>CM051265.1:25971711-26451711 GCA_027921565.1 Artemia sinica | reverse complement strand
AATGGTTGAAAAGCAGGCTAAATCTTAGAAAAGGGTACTGGAACTTCTGATTTCCAATTAACTGAGCCCCCTCCAAAGTTTGTTCAACCACCCCTTCCACATGAAGAGCCTCTGGGAAAAAATAAACGAACAAATATTACTATATTGAACCCTTATGGGTCTTTACTATAGGAAAGGCTATAGGCTTGCCTCTGAATTAAACAGGAGAGTAGACATTTCAATCTCCCTTCCATTGAAGATGTAGAATTATGTAGGGGGGAATGACGGGAGGGGGTATTTTTGGCGGAGGAGGAGAAATATTCCATAGGGGGGCAAAGGCCAGCTCCCTGGAGAATAACGGCAGGAACACAAGATTTCTCCGAAATGTGAAATAAAAACGAGGATACTGATTCTGCTTTGACCCTTCACATCGTCGAAAACCTAGATCGTTTAGTTCTTTTTGATGAGGCAACTTTAATATCCGAAGAAAATGTCTTTCCACATTATTTTAACCAGTCAATTAACATTAATAATCCATAAAGAGACCTTGCTTTAAACAGATATACTGGGGATATTCTTATAAACCCAAATTACCATAACTTAAAATTAACAGCTTCAAATAACATTTTTCTTCAGTTTAAATTAAGATCATCTGACCATACTTTTAATAAAAATTAGGTCAGTAGCCAAGCTAAGTCAATCACTAAGCAGAGGATTCTTGCCCAATCTTATTGGTGAATGATCTTTCATTTGTTATGGCTTGGTTTTTCGGTTTGTTTGGTTCAGTCTTTCTTCTGCTCTGTTAGTTACTTTAAAAGATTAGTTTTACTTCTTTTTTTTTCTTGAGCAGTGAAGACGGCCGGGCGGTAGCCTTTGACAAAATATCTGTTCTGTCATCTCTTCTTCTTTTCTGTTCATTGGCTGATATTTCTCTTGTTTTTCTCGGCTATTTAATACTATCATTTTTTTCTTGCTTGTCATATGTCAATGCTGCTTGTAATCCTTTCTGTCTTTAACAGCTCGAAAAACAAACATAATTTTGTTTCAGCTAATACTTCACCATTTTAAAACTGTAATTACCTGTACTATAATAGACTTTATCGTTCTGACAACAAGAGACTGAAGTCAGACAGATATCCTTTTAAACCGGGGAATACAGCTCTACACAAAACAAATTCATATCCAAACTTGTTTCTGCCAGCCTCTTAACGGTTTTGTGCTGTGAAAATAGCAAGGTGTCGTAAAATATGTAAGATACTGTTAAAATACGTAAATTACCGGTAAAATACGTAAAAAACGTAAAGTAGGTAAAATACCAATTTTACGGGGGTTCGTAAAATTACGGTAAAATACGAATAACCAGTTTTACCGTGAACAATTTTACCAGTTAAAATACTACCGATAGGGTGTCTCATAATTTTCACTTTGCTTAGTTTTGGCTTGACTAGGGCAAAAACTTTGGTTTTCCTTCATAATTAAAGTTTTGTTTAAACAGGTATATTGCAAAAACACATTGACATATTTGTAACTGAACAACCATGTCCATACAAAATGAAAGAATTTTTAGACCGTTCATCCTCTAGGATGATTAGGTCAGCAGCTCAGTTTTTGGAAATGAAAGTAAAGAGCAACATTAAGACTTGAAAAAAAGAATTATCTTACATATTTGCAAGCTGCCACCCATTAAACGTTTTTAATATGCGCTACAACTTGACTAGTGCTTTTCTTACGCATTTTAGGGCACAAAAAATATTCAGTTGGTAAAAAACTGACTTTGAACTGAAAATTTTATTCTTTCAAGCAAATATGAACAAATAAGCCCTTTCATTCTTGAACCAATAGGATGGAAAAAATTAGCATTTAATCTCATTGTCCATGTCTTCAAGTCACCCTTGAAGCATTGAGAAAAAAGCCGAACTTCAACGTAAAAATCCAAGGGCGAGGAGGCGTCAGTACCTTTATATATGTCTTAATACCGCTATTTACTTTCATATGAAAAAGATTTGATTTACCAGATTGCTCAATAAGGCAATCCTAAGTTAAAACAAGTTCTAATTTCCAGAAATTCCCTGTACCACTGATCAAGCTCTTAAATTAGAAAGGTTGTTTCATACCAAAAGTTGTCAATATGGAAATTAGAAAAATAAACACGGCGCATTAACTACACGACGAGACTTACCAAAAGAGGTTAACAGAAATTTTATTGAACATGGCTTTATTACTAGCAACTAACATAGTAAGATAGGACACACATAGCAGGGGACTATGATAAATGAAAATCCTCCAGTGTAACCACAGATTGAAATACGACAAAGAATAAATTACAATGCTTATCAAAACAGGCTATTTGAGCCAAACTTAAACGTCTTTCTAAAAATCATCACACTTCGAAAGTCAGATGTTTTAGCTGTATTCCAAATGCTATTTTGCCTTAAATATACATGTAGTTCAAATCTACGCAAGAATATATAGAAAAATTTGCAAATGTGTATAATATTTATTGAACGGTTGTGTTATTTGCCACTGCAGTGTAACGGAATGCCTCAAAGCCGTATGCATTAATGAGACACCAGTTAAATCAGTAACTAAACATCAGTTGATTTCAGGGTTGCCTCAATATATTTCAAAGAAGATCTGCAAGCCGACCAATAGAACGTTGAAACATTCCAGTCCACTCATGAACAAAGCTTAGTTTTCACAAAAACATAAATTTGGTCCCGCGTACTTCATTTGCCCAGTTTTTAAAGCTTAACCTAATAACTGAAATTTCATTCCTCTATTTAACTATTTCTAAAACAATAGTTTAAAACTGGGACTAAGACTCAAAACAGCGTTAAGGTGACAACCCTGAATAATTTTTTGACTGTATATGTTTCTAGGCTGCTTTTCTTCTTAATCTACAGACTTTTGGAACACTCTATTCCAATTCCCAACCTACTGAGCATGGTTCAGTGATGACAATGCAGTAATGAAGTTCCTGCAGGGCGAAAAAAGATTACAAACATGCCTACACACAAGGGGTATAGAAAGATTTTTCCTAAAATTTTTTATAGGAACCCCAACCCTATTCCAGAGAAAAAAAAAAGAAGACAGAACCACAGACCAAAAACGATGTAAATATAATTATACGAGCTTAAAGCTTGTTCACTTTACGTTGCAACCCCCTACTTCAAGTAACATATTTTTGGCTCCTCCTTTACATTCTTATATCTCCCTACATATTCTTAAAAAAGAAAAATAATTTTAGATTTACCCTTGTTGGCTGTAACTATGCTAAGAATTAACTTTGTAAATAAACCAACAGTAATATGAAGTAAAAATGTAAAGACAAATTACTTTTTTCCGTGAAGTTTTACTGTAAAAATGCTAGGAATGTAATATAGATCATTTTGTGAAATATTAATTCTTGAGAACCATTTATGCAAATTATTAATCGAAAAGGACAGGGAGGTGATAAAATTCTCTTTATCTGAGCTTGGAGGGCGGATTCAATGTACAGGGACATCGTTTGGGGGTGTAAAAGAGGGGGGGGGGCGGTGCCTCCCAAATAATGTGGAGAAAAAAATCTTATACATCCCATGCCCTTTGACTATCCAGATATGTAACCTTCTTCCCCCCACCCCCCCAATAAAATGCTGGAGATTGGCTCCTGTCAATGTATATAAGCATTAGATTGTCCTCCCTAGTCATATATGACTACTTTTTAGCCCACCATATGAATAGCCATATATATGATAATAAGGCTACTAGCCGTATTATCACCAATACACCAACTTATTCATAGCCTACCTTTGAAGTAATAAACGCATTAGCCCAAATCAGGTCACTTTGTATATCCGATAAACAGCTATTTACGCATAAATCTATCCTATTCAGAGAGGATACAACACTGGAGACACAGTATTTCAAAATACTTAGTTTCTGGCTTTAAAAAATTTGAATTATATAAAGAAAGCCAGGCCACTTTATTAGTAACATAATCAGATACAAAACAAATATTTGTTTATATAAACTAAATTATATATATCACTGAATGCTCATGCAGCTTTAAGCCAACGCATCTACGCAACACAATTTTTCGGCCACTCTAGGTGTACCATTAGCCATCAATTCAGCAAAATGCCTTTCAGGTAAGATTACTTCTCATCTACACGGCAAAATTTGAGAAGTTAAAAATGCTATCAAAAATATTCTATGCTTATTAGGTAAGATGAAACCGACAAACTTTACAAAAAAAAAAAAAAAAAAAAAAAAAAAAAAAAAAAAAAAAAAAAAAAAAAAAATGTTAGAGAGCTTTACTCAAGCACTTACTTAATAGGGTGGTGGGGTCCCAAAAATCGAAACATTTTACTCATAATTTCCAATTATTTCATTAAAGCCTATTCAAATTGTTATTCTGAAAAAAAAAAAAAAATCCTCACAATAGACCCGCCCCTAAAGAAATGCTTGCGTACGTGTATGAATTTACTTTAAAAATACAACCAAGGCAAAAAAAAGAAACAGAAAACAGTAGACATTTGCAACTCTGAATGAAATACATTACTAAGCGACAACACACATCTAGCACTAACTGTGGTATACCAATGATTTCATAAATAGAAAACACAGTTTTAACGCATGACCTGTTTCTCTTACCAAACCAATCGATTGCGAAGGCAGATATAAGAGAAAATTGTCCAAAAACGTGCACTACTTGCTGTAATTTTTCGATACTTTTTTTTAAAGGCTAAAAAGTAAATTTAAATAGAATTGAGACGGTGGTAATAAACCGGCTTTAAAACCATTTATCCTTCAGCAGCCAATACTCTTTTGCTTCTGAAGAATTAATCCTTACTATTTGGGAACTTCTTAATTAAATTGATTTGGCTTGAGAAGATCGCATATACCAAAGAAATGAGGGAGAATACAGTGGCTATTTATTAACCCAGTACCTATAAACAAACTCTTGTAATTATCAAAAACAAACAGACATAGGTTACGATAAATTTGGCATAGCCGTTTTTTTTTTGCAAGAACTAGAAAGATAATGAACGCTGATGTTTAGCAACGAGGGCGTCAAGCAATCGGATTTTTGCTTTTGCATGCTTATACTGATGGTAAACCTCATCCTGAGAAACAGGACTGACAGCGAAGCGATCAAGAATGAATGATTCAGTTTCACCCATGAGACGACGCAGGCGGCGCTTTTCTTGGCGAGCCTCACTCAGACGACTTATTAGCTCATGCCTGGAAAAAAGGGTCATTTAATCTGGAGTTATAAGAGTACTTTCCTTTATTCTAGAGGTGTTCCTATGATGTGCAAAAACATTTTAAATTTTTTTTTTTAGATTACGTAACAGAATGTTTGCATGTTTTCTATACGTAATGTTCTGCCCAATGAGTGAAGTATGATTTCTGGGAGTGTGCGTGATGTGGTTGAGAGGCCACAGCCTGGCCTCTAATCTTGCATGAACTGCTGAGAACCACAGCCTGGATGCTCTGACTTACGATGTCTTTTATTTGCGTTTTTAATAGATATGTTTTACGATCCCTTGCTTCATCTTAAAACATCGGTATAACATTTTAGGTTATGAATGTAATAATGTATTTGGAGCGTCCCATACAAGCTATTGTTATAGTCAAATGAAGCAGAGTCTTTTTTTTCCTTCGCATACAGTCTTTATTTTTATTTTTTTTTCAAATTGAAAAAAGGGGACCTCTGAAGTAGTGAAACACCAATTTAAAAAAAGTGCGTTTTTTTTAAAAACCAAAAGGGATAAAATAATGAATAGGTGTTTTTTCCTCTGGCGGCCCAAGTTGAAGTATTGAAAAATAGTGACCAGGAAAGAGGCCGATTATGACCATCACATACTGAGGAACTTTTGTACAGCTACCTAGCAGCTGTCTAACATATATTGTTTGAGCTTAAAAATACACTTTTTCCGAACCAATAACTCACTAAAAAAAGCACTACAATCCATCTTAACATTTTCAAGGTGCATTTACAACTAATATTGCCACAAACAGTAAAGAACTACAGAGCTGAAGTGAAAGAGTAGATAATACGTATTATAAAAACCATGAAAGCAGTGAGCCAGTACAGTCGATACAGAGGAAAAAAAAGAAGAAAACCTTAGTTCTGTTCGCTACCGCTAGATTGCTATAGTCTACTCTTTTCGTTGGGCTCTATGTCTACTCTTATAGTCTACTCTTTTCTATGGGGTGGGTTGGGGTGTTTATTTTATTTTGTTGTCTTTCCAATCTTCTTTAGGTTTGACTGTGCCAGCCGACGATCATAATTCACTATTTCCAAGCAGGATTATGAGTTCATTCAATGTTCTTAGTATCAGACTAGTGTGAGAATTGTAATACTAAAGTTTTTGACCTTATCGATGCTAAAATGGAATTGAAATATACAAAATAGGCGTGAACACAGTTAAAACGCTTCGGAACAATTCAAGATTTTTTTTTTATTTTTTTTCGGGGGAGGGGGGTAGAAAGACCACGGAGAAGCTAATTTTTTTCGTGTATATCAGTTTGTCTTCGAAATCTAAAAAAATAAGGATTCAAGTCCTGTGCATGGATATGCTATTAGGAATCCTATTTAATGGCACTTATTTCATAGGGCTTGTTTGAGGTCCCATTTGCAAAAGGCCACGACAATCACAATTGATTTTTTTTCAGCCTTAGGATACAATTACAAATGTTGTGACCTTACAACTGCTTAGTTATTTTCATATATGTCGTTAAGCATAGCTGTTCGCAGACCCATGATTTATGGTGGACATCTGACGGTTTTTCCGAGGAGAGGGAGATTTAAGAAATGAAGTGTACGTTTAAAAGTTTTATTTGTGGAGTGAAGGTTGAGCCCCCCTCCTCTTTTTCGCAGGCAACCTAACATAGATTCACGAATTAAATTGTTGTGGTTTAGGTCGATTAAGTTTTATTTTGAAGAAGCATTCACCATAACAATCAATAAAGCGAAACCAGCATTTCTTAGCAGTCAAGAAACTCTAAGCTCCATTAGAAAAGTAAAGCTAAAACATATTTTAGTTATGAAAATAGAAAAATTCAAATGACCAAATTTGAAATATTAGGAGCATTTATAGTTGATGGAAAGACCGAGCAACCGAAATTATTTTCCTAGTTTGTCATTTGATAGTGATGACTATGTGGTCAACTGGAACCATGAGCATATCCAGGTTTTATTTCGAGAGAGGGGGGAGGGGTTACAAAAACTCTTCAAAACGCATCAAAAACTTTGTTTTTATGTACTTTTGTTAATTGTTCACGAGTCGGACAAAAATTTCGGAGAAGGACAGAGGGGTTCAAACCGGGTAGCCCCCCCCTCCCCTGTTGGATACATCAATACCTGGAAGCATAGTATTCGCTTAACTCTCAACGATGATCCTGGTAATTTCTTTTTCTTAAACAATGGCGATAAAACTAAAAGCAAACAAGAAAGGTGTACTTACAATGGAAGTGCATGAAAGCTTTCTCCAAAGTCAAACTTTTGCCTTTTTATGTCTGCAGTTTCATCCTTTTCTGAAAGGCTTTCATCAGACTGATGGAAGGACGAACGTTGACTGGAAGATGAACTCTTTGGCCAAGTATTGTCATTGTCAAATTCTAGTAGTTCGTGCTCAAGTATAGGGACCAAATCAGCATTTTCATTATTCTGATTCTGTAAAATATCATAAATAAGAGTTATAACAAAATTCCTTATTAAAGATAGTACTACAGATTCGTATAAAAATTGTTAATGTGCTCAAGTATACGGACCAAATCAGCATTTCATTATTCAGATTCTGTAAAATATCACAAGTAACAGATATAGCAAAATTCCTTATTGAAGATAGTACACCAGATGCGTATAAAAATTTCCTAATACTGGAAGATGCGTAATTTTCTAATACAGTGAAAATGAAACCTGATTTCTTGAACTGGTTAATTGAAACTTAACAATACTACACATATCTTTAAAACACTGAAAAAATAGAGAATTCAATTTCTAATGAGAAAGAATTCCATATTTAGTTTTGCGGTAATTGGTAGTAGCTAGTACAAAACAAAGAAAAAAAAATAATAATAAAAAGGTGGATGAAAAGTCCGCAAAATCTAAGCTTAAAACATGTGGCACTTATAGCCTAAGAAATCTAACTTTTCTTTGGGGGTGTAGTTACTTTGGGAATCGACAGATTGGTAATGTTGAATCTTTAGACAAACAACATTGTGAAATTTAAATAATCCAACAAACCAAACAATCCATCAATTTAAATAATTAGCTTTGCTTATTACTTCCATGGCTCAACATGACAACACTGACGGAATATGGTAATGCCTTAAAAACTTCGTAATAATTCGTAATCCGGAATAACTTAAGAAAAAACCTTAGAAAATCGCGGTTTTCTGGTATAAATAGACCTAAGATGGGTCTATGGGGTGGGGGGGGGGTATTTTATTTTGTTGTCTTTACTAAATTAACGAGGTTTATAAGTTGATAGAGTTTACATGATTGTATCAGACACTTAAATTACGAACATTTTCAGAACTCAATCAACATTAATAATGCACAAGTTTTTTTTATTATTATCTTCAGTCTTGAATGGAGGATAACAGGAAATTTACCCTTTAAATATTAGATGCTAATACATAAAGAGGGTTAGTATTGTAGTCCCTTCTCCACTCATAGTTATATAAATTGCCTATAATTCTTCATTATCCCTTGTTCTGGACCGACAATAAAAAAGTAATGAAGGATCGTTAATGCTAATGACAACTGAGTACTGAAACACAGTCTACGTAAAACACTTAACACATAATTTATCCTTTTAAAATGGGAATTACGCAGAATTTAGCTTTGTTTACCCCTGACAGTTTATTCTTTCATGTACGCCCATGATTTTTCATGTTAATTAATCTATTCACCTTGTGGCACCTATCAGAGCCGTTCCTAGTGTTGGCGGCGCCCGAGGAAAATTAATTACAGCGCCCTTATCCCCGATTCAAATACAAGCAAAAAATCCCAGCCAAAGTAAAAAAAATTGATCGAAGTGTGCAACCCCCTTAGCCACGGCCCCCAACTGCCACGACGCCCGGGCCAGCTTGCCCTACTCTCCCCCCTTTGAATGGCCCTGGCACCTATCAGGCTAGGCTTTGAATAATGGGTTGTTAAGCCTTGTTTAGCTGACCGGAGCCACTACCAACAGTACTGTCTCAAAGGGCTGCATACAAAAAAATCAGCCCGCCTGAATACCGAAAAAATCTTAGACAGTAAAAATGACACATGTCCCACTCATAACACAGAAGTCAACTCTTAGGTGCATACAAGGAGGCAGGTTATTTTTTATAATTGCAAACTGAACAACTTACCACGCCAGACCTGATAATAAGTCTTTTCAAAAGACGATATCGATCATACAGAGGTTTAACCATTTCTTTGTCATTCCTTAGCAAAGGGCGTCCATGTGTAGTTTCAAGGTGAAGCAAAGCGTTTTGAAGTCTCTCCTTCTCATCTACGAGCTGCTCTCGCGTCATTAAGTCGCAAGAACTTGGAATGTTTAAAGATGCTCTTGTCTCATCCAAGTGCTAAAAGAGGTACCTTAAGTAAATACATCTAATAGTAAACTGCTATGTTAACGGACAAAGACGCATCTCAATCCTTGTACATATCTTTTTTCTTCTTTTTTTAGAAACGTTTAAGAGCTAGATGATTTCCTTCGTAAATAGAAAAGACATGCTTCAATTAGGAATAGTTCAACATTACTAGAAAAGTACGAAGAATAGTCTTGTTGTATGGTAGAAGACTTTCTTAAAATACTTATTATCGAAATTGCAGTTTCTTGAAATGAACTTCTTTGGTATAGAAGGCCAGTCAAAAAATCAATCAACAGGACTCTTCCAGAGAAAAGCAATACTTCACTCAAATAAAATCAATTACAAGACAAAATACTATTGACCTCAAGTGCAAACCTTGGATGTGAAAAAATGTCAACTTCTGAGGAGAAAAAAACCTTTAGAAGTGTTCAACTGGTAAGAAATATAAACAATACACAGCAAAGAATAAAAATTTCCAAAAACACGTACATTTAAAGGCTAGTAGAAACAGTTAGACAGTCTCTAATGAACTTCGCACAGCTTGTACGAGTTTTTTAGAAATAGATAAGAAAATTGTTTTTCTCTAAACCAATCTTGATTCTAGAAGATTTTGTTTACAGACTGGAAGAGGAATCAGTGTAAAATAAAATTTTAAGGACGGCTGAACAAGGGTCCCGATTTTTTGACTTCGCACAGCTTGTACAGCTTGTACAGCTTGTACGAGTTTTCATAGAATAATATTTCATCTTTTTTGAACTAAATTTTGGCAATTTTTGGGTTGCAGTTTTCAACGCAAAATGGAAAACTGACTTTAGAAGAAGCATTAACGAAATTTCGGCTAGAATGTCACATACGAGGTGCGCATGCGACGAGTTAAATTTTCTTGGAATCCTTGCTTCACATTTATCAGGAATGAGTAACAGAGCATACATAATCCTGTAGAATTGCACAGTGGCTGGAATATAGATGTCATCGTTATCATACAAGTAAATTTGCAGCTTAAAATGTACATTTTCGGCTTGAATCGAAAGATCTTTAAACTATTTGCGGAACTTGAGTTGTAAACTACTTGATTAATGGTACAATATAATTTGAATATAATTTTCTTTGAATTCAAACACACTTAAAACTGGAAATAAAACGGTTTTTTAAGTATCTCCAGTCGTTACAATATAACCGATAATCATGTTTACGTGTGTGATCCAAGATCGTAAAAAAAAAAACAACTATAAAATGGGTTTTGATCAAGGAAACCGAAATAGTAAAATTTCAAAATGTTCATATTAAGACCATTCTTTGGTACAACTAAGGGAGATTTGCTTCAAATCAAAACAAACAACAGTACGCTCTAATAATAAATCCCGCCCCAAGTCAATACTAATCGGTAAAACTATTTTTGAACAAGGCAGTTTGTAGGCTGTTTTACAAAAGAAATGTGAAACTAGCCCTAAACTACAACTTGACTCCAAAAAGAGTTTTCAACTGGAATTAGAATCTCCAACTTCAGCTTTTAATTACTAAGCTAAACACACTTAGCACCCATGTGTACGAGGAGTCATAATAACTGCAACCAAAGCAAATAAATTTTAAAGATCCAAATACAGCTAGTCCAGATACAATAAATTCATACTTTAAAAATTAATAGTTTAAAAAGTTGCATTTTAAAAAAAGTGTGTTTAAAGATAAAACACCCCTCCCCACATACACGCACACAAAAATCAGTTCTCTATTTTTTTCGGTAGCATATCAATATAGTCCTTTTGGGTTAATTTCATTTTCCAGAGTGAAATGATGTAAATCACACTCTGCTATGTCACGATCCCTTTTCTTGTAACTTTTAACATGGTGTAACATGGTAACATGGTGTGTTACCAAGTTGTGTGCATGGTAACATGGTAACTTGTAACATGATGTGCACCCTGATTATGAAAGATTTTCACTATAAGTTCATATAATTAATATCATGAATTTTGAATACCCACATTTCTTTAGCGACACATTCCTATCTTAAGATACCAAATCTGAATAGTGTAATTTTGCCAAGTTCGAAATCTCGTTAGTCTGTATGATATCTGGTCATGGTTGTATTAATCACGCAAAGGTATCACCTGAGCCAAACTATTGTCACGCCAGTTAATTAAAAAAAACAATATTTCCAGAGCGCTCCATGTTATTCGTTAATTTCAACGGCCTCCATGGAAATAGCAAATATATAGATTCAAATGATAGAAGGTTATGAACACAGTTCATATAATTATCCAGTATGATCATTCCCTATCTCACCCATTATAAAAACCCGGACCGGGGTGCGAGTACTCCAGAGAACGTAGAAACATAAGCGGCGTCAGATCTTTTCACGGGTAGACAAGTCAGACGCGAAACAATCGGAAACAAGTGGAAACCCGCTATTAATAACTGCACGAAGAAGTGGGAGGAGCTTTTTGTTCGCAACGAGAACGAAGACCAGAAATGATCTGCGATAAGCTTACTGGATAATTATATGAACTGTGGTTATGAAGCTCAATTCCTACTCCTCTTATACCAAACGATTTCAGCGATTGGTAATAATTAATAATCAAGGTTTACACATACAATTACATCAATCACCGAGTCCCTTTGATGTCAAAAAAGACAAAACTAATACAAAAGCCTGTTAATGAGGAAAGGCGGGCATTGCTCCTCAGTGTTTTACTATCACTATGGACACACATGAACAATTCAAATGGTGATGACAAGCTTTTAGAAGACTATCTGAAAGCATAGCACTGACTTGTTACTCCGTTTTTCATACACGCCATTTCTAAATGTTCCAAAATAAAAAATTCTAATGAGCAAAATGTTAAACGTCTTATTTAAAAGTGTACATTTTTACCACTATTTCAAATTCTCAAAATTTTTCAAAGTTTTTACATTTTCAAATTTTTTCTACTATTTACTATTCTGTCGGAAAATCATGGTTACGATGTTGCTGACAAAGTTTAAAATGCAAACTCTGAAAAAAGAAGAGAGAAACTCTGCATGGATTTCGGAAGAAAATCTGATACACCCAATCCACAAAACCCTTCCCCCCTCAATCCAAAACAAAACGACTCCCGCTCAGGGTTTCAGTGCCTGTTGAGAAACTTCAGCCGCTACGCTGTGCCCATCAGCGGTTAGCGAAAAGTTTTATACCTAGTTTTGTAAAAATGTATAACGAAAATCGGGAGGATTGATTAGTGTTTTTTATGTATTTGCTTTTCAATGTGACTATACCAAAGAAATTTGGCAGTGCCATGACAATTTTGGTGAAAATAAAAGTTTATCTACGTATCTATTTATCTATCCATACTGGTTAAAAACACAAAAAGGAAGACAAATCTGAGTTTTTTATAAAGGAAGGAGGACAGATGTTGAAAAGGATGACATCACCTCCGAAAGAAGGACGTCTGGTAACCCCGAGCTTGTCTTTTCCAAGTCTAGCAAATTTATAAATAAGCCTTCAATTTTCGCTTTGAATAGTGAATCATGAAATCACGGTTGAAAATTGAACATGCTCAAGTCACTAAAATTACGAACTGGATATATTATTGGATCGATATTCTTATAGCTTTGATTTTATCAATGAATTTGATTATGTATGGTTTGTTCATGTAATTGAACTTATCAGATGATACAGTATAACAGTATGAACAGAAAGCTTATTCCGTATTTATTCATATTTAAATGTCACATTTTGACATTCATCTGAGTCCACATGAAAAAACCAAATTTTACCTTTTCAAAAGCTAGTACTATTTCGACAATAATTTGGAACCACTATTTCCTGTAGGTCTAATAAAATGGTCTTTTGCAACTTCAAGGAAACTTCAAACATGTCATGTATAAGGACAAAAACAGTGGCAGAGCTAAAGTAGTAACTAAATAAAGTAGTCACTGGAGTAGCTAAATAAATCAAATTGTTGTCAGACAAATTGGAGAGAAAAAACAGAGGCTGATGATTACAAAGTAGGAATATTTTTTTCCCCAACAGTTTTACATGCTGATAATCCTTCGTAGCCAAATCACTATGTAAGTAGTTCTTAAGGCGCATGCAGAACAAGTTAGAAGAAAAGGATCGAACCAAGCAGAAAACGGACAATCCGGCATAGAACAGATAAAAATGATAAAATTAAAGGAAAGCTAAAAGCTCACCTCTTTGATTTTTCGAACAGTATCCTCTAAGTTGGGTCCAGAGCCACGTCGTCTACGAAAAGACTGTTTATCAGCAAATATAGCTGTCATCTTCTTATTCTCAAACACTTGAAAAAAAGGATATTCTCAAAGACTTTAAATAAATAACTTTTTAGACCAAACATCGTTTCTTTTTATAATTAAAATTAAAATACATAAATATATGAACAAAGAATAAAAATGTTGGTTAAAACATTGAGACATTAACTAAAATATTTCGGCTTCACGTCTAGAAGTCTTCATCATCCAAAAAAAGATTAGACGGCTAAAATTATACATAAAAATAACATCAAAGAAAACACGCTAGACACAAAGGAAAATAATGAGAGAACCCATCTGAAAAACTATAGTGTTTTTTTTTTTATAAAGGCCAACAAAGAATAGATTGGGATAGAGGAGGAGTTTCTGTAGCAGTGTTGGCCTCAGGTGGTTTGCTGCTTCAGTGAGTTGTTAGTAGTAGTTTTGTCACCCCAAAAAGTTATTTAGAACTTTTGCAAAATAATGATAGCAGTTTCTCAGATACGAGTTCTTTCGTTTTTTTAATTTTATTTTTTTTGCATGTAACGTGTTTTTAACTTTTTATTTTGTTTTCTTTATGTTGTAGCTTTTCGGCCTAGTTTGTTTAGTTTTTTCTATTGAAAGGCTTCCAAACGTGAAGAAGCATTTTTTTTTTCACTGTATTAACTTAAAGTTTTGTCAATTACTTATGTTTCTATACATTTCCATTCTATTAATAAGTTGGAACTAAAGTATGACATATGCTGCTCAGTTATCTCGAAGAAATCAAAGTCTTTGCGAAAACTAATGTCCAATTGTTTACAATATTTACCAAAAACAACCAAAACAACCATGTTTACCAAAAACAACCATCTCATAAAATGTATACATAAATTGCTCAGTTTAACAATGGTTTGACGCTCTTTTTTCTTCTACTCTTTGGTAAAATGTACCCATCATTTGCAACGGAAATTTATTATAAATGATTTTATAACACCCACTACAAAAAGACAGAGCAAAAATAAAATCAAAGGACACCTCGGCTACAGTAATTCAAAAGGCGTCATGTGACATTTATTGTCAAATTGAGTTTAGTGGCCTACCGTTGCAATGTCAACAAGGTCTTTCGATGGGCTCAATCAGTTTTGCATATCTTGTATCGTTAGAAAAGCCGTTTTTTTTTCGAAAAATATTCTCTTTTCTCACTTGATGAAATAGTTTGAAAATGGAGCTTCTGATATCAAACATGTTTTCCTTGTATCTTTATCAAGGCCGTATCTAAGCGTTAGGGATTTGAGCCCCCACCCTCGGAATGTTTGTCTGACTCGTAAAAAAAAAAAAAAGGCATGTAAACAAATTTTTGATGCGTTGTTCAAATTTTATTTTGCCCCCTCCCCTAAGGAACAAAATCCTGGATACGGTCCTGATATTTGTAAATATATTTCATCAATAAATTAAATAAATGATTGGATTCATCAGCAATGCTATAGCATTAAACCTGACATTTCCCTGTAATTAATAATTAATCAGCTTTTCTTTGTTTTCAAAAATTATTTTAGGCAAAAAATCCATCCTGCACAAAGCAGGTTCGGATTAGGTTAAGTGGCGTCCCTTGGAGGGGACATTAGCCGCCTAGATTTTGAAAAATACATCTCTTGGTATTTTCATTGCAAAGTTCCTTTTGCAGACTTTTCATAAAAAAATTAAATTAAATCTCCACTTAGATTTTCAAAACCAATTTGGTGCCACCGCCTATTGTTTCGTAAATTGATGCCGGTGGTTAGGTTAGTTATATCTTATGAAGAAAATTTATGTGCACACACGACAGGTGATTACTACGAGCAAAAAAAATATGTAAAAGAATTAGATTTGTATTGTCTTTTCTATCACCCTTCCATCATACAACATTTTACGATTCCTTTTTCTGACCAACATTAATCTCATTAAAACCCAAATTGATCAAACAGAGCTCTATCTAAAAAATTAGAGAAAACTACTAAACCAGAAAACGCAATGACATATTCTATGCTGTGTTATCTTTATTCCTAGAAGCCAGATAAAATAGGGTTCAAACTAAAAAATACCAGGAAATTAATTAGACCTGAAAATGTTGAGTTGGACATATTCTGTGCGGTAATGTGTTTATTTATGTAAGTCAAAATACTCCAAATAGAATTTTTCTGCTGTCAAAAAATTTATTTCTGTAAGTCAAAATACTCCAGATAAAAGTTTTCTGTCTAAAAAAAAAAAAATCTGAAACTCATGAGACCAGAAAACGATGACGAGGAAACGTCCAGCGCTGCTTTTTCTTTATTCCTGGACGTCAGAACACTCTAGCTAGAATACTATGTGAACCTAGGATGGATAAGATAAATATCCATCCTATAAAAGAAGGTAAAGGAAGATGTGGGCAAATTCGCTCAACCGTTATATTTCAGAAGAAGGGGAACAGGCCCAAAATATTAAAGAAACTGCTCTTTCTTTATTCCTGGAAGTCTGAACACTCTAGCTAGAATACCATGTGAACTAAAAAATTTACAGAAAACTAATTACACAAAAAATTATGAATTGGCGTTTCCTTCAGATAGAGCAGATGACACACCTTGGATGGATAATATAAAGTTCATTAAGAGCCATTAATGACTCGTAAGACGTCGAACCGACGTTTTATACAGCTAGGTCCTTTTCACAAGGACAAATAGCCTAACCTTGCGCCAGCAGGAACCGAAAGCCGCGCCACGCATTGCTAAACAGACCATCAATCCACTGTGATACCACAGCACTTACCTAAGGCCTGTTTTATCAAAAGACAATCATTACAGTTAGTTCATCATCAGTCCTGGACGATTAGCTTTTTTTCTAGGATGCAGCCAACGAAAGAGGCATAGTAAGCGCTAGCTCAAGTACCTAGTTTTTTATTTTTTTCAAATTGATTTGAAGAAGATTCGACAAGTCAGGAATTACTCTTTAATAAAACGAGAACCTCTGAGACAAAAATAAGCGTCAGGAGACCTAGATTAAACTTCACTGGAATGAGTCCTTAAAAAACAAGCCCCTAAAAAGTTCTAAATAACCCACAGGGTTTTGATAGAGTCCGGATACCCAAAATTAAGCGACAATGAACGGAAAAAATCTTTCAAAACTTGGGCTTGGGCATGGCAAAAACATAAGCTTTTCGATGGGTGGGAACCTAAGAAAATACTCTGCGTCATCAAGTGGCTCCCACCTCTGGTTTAATGTTACCGCTTTACCAATCTGTTTATGAAGTTAGATTTATATGCTATTTACTGAAACCTGGCCCTCTGAAACCAAGACTCATTACATACATTTTTCACTTTCTATATTGCTACAGGCTTCACCATATCGATTATTGAAAACTGACGAGCTCTTTCAAGTCTCCATTTCTATTTATCCTGATCCAGAACTCAAGCACTACCATTCTTCACATCGTCATCCCGAAATAAAAAACAAACATCCAGTACCTTCTTTTTATGGTGAGTTATTTGTCCCCTTTGGGGGCTTTACCCTTCGATCACGTTTAGAATTTACTTCATAGAAAGTAATGGAGATGGAGATCATCCATGATTGAGGTAAACATAGTTCCAAAACATCTAGCTCACGGAATGCGCGATGTAATTGTGTGTACTTGTAATATGTACCAAAAACGAAGTCAAATTCATATTCGCAGATGTTCTCTATTGAAATCATACAAAAAGAGGGAAAAAGAGTGTTTCCGCAAAGGGGTTGAAATTCTATTGTCACTACCGTAACAATAAAGGTACAGCAATGTACCCACGTAGCGGAGCTGTACCCGTCTACAACACGTAATGCAATTGAATTCTATTAGAGCCAAGGTAAATCGCTAAAATTCAAATCCTTTCCAGTTTGTCACGATGTTTCCTGTAATTATTGGAAAGCGCAAGTTCCAAGAGAAATAGCAATGACCTCTGTCAGTTGGCAAGAATGCACAGTCGGAAATATTTGGCAGAATTACTGACATTTAACGCTGCTCTAGAAAATCTAAATAAACGAAGGAAAACGCTGGTTTAATCGAACTAGCACGTGTACAGAATTTGACCTTCGCCAGTCAAAACATATCGATGAAGTCTTCGTGATAAGATGGGGTACATATACGAACAGGGAATAGTGTATATATACAAACAGTGCGTAGATATAAATCTTTCAGAACCCAAACTGGCCAAATTTACCTTTAATGTTTGGTTTTTCGTCAAAGAACTGGATTGACTCTTAATCGTTCATAATCATAAGGATACTCCCCCCCCCCAAAAAAAAGAAACAGTGCCTAATAAAATATAACTTTATCGCCTTCGACCGCTAAATAATTGATTTGAAGCCCATATTAAACTACACTCAAAAACACTGGGCGTGAACAAAAATTGGAAACGCTCAGAATATGGGAAAATTCCTTCAAGAACCAATATGTGCGTTAAACTCAGAACCAACAAAGATTTAATTTTCTCTACTGTTTGCTTTTTACAAATTAGGTCATATACAAATACAAATGTTTTTCCATACATTAGTTCATCAAGGGCACAGTAACAAGCCAAAGGCCATATAACATTTGTTCATTAAAATAGAAGGTGGTTCAATATGTGGAGAAAACGATACACAAAATGCGCTTCTTGTTCTATTTTTGCTCAGTGGTTTATTGAGTGAGTAATGTAAGTCACTTACAGTCAACCGAAGCAATACCAGTTCCTTACCTTTTAACTCCTTTTTGGCTTCTTCAATGGCAGTTAAATGTTTTTTAGTAGCTTCATCGCTCATCTTTTGACGATAAGATGGTGGGAAACCACACTTTCCCTTAAACGACTCTTCAAATTGTCGAACCTTCTCGTAGTTCCTGAAATTAGAGAAAAAGATAGTAGATCCTTCAAATAATAGTGATTTTTGAATTTATTTTTCGCCAGTTTTCTTACCTATCTGAAGGCTTAACTATCTACCACTATTAATGTTTATGCCAATTTTGTAAACCCTGACTCATGTGGATTTTATGCTATAAATATAATATATTACTGCAACACAGTAATGCAACACAGAAAAATTCCCTGGCGACGATAGACTGGAGCTGTTCCAGGGCGGTGAGACGGTTTTTTTTGTGTCCGCTGTTTCAGAAGCTCCTTCCTCCGTCCCTGTTCCCGGATGGGAAACCCTGCCTGCGTGGCCCCATAGATCCATCGGGTGACCTTTTCACGGGTTTTCTTAGTCAGAACTGTGACTGCAAACAGCGCCAAAGGGTGACCATGAAGAGTGCCACCTCTCGAAGAAATTATAGCCTAGTAGACGAAACAGCATTGCGCTGGATTTTGAATAATGTACAATTTTTATGGATTTTGTTTATTTTCCTGGGCTTACTTGGGATGAATAGCCTCTTCCTAACTAGAGTATTTATTATTTGTTGCCTCCCCATTGCCGTACAATATTTGCAGGCATGAATATATAATAAGTTAGAGGTAATAGGCTTGAGATTCCTTGTGAAGGACGTCCTGTTGATCGGAGTACATCACCAAGCACGGAAAACCATGCAGTGACCAAAATGAGGCCAGAATTACACAGACTCTCTGATCAGCTGAAGGTCTCTGGGACTTCTTGCTGCTCGGTACTAAAGGGGTTTGTCTAGACTCGAAAAGAAGTTGCTACTCCCTGGTCTACACTGGTGCTTTGCTTTTCTTGAGATCATAAAATTTCTAGTGATTTAAATAATCGGAAAATTTCACCACAGAAAGTAGGAAGTTGAAGGACAACCATCATATTACCATTTTGACTGAAGAAATCAGACGTTTTGAGCTAAGCTTGTTAGGAGTTTCAGACACTCAGCACGAAATTAGATGGATATAGAATTTATTTATTTAGGTAGGAAGGATAGGCTGCATATGCTGGGAGTAGAGCTCATGACAAATAAGGAAGCTTTTGAGTCTAGCTTAAGTTATGAAGGTATTAATAATAGAATACTGGTTACCAACTTTATGACCAAAACTTGTGCAGAGTATCAGTCATAGTGGTATTGGTATATACCCTCTATGAAGCGACAAGCAGAGACGGTTTGGCACGGATGAATTTTGCATACAGTTACAGGAATAAATAGCAAAAACTCCTCATAGAATTTCAGAATTTTTATTAGGGGACTTTTTGAAGTCCAGATTGGTGAAAACTGGAATATATGGTATGCTGGCTTTGGTAAATCTGGTCTACGAAAGAAATCGCTTTGATAAGAAACAGGTACAGATTGTGTAGACACAAACATATAGTTATAACCAACAAGTATTTGGTCATACAATGGCTCACAAGTTAAATGGTCCTCCCATGATAGTAAGATGTTCAACCTTATTGATTACTTTATTGTAAATCTAAGACTGGCAGGATCAATAAAGGACACTAAGGTATATACAAGTGCTGTTATTGATGCTAGTAGTGTCTAGAATTAATTTAAAGCTGAAATATGGGAAGGGTAACTATCTTCCCGATGGTTACGACGTTGACGAACTCCAGGAGTAGCATGTGAGTGAAAATTTTCAAGAACAGTAGTATATGAGACTGGGGAGTTTAGTATTAGACAATACAAAAGATGGGTTTTTGATATTTTATGCTATATTTTGTAGATTAGATAGTGAAATACTCTGTACGGGTTTAATCACTAAATAAAATCATTCATTCATTCATACAAAAGATGGATGGAATAATTTTTATGAAAGTATTACGAAGTAACAGAAATGTCTTAGGGAGGAAAGTTAGAAACACAGCTAGGAATATTAGGATACGTCCATTAAGCTTGGCAGAGGAGAGATGGGGTTGTACAAGACGTTTCTGAGTTGTAAATCCTACGAGAACAAAAGAAAAAGTAAAAGAATTAGAGAATAAATCGAAGTTTGAATTAAGAACATGTGGAACGGAGGCAATGGGTTAAATTGCCGATTATCTGGAAGATGCAGCAATTCGATGTAATAGCAAGATATTGTATTGACACATTAAGATGTCGAGAGGAAGCAGTCACTCTGGACTTGTCCCAGTTAAAGAGGAACACGGCCTCAATTAATGATAAAGAAAGTATTAAAGAGGGATGGGATGGTTCTCCAAGATGATTCAAAGGGCCTTTCCTCCTTCTTAATTTCCCGAACTAGCTAGAGCCTAGTTCCAGCACAAATTTAGTTCTGACTGTAAAACGTTGTAAACTGTTTTCACATATCGTGTTGCAGTTGAAGCTAGCTCGACTCAACTCAAGACCTTATAAGGGAAGGCCATCGAAACCACTTTTTGTTCATGAGGGCTCAAATTCGAACCAAGCCCTTATTCGAAACCACACTGCCGTCAGCTTTCAGCAACAACATATTTGAACAACGATAATTGTATACATGCGCCTTTTGTCCTTTACACTGCCATAATGAGCCTTTTATTTACATCTATAGCAATTCAAGGATATAAAAAATGTTGTAAATTCTTGCGTAATTTAATGTCACTTTTAAAAAATCTACTTTTGCCGTAAAATAAAGTGCAAGGCTATAGTTTACAGGGATTTACAGCCGGATAGTATGCACACTTTAAAGCATAAATTAGTTTCTGATTTCACAATGCCATTGCATATTTCTTGATTTGGCACACCCTTCGATGTGGAAAACTTAATTAGAACATAAAAATTCTAAAGAAAACACGTTGATTAGGCAGTCGCAACGTGCCGAAGGATAAACAGTCAAAAATTATCCAGGGCAAAGAAATTTTATCTTAATAAATATAAAATCAGAGAAGGAATGACAAAGATGAAAAAAAAAAAAACAGCAAATCCGAAAAACTTAGCACAAATCCATGGGCAGCACGTTTTTTTTTTTAGAGAACTAGGACCCAACCCTTTAAATTCACTAAGATCCAAGCATACCAAAAGAAAGTATCAATGGATTATCTAGACACTTCATAAGCTTTATTATGCGGCTCAAGTCCCCGAGTGCTGTTTCAGGGATAGTTCCGACGCCGATCCCTCATAAGCTGCGACCGATGCAAAGGTCAAGCTTAAGCATTTCAAACCAAAGAAAAGGAGAAGAGGCAAGAGAACCTGCGGCTATTAAAATAATGGGGAACATTTTGGCTTGTGTTGTTTGAAGTCTAAACAGAACTGAATTGTTCTACAATCGGATAATACAAACCATTAATTAGAGATATGTCGAATTTAACGTGAAAACAGGATATCTAACTGCCTTCTAATGAAATGAAAAATAAACCCAGCCTTGATTATAATCAAGCAGCACATGGAAAAGAACTAGTAAGGAGCTTGGCCCAAAAATAATAGAAACCCTAAAAACCGGAATTTTGATAACAACAAATACATCAAAGATATTACCTTTTTTGCTGGTTCCAGATATATAAAATTTCTTAAGTTTTATGTTACCTATCAAAAGCTAGGAGCCTGAGAAAATTTATCTGACTTTCGAAAACGGGGGAGGCATCCCAAAAGAGTCTAAGAAATTTAATGAAAATAGCACAATCGGATTCGACGTATCAAAGAACCACCCTGTTGAAGTTTTTAGCTCCCATCTGCAAACAAATGGATTTTTTTTTGTCAGAAGTAAGATCAAAATGGGTGTTTAGTTGGTTTTTCTCCTAAGGATGATCGTATCAATCCAATAGTCCTAGAAGATCGGATAGGGCTAATTCAAATGGAAAGTAAAAGTTATAAAGCCCTTTTCAAGGGACTAAAAAGATTGGAGGGCAACTAGCCCCCTCATCACGTCCCCCTTTCCCCATAGTCACAAGGCCGTATCCAGGGGGGGGGGGTTACCCAGTTTGAACCCCTCCCCTCCCCGAAATTTTTGACCGAGTCGAAAATTGGTCTAAAAAATACCTGTAAAGACAAAACCTTACCAGAAAAAAAATATGCTCCCACACTAAATCCTGTTGCATTTTGTGGGTAAACGGTTCTGATCAGCTTACGCAGGATGTTAGACAAAGTCCACGAGAAAAAATTGGGTAACCCCCCCCCCCCCAAACAAAAATCCTGGATCCGCTCTTGCATAGTCATCCAATCAAAATCTTGAGATAACCATTTTGTTCAGCATAGTTGAAAGATTAAAGGACTATATGCCTCTGGCAGTCATTTGGTTCTCTGATGACATAACCTCCCGACAGCCCCTAGGAAAAGAGCTGTAGGTTATGAAACTTGTCAGTAAAAAAGAAATATAATGTGTCAGTTGTTTATATATAATGTTTGTTATTAGGAAGCATACACGCATTTTTTTTTGGGGGGGAGGGATTTTCTGCAGAGGAGATTTTCCACGGGAAGAATTTTTCATGGGGAGAGAAGTTTCCGGGGGGTGAGTTTTCCAGGGGAAATTTTACACGGGAGGAATTTGCCATAATTTCAATAAGAAATTATTTGTATTTTTCTTACTTTCTCTTTGGCAACTCGAATTTACGTGTAGGCCTAGATGTCCCGGCGGGAGGGGGGGTAGCAGGTAGAAATTTTCTCGAGAATTTTTCTGCGGGGGGGGGGGGGAGGGGTGTAAAAATTTACCATGGAGGATTTTTTCGTTGGAGGGGGAATTTTCCATGGAATGAGAGGCGAATTTCCCGGCGTTATTCGAAAAAACGATCCGAAATTAAATATAAAAAAAAGCTGTTTCAACTGAAAGTAAGGAGCAACATTAAAACTTAAAACAAACAGAAATCATTTCGTATATGAGGGGGGCTAACCCCTCCTCAATACCTCGGTCTTAACGATAAAGTCTGATTGCACTAATTCTTTAAGGACGACTTCTGAATCACAAGGACCGGTTAATCAGAACAAGAAGGTTTTTCAAAGCAAAAAAAAAAAAAATTTAGCATGAAGAGCGAGGTATTGTGGAGGGGGAATTACCCCTTCATATAAGGAATAATTTCCGTCCGATAGTCTTATTGTTCCTCCTTCCTTTCGGTGGAAAAAACTTTTTTATATATTTAATTTAAGATAAGAAAGATAGATCGATGATTCATTATCGCAATGAAGACTGTGTACTAGCTGAAAACGAACAATAACACGTGATAAATAGAGGAAGGCAAATATCAAACCCAACATTAGACTTATTATATACTTTAGTGTATTTAAAAAAAGAATTCCTGCAAGCATATTTACCAGGATATATAGTTACTACTTACTAGAATATATACTAGGAGGAATAGACAATCTTTGGAAGGGGGGGGGGGTCAACAATTCGATTTAATTTTCACGGAATCAGTTACATTTCTAAACTTATACAATAGTTTCTTGAACAATATTTTAACTAAGAAGAAGCTTCTCAGCAAAACTTCTGAGGTAGTGCTTTCAAAAACTTAAATATTCGAGAACTTTCATCTCTGATTTATTATTCCATGATAAGAGGAATTACCCCCCCCCCCTCTTAAATCTAGTTCTATTGTCGATTGAATAGTGTAATTTTGCCGTTATTTCGCCCCCCCCCCCCAAAAAAAAAAAAAAAACTAAAGGTTGTTCAGAGCTTGAGGTTCTTTTTTTTTTGAGAAAAGATCGCTGAACATCACCCGAATTTCATAAAAGTGATCTTTGGGACTATAAATTGGGACTACTGGGGTCGTATATAGAATGGCATTACACCAATAATTTTCACCCTCTTCGGCCTGATTGGAAGTAAGAAGACTTTCTCCTATGAGTTCCATTGTAAGAATTACTCCTCCCTCGAAGTAAGGAGCAGAACCATGCTAAAAATACGACCCCTAGCTGCACCTGATTAGCACAGATTCAGAATCTGTAGGGATTTTCTGTCATAGCCTATATGTTGTAAAATATTATATGTTGTAAATTATTTGATTTCCACTTAGCGCCATAGCTTGTAGAGCTTAGATAAGAGATCCGAATAAAGGACATAAAACTAAAAGCCAACGCCTACTTTCCTGGAAATCTTAGAAAAACCGTTTAACTTCCCTATTGTGTGCCAGAGATAGAGATATGCAGTCATAAGAAAACTTAAATCATCAGAAAGTTGTTTTTTTTACGCAGATGAATTTACTTTTAAAGTTCAGGAAACGGTGGTCCCTAAAAATATTCTACAATACCTGCTCAAAAAACGTTAAAAATAAGCTGAAAGGAATAATAATTGGAGCAATTTGGCCGCTTTGGAAGTCCCCTGTGGTGCCACCCACTTTAATTGACAAATTCTCGACAGCTTTCAATGATAGCTAGTCCCCTGGGAGAATTTGCTAATGGCCCCTTGTTTGGAATTTAATGCCCTAAAAGGTCATCTTATCCCGTCCATTAGGACTTGACTTTTACTTACATAATAAACAAAAATATAAACTACTACACTTATAAATCACTACTCAAGGGAAAGAAAATTTTTTGTACACTTTTTTAGCTTGTGTGGCCAAACTATTTATAATTGATTGGGTGGTCTTGCCATAACTTGTAGAGCTTGGATAAAAGATCCGAGTAACCGACAGAAAACTAAAAGCCGACACCTATTTCCCCAGAAATTCAGAAAAACTGTTGAACCTCTCCCGTTTTGTGCTGTATATACAGATATTCAGTTTTAATGAAATTTACGTAATTAGAAAATGTTAATTATGAATTTTTAGTTAAACGGAGCAGATTTTTTTTTTTTAGCATAGGGCCTTACTATGAAAATACTCTAGCATACCTGATAGAAAAATGCTAACAATCAGCTTGAAGAAAACGTCATTTGAACAATTTGGCAGCTTTTTGAGTTCCCTGTAGTACAAAGCACTTTGATTTGGAGGCCTTGCAAACAAAGGGGACGTAAAATCTAGTTTCAATAAAATTTTATGGTCTTGATCATAGCCTTTTCAACCAAATTTCATAGTGAAAACACAGATTATCAATACCTTTCGACGGTGGTTAATCCCCTCGGAAAATTTGTAAATGGGCCCTATGTCTTTGAGACGGTCAGCCGACGCCGAGGCTTGAAAAACGATTTTAAGATATCGAATACCCCTAAGGGTAGAACTATATTAAAAATCGACATATTTTTGTAGCATCTTTGTTTACGTGTTGGATATAAAAGTAACCAGCTGTGTCTCAAGCTGCTTTCTCTTTGCATATTTCAGTATGAAACTTTCAATAAAACTTGAGTAACATATGCAAATTATTGAAATGGACCTTGCACATACCACCATTTTTTACTTGTGAAAAAAACGTCCAACTAAAAGATACAGCACCTTTTTCTTTTTTTTGTCATCGGTGCAACAATCACTTCAGTGCCTTTGTAGAAGGTACTGGGTAGTTTATTTTACATCTTTGTAGACAAAAAAGAAACATTGCGGCTACTAAGCCAAAGTAATACTATTGAAACAAGGGATAAATGCTACTGAGATTATAAGTTAATCCTTTATCTCTGTTAATTTCAAACTGCTGGGCCACCTGTGGCTAAGGTACCTGCTAATGGAATATTACTTGCAAAAGGTTTTATTTATTTTGTTACAAGTCAAAATAAAGTTTGGAATACATCTTGTACAACCACTAGATTCTATTCTTAGATCAATAAAATTTTAACAGATGTTAAAAAAGATTTGTTAGGTTGTAGCTAGTAGTTTGTGAACGTGCTATACACATAAAAAAATTTCATCAGGAATAGGAAACTCCTACCAACAGGAATACGAAATAACTAATAGGAAATGCTAATGCCAACACAATCACCTGTCTAAAGGATTCTTCAGTCAGTATAAGCTTTCCTTATGAAAACTGAAGTTCATGACGCAAGGTCTTGGGCATAAACCCCCTTTCCCAACCTTATACGTATAAACTTTCACTATACGTGGCCCGTGCCAAATAGTGAGCACAATTTTGCAAGTGAGGGGCCCATCAAATTTGAATGAATCAAACTTGGTTTCTGAAGGTCTGATCTATTGACTCTGAAGTCGTATCTTTGTCTATAAATCACCTAACAAAAGGAACTTTGAAAAAAAAATTACAAATAGGGTGGAAAATTAACGGTGGTGGCAATCCTACATAGCACTCTAAGTAAACTAGTTATGCTTAAAGGTGTTCTAATGGACGTAATTTACATGCACGAGGAAAGTTCAAAGTTCGAGGAGTTCAAAAGTAAGGGGCTGTTACAATTTTCCTTATAAGTTCTAATATGCATTTGTATAATTCTCCTTTTTCTACTTTTTAGAACTTGATTCCCCCTCTCGCTCCACAATATTTACTCTGTCCCCCCCCCCAAAAAAAAAACAATTCCATATGGATGCTTGAATACAATGCCCTATGTTTGAAGCTTAGCATTCTTACAACAGAACGAGATTAGCAATTATCAATTAAGACTTAATAGTTCAACAGTGAGTAAAGCGTCCCAACGTTAAACTCCGTTTCCACTATTAGCACCATCTCATCAATTACCTTTTTTATCAACTTTTCTCTAAGACTATAACTAGAGAAGTCGTGAAAAACAAAAACTAAGAAAGTGAAAGCATCTCCCTCTTTATTAGCAAAAATTGGCAGGAAAGCAGTACACGTAGAAGCCGCGGTTTACCTAGCTATTTCCTCTTCAAGAGTTTTGATCCTTTCATTTTCTGACCTGTTACGTAATGTTGCTGTAGCAGGTGAAACGGTGAAACGCCTAATTTTATAATGTTGATTCTTCGGTGAGTAACCGTTTCCCATTGGCTCAGGACGTAACCTATAGAATTAAAATCAATGAGATTTGAAACTAGTCTGGGAACAAAGGAAGGAACTTGGGAATTGAATTTTGATATTTCTCAACAGCCAATTGTTCACCAGAGCAGACATGCATAAGTTTCCTTTAGTAGCCTCTTCCCTTTAACGTGTTTCTTTTCTAGTTTTTAATGTTTTTCCTCTTTATGGTTGTTTTCGATAATTTTTTTTTTTTTTTTTTTGACTTGAAATGCCAATTCAGTCAATTGCAACTTGTAATAGTCACTTCTAAAGTATGGACTGTTTTATTTTAATAATGGGCTACATTTAAACTCAGAAGTGGCAAAGGACACACGATCCAAGAGTAACAGTAGTGGCTGTGTTACGTAAATATTAAGTGGTGTTTATACATGGGCGCAATAAGATGTCGGTAAACAAGTACAAAAACAAGTTTCAAACAAATACAAAAAAAGTAGACACATCTGAAAAGACTATGTGCTTCCACGCGTTCTTAAAAACTAAACAATATTGGTTTTTCCCCCCTCGCAGGGTCAACTTTACCATTGTGACTATGAAGTTTCGTACTCGCATGCTAGAGGACATGAATAATTGGATATATTTACATTTATATATAAACAAAGAAAACAAGACTTACCTAGGACTAAATGAACTAGGGACTGGCATATCTCCTGGAATAGGCTCAGCACTTTTAGAAACCAACGGTTCTTCAGCTTCAGATGTAGAGAAGAGTGCGCTAAAGTCAAGCTTTTGAGTCGACTTTGGGATTGGTATTGCAGTGGCTGGTTGGGCTTTAGCATGGCTTTGTAAATTGGAATTATCAGCTTTATGACGCTGGGAGTAAGAGCCACTCTGCAAAGAAATATCTTGAGTTCCAAGATAACAACTGAAGGAGCCTCGTGCAAAAGTTTAGGTTACAAGCGCAACAAATATAATATGGCTAGTAGAAAAACGTGTTGCCTTTTTTTTTTCCAAAAATGGTCATATCTGAGATTTTCAAACATCCGTGATGATTGCCAAAAACCATTTGCTAAGCTCTGTTCGAAGGGAGGATCATCAGGGCAGTATAGGTTAAGAGGATCAAAATGGGAGTAAACATATATTGGCTCTGTTGCTGCTTGAATTGTGAAATATGCTTCTAGCTTATAAATGGATGCCGTTTTGAAACGAGCTGTGTTGTCGGTTTCTACACTTACGATCAAGCAATTAAAAAGTGAATTTATTGTCTTTTTGAGTTTTTAGCGGGGAGAGGGTTTTGCGTCTTTCGGACCACTGTAAGAAAGAAAATCCGCCAGTATCCACCCGCTTCCATGTATAAAGGCAACTATTTTCAAATATAGCAACAGTTCAAATCACCAGGGAGAAATAATTAGAATAATATAACAAGAATAGTCGGCCTAACGCCGGTCAGATATCAATAAAGTAAAAATTATACGGAAAACAGTGGCATATCTTTATGTTATGTTATCCATTTTTCAAAAGGTTTTTTGGTATCAAAAGTAACACCTCATTTATCATAAGGAGTATTCAACTATACGATTGCCTAATATTTGAAACTGGAGAAACTGTTGTCAGTTGCAGCGACGTGCGCAGGGAATAGGGGGGCCAAGGAGTCCCTTCCAAAAAAGAATCTAATATTTTCTGGAATTTTTGGAAATTTACGTTGACACAAAAGAGAATATATGAGATTTTGTCCAGAATATCTACGATGACTTTGTAGTTTCAATCTGACAAATGCAAGAATTTCACGGGACGGTCACATAGTCTCAAATCACGGTATTATTCTTTAACAAAAAAAAGAAGAAAACAAACATACTATTTGATGATTCAGAATGGTTTTTGAAAACTTCCTTTGTTCAAAGCACCGCCAGGGTATTTTCCCACGGTAGAAAGTAGCCTACTACCAGGATCTTTGGTTTTACCAAAACCTAAATGATAGTATTTCTCATATCTTCTTGTTTCCCAAGGGGGGGGGGCATTATCCCTCCCTGGCGGCGCGCATGGCTTTATTAGAATTAGATTATAATAGATTTTATTTAGCTTCAAGAATTTTCAGATAAAATATTATCCACAATATTGAAAAAAATATTGAAATAAAATTGAATGGAATAAAAAAAAAAACTGATTTATAAGTTAAACACAAATAATACTTACAATTCGCAATGGTATGAATCCCCACCCCTTCATAAAATAATATCCTCAAAGAGGTTACAACCACCGTCTTATACCATTGTAGAAGAAATAGATTAAATAGCGCAGGTGGTTTAGATTACCTTAGTTCTCCGGCGACTTTTTGTCTTTGGGAAGCTCTCAAACCGCTCAAAGTTCCTTCTTTCTTCGTGAACAGAAAGGTCGTAGTTTATGCTCCCAGGATCACTATCCGGCGAACCCAAGTACATGTCACTGTTTCGGCTGGAAGATCCCTCAGTAGGTACACCATCCCACGTTGTTGAACTCTACAAATACATTTTCACTAATTATAAATACTGTATATTTGTACTTGATAAAAACACAAACCTCAGTTGGGAAAGTGGGTGAAACCCTTTCTAGGAAATCTCAAAATTGTAACTATTCTACTAAATTATCAGTTTTTCGAAAGAAGTGTTCTACGAAAAAAGAGATTTTTAAACATGACATTTGCAGATAATATCTGAGTTTAAAAAAGTTGCAGAAAAGTGACTATTTTCTTACAAAAAACTAATATTTTTGTAGTAAAAGCAATGCTTAATTTATTTATTTTATTATTTTTTCAATAAGCTAGCAAGCTGTTTCCGTCCCAAGCACAATTTAACCAATTTAACCTCCCCCCCCCCCCGGAGCCACGGGCCAAAGGCCGGCCGTGTGCGGGACCCCCCACCCCCTCGGGAGCCACGGGGGAAAAGTGTATACAATAGTCGCCGTCACTGCTGCTGCTACAGGTTGGGTTAGGTTGGAGCATTTAACTCATGAAATGTTGGGTTAGGTTGGAGCATTTAATTCATGAAAGGTTGGGTTAGGTTGGAGCATTTAAGTTAATTCATGAAAGGTTGGGTTAGGTTGGTGCATTTAATTCATGAAAGGTTGGGTTAGGTTGGAGCATTTAAGTTAATTCATGAAAGGTTGGGTTTGATTTTGGTTATCAGGGGTGGTTTAGGTTTGGGTTAATTTAATTTATCCAGACCAAGTTGATTACGATAGTCTACGCATTCAACTTGGTCTGAAATTCTATAGTGGCCATGGGGGAGTACATTTTTACCATTCTCGAGCACAAAGACTTTGTCAGATATACATGTCATTGCATTCTTTTCCACTCTAACAGTATAATTTTTATACTGTAGAGAGCGAATTGCAAGCACTTGTGCTCTCGGCACTAGGCTTCTCTCTACACAGGTTCTTTACACACTCATGTTGAAACTGTTCTTTACAAAATGTGTAGGCACCCCTTTACACGCCTGCTTTACATCCCTGTTATGAGTTTCAACGCAATAAACTTTAGGACCCGGGAACACCCCATTGGATATCAAATCACTCCCCGTCACTGATTTTAACATGAGTAGTTGATTGGGGGCCTGACGTTTTACCAAGAAATATTCAAGTAAACACCGCATTTCGATATAAAGTTTAGATCAAGGTAAAACAAAAGAAAAAAAAATAACAAAAATCACGAGTAATCATAAAATATAGGTTATAGGCACACTATAGATACAATAGAATTATACTAACACTGCATAAAAAGAGGTAAACTTGGTCGATAATTGTGATTGATGCACTTATTTATAGCTGTTCAGCACCAAAACTTGATTAAAAGAACAAAACAATATTTTGAAAATAAACAACTTAAAAACAGATTACGAAAACGCATGCGCAAAAGAGCTTTCATAAACTAACAATGTTTCTGTCCGTAAAATTTGCTTACCCGTGATGAAAAAAATTGCTTGGTGTACAACAGAAAAAACTACGTATGAGCCGTTCAGAAGCCAAATCAATTAGCTCCCTAAAACAAAAAATGAAAGAAGGGACATCACTGGGTACTTATCTGTTAAATGAAAGACATTCAAGAATTACGCTGTGTAAGATCTAACAATAACCGGTTTGCCTCATCGAAATCGGTTATGGTTTCCTTATTTTCAGTGAGAAAAACTACGATCTAGCTATTTTTTTAATTAAATATTTAATGTATAGAGGTGATTAGGAGTTAGTTTAGGTTTGATATTTAAAATAATGCGTTCTGCGCGGCCTACTTTCCATAATTTTTTGTCGTAGTTCCTATTATTTTATTTCTAAAGTATCATATTACCCTCATGTTTAGGTATATTTAATTAGAATTAACCTAACTTCACTTCTTGGGGGTGTTTCGTTTAACAGACAAGTACCCATCACTGGTTTGGATTACAATGTAACAGCCATCAGCCGTGGGAAAATTGTCCAAATTTTTTAAAGTTGTCTTGCCTATTTGAATATATATAAAATCTTTAAGCATGTTTCTGTTTGAAGTAAGTCAAACAGCTTTGTTCAAGTGTTCAAGTTAAATTTTCTAAAAAGGTACAAATCTAAGAGTCAGTCAAATGGTTTGCCTAGGCGCATACGCGACAGTTTTTTTTTTTTTTTTTTTTTTGGGGGGGGGGCAATAATAGAGATTTGGTCAATAATTTGAATACGAAGGGCACAGAAACTTAGGGAAATCTGGTATTTCAAGGGAGACAAGCCCCAAGCCCCCCCCCCTCCCTGCGTACGCATCTCGGCATAACAATAATTTACCAAAGTATAACGAAAAACAGTAAACTAATTTGGATTCTAAACGGCTCGTATTTACCTAATGGTTATAAAGATTGTCATCTTAAATAGCTAAAATGACTTTAGATTTTGGGAAACACAAATCAAATGTTTAAAATCGCTGACGTTATATTCAAAGAATCCTTAGATGATCCGAAGAAAAATTTCTTAAGTCTTCTGTACACAAGATTAAACTGTGAAAGTACAGTTTGCTCATTTAATCTAAAACAAATAAGAACACTATGATCAGAAATAAAAAAAACATGAAATATATTTTATTAATTGTGCAACTAAGATAACAAAATCATTCGTTTATGATTCCTATGGTGAAATTGTTGTTTACAGAAAATCCGTAACCAAACTGAGAGATTAATATATCAAAATATTGCCAGGATAAAGATTCTTTAGACAAACTTTACCACACTTGAAAACCTGACAAACCAGCAACAACTTAATAAAAAGTTCGTAGCTTGACGACAATTCAAAGACAAAAAGATGTTAGCGAGGCGTTACCCACTTCCCGCCAATTGGTGTACATCTCGGAGCGCCACGTGTGCCGCAAAGTTTTGCCACGCTTGGCACATTCCTCGCAACGCTTAGTACAGTTCCACTACGCTTGGTATTCGCCACCTGGTGTAAATGGTTTCTGAAAGATGGCAACCCGTCGAGTTTTGGCTAAACTTTGGCATTTAATAAAATACCCCGTAGGAGAAAAGATTCAACTCCATTTCAACAGAATTTTAAATAGAATCATTTCCTCTATAGTACGGGCGCCAAGACCTAAAAATGTGACCCCTCCATGACACATCTGTTTCACGCAAATATTAAATAGTACTATGTAGCGGATTTCACTTGCAGCCCATTACATTTTGGTTGTTTTAGCTACAAATCAACGCAACTGAGCAAAAATGTAAGTAAGTTAGTCATTAAAAAAAAAAAAAAAAAAAAAAAAAAAAAAAAAAAAAAAAAAAAAGCTATCGCCTGAACGTTATTTTTATTCGACAAATTAAATAAGTATCGCCATTAGTGTATAGAGAAATCATCCGTAGGCAATTTCTCTGGAAAACATCTAGCAAATCTCCGCATTTCGGAGCGCCGAAGCTTCGGAACCATATTTGACCACTCTCATCTTAGCTTCCAATATTATAATCTAGGTTTGCAGACTTATCTTCCTATTCTTCCAAATTTTTTTAACTGTGTAAAAACACCCTGAGCTTTGGCTATTCTACTTTTAACATCTTCACTTCTCCCACCGTCTTTACTAATAATACTACCAAAGTAAAGGAAGCTGTCTTTTCGTTACCCAGGGTCACCTTCACTTATTCCCAGCCTTAGCGATTTAGTCTTCTTAACTTTAATTTTCAAACCTATTCTAGCACCCTGAACTCGCAAATCCTCTAAAAATTCATTCATTTTGCTCACACTTTCATCTAGGATTCTTAAATCATCAGCATAATCTAAGTCCAAAAGCTTTTCTTCCCCATTTGACTCCGTGTTCTCTCATTGCCTTTCCTGTGCTCCTTAGAACACAACCCTGCTTAAGTCCTGACTTAATACGAAACCAGTTGCTAATCTCATTTCCTACCTTAACCGCAGCAGTATTATTCTCGTACATAGCACTAATTAGATGATTCCATGATCCCGCTTTGATTGATTGATTGATACCTTTAATTTCAACAATTCACAAAAATAAGAAAACAATGAAATACACATAGCTACTACTAGAAGGCCAAATGACCTGTTCACAGTGGTTCAAATAACTAATTAAATCACATAATCAAAAGACGAAAAAAAAAAATCGTCATATACATAAGTCACATGGAACCTGCTCTCCCCCTGTATCTCAACTAAGGAGGAGCCCTTGGACCTGGGATTTAAATGATAAAACCGATTCAGAGCCCCTTATGCTGTCTGGGAAGCTATCCCAGAGGGATCTACTTATATGACGTAACACATGGGCTGACCTCACTGTATTTCCGTATCCTAGTATGATAATGAGTAATGAGTTAAACTTCTAATTAAAACGATGGCCTAATAATTCTAGTTCACATATAATTAGCAGTGTCCATTACACCTAGCCAATCCCCTGAGATTATACAACGAGTAGCTGCAGTCGCTATTCGTCCAAAGCATTTACGCAATAAGAGCCCAGTTGGTTTCCACTTCCACTCTTCATGAGAATATAATCTGTTTTACCTAACGGCTGGGGCTAGGAGATCGAGTTGAGACTTTCAGGAAATGTATTTTTGGGGGAGGGGGGGAGGTATGAGTGAACCTGTACTGTTGAGTTGAAGAGTATCCTTTATAATTCTTTTTCGAAAATGATAAAGAAAAACAGACAAAACCCATCTGCTCGCACTTTTGGCGAAGAGCTGTAAACGTTTTTCAGATACTAAGTTCTTTTCTTGTTGTTTTATTGTTTGCTTTAGTTACTTTTCATTCTATTTAGTTTATCAGTACATATTAACCTTACGATGACTAAAATCAGCAATATTGGGCATGCGAAGGTGGAAAATCAAGAAACCATGAAGAGTCACGATTTCATTTTGGGACGAGAGGCAAAAAACCAGTGTTTTTTGGAAAGGTAAAATCCCAGGAATAACATTGTTTACTCTCTCCCCCCCCCATTTAAATGGTAATTACCCTGTTTTGTATATAATGTACTAGGCTACGCCCATGACGAAATTATCAATAGCCTGAAAATCCTTTCATGGAATTCAGGAATTCTGCTAAAATATTTGATGATTATTTAATATACTGATAGATCTTCAAAACTCGTGTGGATATTACAAATAGACTAGACTCACCCAGATTGAATTTATATCATTCCATTGACTTTGAATTGATATTTTAAGGGAGATAGAGTTTTCAGGTGCAGGAGAGGGGGAGAGTGAGTCACCACTTTCTTCAACCTCCATTCCATCAGCTGGATCAGGAGGAAGTGTGCCTTCCAAAGCGCTGTTGCATCTGCTTCCATCACTGACACTGTAAAGAAAAAAGGAATTGTAACAAAAGGGAAAAAAGGAATAACACTGTAAAGAAAAAGTATAGGAAAAAGTAAGGCAAATTAAAAACAAAAAAACTCAACTAATCATGTTAGCAGGAAGTTCTTGAACCAAGATCCGAAAACTAAAAGCAAGGGAAGCCAAAAAATTATGTTTTTTACCCGTTGTTGTATTTACCTGTCGTTTCTATTTTAAATTTTTGAGGCGGTAAAAAGAGCAAAAGTGTTTAATTGCAAACTTGTATAAAACTGCTCTCTGTTTCTCCGTAGTGCAACCAACTGTCTTAGATTAGAAAAAGTCGGAATTAAAATTGGAGCGCAACGGGTGACGATTCGCTTTCCAAATTAGCTGTATATGGTTTCAGCAAAGTATTAAGACCTGTTTGGCTGCGTGCAACAAAAGCCGAGGAACCACCGACCTTCAAAAAAATCAGGTACACCAGGTGGCACGTGCCAAGTGTGGATGGAACTGTGCCAAGTGTTAGTGACTTTACCACGCGTGGCGAAATTGTGCAGCACATGGCGTTTGAAGATGTACACTAGATGACGGAAAGTGGGTGACCCCTCGACAAAGCAAGAGAGAGAGATAAAATTCGTAGGCATCGGCTTTTGATTATCTGCCAAATTGGATTAGTTTTTAGTTTAGTTTAAACTAAACTAACCAGTTAGTTTTAGTTAAATTATGCATAATTGGTGAGTTTCGCGCAGAAACATTACCTTTTTTTTCTTTTTTCTTTTTTAATGAAAGACCATTAAGTTTATCAATACTCATCATTTTTTGCATTTCGTCAATTACAACATTGTCATTTTTATAGAAACAATAGGTTTTTTAGGAAATTAAAAAAATAGATTAGCTTCTGAAGCTCAACTTAGTAAGCTTTTTTTAGCCGCAAACGAGTTTCAAACCGTCTTCAAAATGTCTTATGCGATGCATTAAGAAAAATGTTTGACAGCCACAGTTAGAACACTCATGGATAGAAGAAAAAGCACAATTAACAATTATTAAAAGCTTCAATTTCGATTTACTCGATCGTTTTGCAGTTTGTTTCTAATTCAGTGTGCTGTACAGGAGGCTTCTAATTCAGCTCTAAGGTGATTTTGTGCTACGATAAGTTATTAGTATTAGCAGCTTTTTAAGAAAAAGTTTAAAGAAATTCATTAAAAGAATCGATTTTTTTTTTCAGAGACAGATTGTAAACATTAATGAGAAAAAATTCCTATCATTTTTTTGCAGTCCAAAATACAATATTCTAGCTTCTTCCTTCTGTTTTCTTCGGTTTTTAGAAAGATCTTTCTTAGAAAGTTAAAAGAGTTTAAAATGTTGATAGTAGAATCTATATTTCTAAGCATTTTCGGCCCTAAGGTTTTTTTTAGCTTTTTCATAATGCTAGATGTTTTCCATGCTCTAAAAAATGGGGATGAGGAGGGTCCAATACCCCAAAGTATCGAGAAATCTGCCATTTTACACTGATATCTTTTGCATTCTATGTACTTTCTCTGTGTATCGTGTTATTGTCTACGTTGTACCAACCATCCCCCCATCCTACCCCCTAAAAAAAACTTACGCAGACGGCCTAGAGGGGCCTAAGGGACAAGTTTTCAATTACATGCCTTTGCATCCTTATTGTGGACATCAAATTCTGTTAGCCATGTCCATTTCTGAACAGCCCTCGGACAAACAGTATTTTTTTTACGGAACTTGGAATATTGAAAAATTAATCAATAAAATTCCCTTAACACTATGTCATCCTAAAAAGGGTTACACTTCCACAGCCAAATATATGACACAGATCCATTATAGCCCGTATTCCAATAAGAAGCATTGCCAAGAAGAAAACTTGTCAAGAGACGACAACAGTCAAAATAAATTAAATCACTTTTGAGTTCAGTCACACATTTGCCAGATATTGAAAGGGTAAGTCCCGCAAATAAATTTCTATCTTGCTTGATAAGCAACGCATTAGTGAAATCATAGAAAATGATTTTCTTACACTTTTAGTACATCAAATGAGTAAACGGCGATGTTAGAGAAAAAGAGACGCAAAGAGAAAATCTCGAATAAATTATTCTATATATGAGGAAAGCTCGCCCCCCTTAAGCCCTCTCGTCTTTTTGCTAAGGTTTAAATTATGCTTTATTGAGAGAATGGCCAACATCTATAAACAGTCGAATCTTTTCTTTAGCGTATATGTTACCGTGAATGTCCGAAACTCGTGAATGTCGACATTCACCGGTGAATGTCCGAAATACCTTTTTTCTCCTTGGATTTAGCCAGCGTTACCAGTCAAATATTTCAGCTTATTGCAAGGTTTGATGATGACAGGTTAGGTTACGTTGGGCTAGGTTAGCTTAGGTTTTTAACCTATTTCTGATATTTATAACCGAACTTAACCTAACTTTAACTTTTACCATCATACCTTGCATGAGACTGAAAAAGCTAACTCACAAAGCTAATTGAATCCAAGCAGAGAAATCGGAATTTCAGACATTCGCCAGAGAATGTCGACGTTCACCAGATTTCGGACATTCACGGTAACATATATATAAAATTAGATATAAAAAAATATTCTCGTTGCAAGTTTTAATGTTGCTATTTGCATTCGCTTTGAAAAAAAAGCAAATGGTGTTTAATTTCTAAGCCCCTTTTTAATGTTATATTCACGGTTATTTAAATGTGAGGGGGCTGACGTCCCCTTGACTGCTTCAGAAATGATATTCACCATTGAACAAAGAGCACCCCCTCAAAAATTATCTACCCAAAATTCTCTCAAAAAGAAACTATCTCCAGGGGGAGGATTAGAATTATGGAAAATTAAGGTTTGGATCATAACTTTCAGGTTTTCCAGAGGGTAGGGCTCTTCAAAAAAAAAAAAAAAAAAAAAATGGTTCTTTAGGGTTTGCTCAGCCTCTCTTCCCATCGTGCGGGTGAGCATAGGAATGCAATTGTACACGTTACACGCAAAATAATTCCACAATAAGAGAGGAACTGGCACCTCACAGCACCCATATTAATCCCCAAATAATGGGCGGTTGACATTTAAATTTCCCCACCCTAAATATTTATCTGAAGGACCTCTCAGCATAGGTAAAAAATTCGAGCCTAGAGCCGCAATTTTAAGGGTTCAGACTTTGACGCACCTAAAAAGCCTTTTGAACCATTTGACTTAGCACTTTTCGATAGTTAGGAAACATGTTGAATCTCATGGGGTAATGTTCATCAAGGTCACAATACTTTTTGGGGTATTTTCTTATTTTTCGAAAATTCTGGAAACGTCGTTACGCTAATACTTTTTGTTTCGCAGTTTTAAAATTGATTGATTTTACACACATGAAATCAGCATGAATAGCAGATTCTTTGGATCTAATTATAATTATCAAATTCCGTTTTTGCGAGTTTCACCTACAACTGACGCAGGTTGCTCTAGAACTTTTACGTCTAAAACATTCCATTGGGGTTTTGACAATTCATGGTAAGGAACGAACATTTAAAAAAACACACAAAAAATACGTGAATTAAATTAAACTTAGAAATCACCCAAAAAATCATGGCAATCTCAAAAGTTCAGGAAGGGAGTCCCAAAAATCATCACCGTGTAACCGCCTGACCGTAATAACTGTAGTAAGTGCAGTGGTATCATGTAAAAGACCTTTATACTGTACTTAGGCTATACCCACCTTTGTTCCAAAATTGAGTCATTATCTGGTACAACATCCTCTAAGCGGAATTGCATTGGCGTAGAATAGTCGAACACTCGCTGTTTGGGATTCCATCCATGAGTGCTGGAAAAAGCTTGGGCCCAAAAAGACTCCGATTCGGATGCATCTAGCTGCCCTTTCGGATCCCAAGTCGATTTCCTGAAAAATACAAAGGTTCTATGGGCAACTTCTTTTAAAACAACACCACCTTATCATTCAATCTTCTGGCTCCAAGACATAGAGATAGTACTGCCATAAGTTGTAGACTTAGAATTCTGTAAACATTAAGCTGAAATAAAAGATCACTAACTTCACTAATATAATAAAATACCGTTGTGAACGAGACGAAATGGCATATCTCATTTTCCTTAATGAGCTACAGTATTCCAAAGATTGATCTATCCGCTGGCTGCATCCCCCCCCCTAGATTTTAAAAATACCTCTTTGGTATATAATAGAAAAATGCCTTTTCTTTTGGCATTTGTTCTAACAAACAACACATATCACCTCCTCGTATACCCCAGATTTTGAAAAATATAATTATCCCCCCCCCCTCCTCCTAAATTTACGCAGAATTGGCGCCCCTGGACTACGTGATGTAATTGAAGGTACTATGTACCAAAATGACCCCCATGTTAAGCAGATAAAAACAATAACTCATATATTTGGAACTTATTTAAATCTTCAATAAAAATGGTTTTCGTGCATAAAGACCAAAAGTCTTTTAACACTCTACTTTAGAACTGTGAGTGATGAGAGTCCTTCAGTTTTCAGCTTGGTGATATGTTTGTAGTAAAAAAAAAAAACAAAAAAACAAAAAAAAAACAAGTTTCCTCGTTGCTCGGACAGTAGAACATATTAACATTTATCTCTACAATTAATTATTTATCAGGAAAAGAAAATTCTCGACACCAATTCACTACTTTTTATGTTCGAAAAATGATGATTGCGCCTTTTGTTGACGTCGGAGTTCTATTTTTTCATTGTAGCTTTTGTTTGAACTACTGATTGATTTATAATATGCATCTATCATCTACCAATGTAGGTTACTTGCTCTGTAAAAAGTGATAGAAGGTCATACCAAAATTAGGCGTCTTGGCTAATAATTTTTCTTTTTCATATACAACACATATACCTTGAAAAATTCAGACAACTAAAACGAACAACAGTGTAACGAAAAGCATAATGGGCCGAAAACATACACCAGAAGTGGGGTGGGCTACGGAAATGTTTCCTCTTTTGAGATTTTAACCTATTTTGAGATTGTTGCAGTCCTAGCTATAAACTGAACAATTATTCTGCAGTTCTATACTAACGGTTTTCATTGGTCAATAGAACGGTATTATTATTTTTTTTAATCCCACCTCCTCTCCTCTCGGTGACCTTCAAAAATTCTTTAAAATTATCTCATAATTTATCTAATGTCACCTACTCTTTTTTTAATAAAAATCTTCTTCAAAAAATTCAATTTATTCACATTTTATATAAAAGTTGAGCATTCCAAAATATACCAGGGTAAAAAATAGAGGTATACTACATTTCAATTTTCTTATACCTTTTAGGTTCATCCGATATCTCAGACTGCCCTTCCCCCTTAGGGCACCCCTTCCGTCGTGACTTTAAATTACACTTTTCAAATCCATTTTCATCAACCTCTATTTCCCCCAATATATAATTCACTTTTACCCCCGTCCCCCAAAATAAGAATATAAAAAAAAGGAAAAAAATAAATAAATAAAAAGCAGGAAAGAAATTAAATACTGCACCTTTACAAATAAAAACCAATAGGTAGAATCTTTCATTATCTTTCTACTTCATTTCCTTTACCCTTATTACTCATCTTTCATTTCCCCCTTGGCTGCTCAATCCTGATTAAAACATTATCATTACCCTACTTTCAATACTTCTCAAATCTCTTTAAAACTTTATCTTTATCCTACTTATAATACTTCTTTCTTTATCAATTTCTTATTCCATTTTTAAATAACAACATTTCGAATTCTAATTATAAATTCTAACAAAAATTTCTAACAGAACGGTATTATTTTTAAAACAAGTTCAACGGGAACATTGAGTATTTCGTTTTGTGCAAAGATCCATCCCTCAGGCTCAGGAGTGAAAACGTACTAACAATTAAAACGCTTCGAAGGACATGACAATACACGAGCGAGACAGGTGTATAAGCCATCCAAACACGCGTAATCCCAGAGACGGGTGATATATATATATATGATGTTCCAAACCTAAGAGAGGGTTGGAGGTTGTTTGCTGATGCACAGAGTACTTTTGGAGGTACAGGAGGAGCCTAGGTCGATTTCTGGAAATATTATTTTTTTGCCTAAATTTCAATGTTCTACATAGGTTGAACCAACCTGGAGTATCCCCAGATATTGCTGCAGAGACATAAAAAGTAGGGGGCCCTGACACCGCCTCCGAATACTAAATTCATCCAAATTTCTGGGCGCTTCTTATTAATTTTGATACTTATCGGATAGCTAGAGCCGCAGTATATAAATAATAGGCAGTATTATCGTTCCCTATCTCACCCATTATAAAAACCCGGATCGAGGTGCGAGTGCTCCAGAGAACGTAGAAACATAAGCGACATTAGATCTTTTCACGGGTAGACAAGTTAGATTTCTCTTCAACGCGAAACTTGGCTTCAACGTTGGAACACTAAATTTTGAAGAAACTAATTTTAAATTATTTATTCCAATACATATATGAAAATCGGTAATTAGTAGTGCAATGTTATTATTAGATGTTTTTAGGAATTAAAAGTAGGTTTCGAAGTCTCGAGTTGGTTTCAAAGGCGTTTTAAGAAAATTTCTGCCAAAATACGTGTTCCAGGGTAATTGGACCGCTGATGGCAGATCAAGTGAGAGCAGCTGTTTGTACGCGCTAATGCAAGAAGAAGTGGGAGGAGTTGTTTGTTCGCACCGAGAATGAAGAGCCAGAAATCATCTGCGGTAAACTTACTGCTATTATCTTTATACAGTGGCTGGAACACACGCGAGAAGTGAAGATTGGTTAATGCTAATGAAATAAAACAAAATACAATGAAAATATAATAGTTTAGAAACAAATTGAGGCTATATATTTGCACATTAGAGGGGGGGGGGGTTAAGAATAGCATATATTAAATACGTAACCTAACCAGGGTATCTTTTTTGCCCCTTCAACCCCAAAAAACTAAAGTTTAAATATTTTCACGGAGTGAGCAATACCTCACTAGGCAGAGGAAACCTGTTTTTCATAGGATCTTTGAAATTATATATGCGGTTCTCATCGCTTGGGTTCCAGCTAACCGATAAGTACCTTAATTTTTTTAATGACCCCCTGACAAAAAACTTCCCGTGCGCATGCCTTGTGTGCCGGCATCAGTTTGATCTTTAAAGTGGTTTGATAAGCCACGGAGGCCAAAAGTGAGTTTATTTTTAATGACAGATCAGCTTTTCAAAGAAAAATCACTGAAGCCATTCTTAAGAATTTCTGGTTTCTACGTAGTTTCAAATTTGTATTATTAAGTAACATTGTAACATACTTCCAGTCACGTAATGCTTGCACTGACCTTGACAGCAAAACCCGAAATCAATTGTTCGGTCCCTTAATTCCGCAGTTGAGCACTTTCCCGGTTTCCTTTTCCGTTACTTCATAGTCTAGGCATTGTTTCTACGTGGGCAAATAGGAAATCGATTCGGGAATTTTGGTTGACATGGCTACGGAATCTATAGCAAAATAGTCTCGCATGTATCGAAGAAAAGAAACTTGTAGAGGATAAACAGACACTGGGCACGTATAATATATTTTATTTTGGGGGAGTTACACTAGAAAAAATCCTTGAGACAAGGGATGAAAATCCATAGAACTTGGACATCTCGAAAACTTTTGACAATATTTACGTGAGAATGAGTCTTTCCAGGGAGGTAGCACCTAAAGAAGCGCTTTCGATCAAATTTCAAACCTTTATGACGTTTCACGGATTTTCTTAAGATCGTAGAAAGGAAGCGGCCGGAAAACCCTTTGGAGAAAGTTTGCCCCAGCCATAAGCATAAACAACCGGAACTTAAGTGGATGATAGGATGATTGTTCCTAAGGGTCTGGTATTTAGGAAAATTAGCAACCTTAGAATAGGCGAGGAGACAGACTATGGCTTCTAAAGCAGGAACCATTTCCATATAAACATGATTAAAATAATTTAATACATCCGCTCTTGAACGGTTTTTGCAGCCAAGTGTATGGGGGGGGGGATAGATTTCTGCTTTTGCGATTTCAGCGATTCTACCCCTCTGTCTCAAATGAATTGTTACATACGTGTCTTCTTAGTTGTACTGGATGAAATTAGTCGAGTTCAACGTCAACTATTTCATTAGAAAAATTGTGACATTATCAAGGCCGTATCCAGGGGGGTTATCGGGTTTCAACCCCCAGAAATTTATGTCCGACACATAAAAAAGTAGAAAAAATGCATATAAACATTTTGATGTGATTTGCAAAGTTCTTTTTGCACCCCCTCCCCCCCCCCCCAAAAAAAAAAAACAGGATACGGCCTTGGACATGATTAATGAAGCTACAATCAAACCAATCATATATGTAGAGGTTTTTAAAGGGGAGAGACAGAGTCATTAAAACAGCAAATTAAGAGTAGTGGCAAATGACGTAACAATTGGAAACCCCAGGCTAAATCTACAAATTTTGGGGGAACAAGCCGAAAGAACTTTTCTTGCATACGGACTTCCTGTATATAGTCCAGGAGCCATCAAACTATCCATGCTCATCGATTATTTCCGAAAACTTGGTTCCCACGTTGAAATAGAGTTAAACTTAGGAGGGGTATATACTTATTCTTTGGCCTTATATTGCAGTCCATATTCATACTCTGATGGGTTATTCCTATGTTCCTGGAAGTTGAATATTCCTATGGTAATTAACAGGTGTATACCAGAGTGGACTTGGCTTCAAGTAATAGGGTTATAACCCTTACAGGGCAATGAAGCCACGCATAAAGAAGTTTTAAAATGTTTCCTGAGCGAGCCGACCAATTCTGAAATGACTTCTGGGACCATAAATCATATTTATTCGCACGAGTTATTAGCAGATATGCTTCGATGATATCTCGAAAGATTTCTATATCTAGGTCAGCAGTGAAACTTACAGGCAACTAATCATTTTCTAAATAATATTTTGGTCAAAGATTTAAAAAAAGAACAGGCTAACAGTGGTCTCTTACCTATTTGTGTATCCTTCGCTAACAGCCAGCTTGTATCGTTTCTAGTAATCGATGTGCAAATATCAGTTTCTTGTAGTTGCAAATATCTGTTTCTTGCAGTAAAAAGTCCTTTTTAAAAGGGATTATCACACGCTTCAGCGAAGCTCTGTACAAGTCTTCACAAAATATCAATTTTATGAACTATTATCCACCTTCGGGACTACCGGCGTTCATATCACGATCACGAACCATATTTGTACTAGGATGTGTGAAAGGTAAAAAGAGGTAAAGTACTTAAATTTAGTCAAACAATCTATGGCTGCTTTAAACAATGTGTAGCAACCAACTTCAAGCTTATCATTTGCAAAAAAACACACAGAGAACACACAAAAAACCTTTCAGAAAGGTTTAACAGAATACAGAATCCATGAAAGCTTGATGGAAATAATTAATAGACTCCATTTTCAATATTTCGAACGGTCAAGAAAAAAGTAAATGATGATGTTGGATGTGCAACTATGGCAATGCAATAAGTTTGAGACCTAGAAATAAATAGATAAAGTTAGTTATGGAAACATTTTTTCGAAGCTTTACCACAGTGAAATAGAGTTTACCTGCAAAAAATGTTGAGACTCAAAAAAACTTCCATTATTTTAATAGGTTGAAGTTTCATACAAAGAACAATCAGGCTTTGCGTTCATTTTACTGGCTAAAAGTTCGACCAAGCAACAAATGGTAATTGCAGCAACAAGTAAAAAAAAGAGATTGTGTAGGCGATTCTCTGACATACACTTAAGGAACAATGCGATTGCCTTAAGAAAATAGGTTACAAATATAAACAATGGAATTAAAGCACACTTTCAAGCAAGGAGATATATGATATTAATCTCTAGCCAAATATTATTATTTAAAGTCATAACATTCGGCTCTTGGCTACAAATGAGCAAGTTACAATCTGGGCCTTAGGGGCCTAGTCAACCATCAAGATCTCAGGACAAAGAAAATAATTCATATTTTCGTGTATGCCTCAGGCAGCTTGGTGCTGCAGTGAGTTGTTAGTAGTAGTAGTATTCGCCTGTTTTGGCAAAATGTTATAATCAGACCGGAACTTATATGCGTTGTCCCAAACTTTGACAGGTAGTGTTTCCCAGCTAAAACTAATACTGATACGTTCAAACAGTTCGTGGTAACGAACTGTAAGTAAGGAGCGACCCGCCTCAATGGTAACATAATCTCTAGAAAACGATATTTTGATACAAATAGATACATCAGAAGGATCACATTTTAATGCTGATTTCAAATATATAAGTTTCATCAAGTTTAATCCTACCCATCAAAAGTTAGGCGCCTGAGAAAATTTGGCTGATTTTCGAAAAAAGGGGGAAAGACCCCCTAAAAATTACAGAACCTTAATGAAAATCACACCAATATATTCCGCGTATCAGAGAACCCTACTGTAGAGGTTTCAAGCTCCCATCTACAAAAAAGTGGAATTTTGCATTTTTTGCCAGAAGAAAGATCACGGGTGCGTGTTAAGAAGAAGAAGGATTTATTGAAAAAAAAACATATCAACAAAAAATTATTGCTGCCTCCCCTAAAAAGCAAAGCTTGTCCGTGGGGGAGGTAGAGAAAACAAAATCCTTAAAACAAAGAATACTTGGCCACCGACACCACTAATACCATCACACTAAACAATAAATACAAAATAATATCATATATTATACTTCCTCTGGGAACATCATATCAACAAAACCCCCACAATAAATAAATCAATTAATCAGTCAAAACTCATATTCAGCAAAAAGCAGTTCCTTAATGATTTTTCTAAAAATATTGGGGTCACCAATAGTCTTAATATCACTATTCAAACTATTCCATTTCCGCGTACCTCTATAAAAAAACAGAAAAACATGAACGGGAAGATGTACCTCTAGGTACACAGAAGTCCGCGCTACCCCTTGTATCATGAGAATGAACAGTAGACCTAATGGACAATAAATCACCAAAACAACGAGGCTGAACATCCTGCTGCAGTCCAAAAATAAACCACAATACATAGAACTCACGAAGGCCTGCAGCCGGCAAAATTTTTAAAGTTGGGTAAATTTCTCTAACAGACATACGTGGAGATATACCGGCTAAAATTCTTACTGCATGATTTTGTAGAACTCTTATTGGTTTTAGGGTAGAAGAAAAAGTAGAGAGCAAAATACTTGAACAATAAAGTACATACGGGTGTATTAAAGAAAAATAAAGATGGCGAAGGACAGACTTGGGAAAACAATGTTGGAGTTTCTTCATTATACCGAGAATTCTTGCCAGAATTTTGCTAGTTAAAGTAACATGTTCCTTAAAAGTTAGAGTTTCATCTATTACAATCCCAAGGTATTTAAAAGACGCAGTCCGTTTTATAACGCCATTGGGCATATCTAATTCCTTGATCCATGGGTAAAAGTTTGATGATCGCGAGAAAATAATAAAGTTAGACTTAGCCATGTTAATCCTTAATTTATTTACCCTCAGCCATGCTGTAATTTTATTAACTGATTCCTTCATGGAAATCTGCAGCAGCTCCGCTGTCTTAGCTGTGCTAATGGCTGTTGTGTCATCAGCAAAAAGTGAAACTGTTTCATTAGTCGGGTTTACCGTTAGTTCATTTATTCTATAGCAAAAATTATTTAGACAATTTGGTAAATCATTAATATATATCAAGAATAATATAGGACCGAGAACTGATCCTTGCGGAACACCTATTTCAATACGCTTTTTTTCGGAAGAAGTATCATTTAGTTGGACATACTGATAACGATTACTTAAAAAACTTCTTAAAAAATTTAATGATTTACCCCTCAAACCATACACCTCACACTTCTTAAGTAGAAGTTCATGATCCACAGTATCGAAAGCTTTCATCAGATCTAAAAATATAGCACCTATTTTGAAACCTTTGTCTAATACATCATTAATAATAGTTGTCAAATAAATCATCGCCTGTTCCGTTGTCCTTTTTCTACGGAACCCAAATTGTGTCTCTACCAGTAACTTATGATCCTCCAAAAAACTCATCATTCTAATACTAAAACACTTCTCTAAAACACGGGAAATAATGGGTAAAACAGATATCGGTCTATAATTTCCTGGGTCATTTTGAATACCACCCGTGTTTATTTGTTTGTTTTTTTTTTCCCAGGGGTGATCGTATCGAACCAGTTGTCCTAGAATATCGTGGAAGGGCTAATTGGAATGGAAATTGAAAGTTCTAGTGCCCTTTTTAAGTGACCAAAAAAAATGGAGGGCAACTAGGCCCCCTCCCACGCTCATTTTTCCCAAAGTCACCTGATCAAAATTTTGAGATAGCCATTTTGTTCAGCATGTTCGAAAATATTATAAGTATGTCTTTTAGGATGACTTAATCCCCCGAAGTTCCCGGGGGGAGGGCTGAAAGTTAAGAACTTTACCCAATGTTAACATATAGTATTGGTTATTTGGAAGTACACAGACGTTTTCAGGGGAGATTTTTCCTGGTAGTGGGGGGGATTGGTCAGGGGTTATGTGGGAGGATCTTTCCATGAAGAAAGTTTTCATGGGGGAAGGGACATTGCTATGAAGGGGACGCCGGACTTCCCAGCATTATTTAAAAAAAGATCATAAATTTAATATAAAAAAACAAGTATTTCAACTGCAACAGCAGCAACATCAAAACTTTAAACGAACAGAAAATATTACATATATAATTGGGTTCACCCCGTAGTCAATGCCTCGCTCTATAAGCCAAAGATTTTTTTAGTACTTTCATAAGAGCTATTTATTCTAATTAATGGCCTTTGTGATTAAGCGGTCAGTTTTAAAGAATTGGAACAAAATTTGAACTTTCGCTTAAAGAGCAAGGTATTGACTAGGGGGCAAACCCCCTAATAAACGTATTAAAAATATATGAATATAGAAGTTCGTTACGTAAGTTAATTCGTAAGTTACGTATATTTATTACTAATAAAAACGTTCGTAAATAAAATTAAACAAGTTTCGAGAGAGCCATTTAACTAAATAAAAGTAAATTAATATGAAAATTTTGTTTTAATTATTCATGTACGGTGAGCCAAGATCAAAACCTGCATTTATTCAAAAACGTTCAAAAATTAAATAAAAAAAACAAGTTTTTTAAACTGAAAGTAAGGAGCGACATTAAAACTTAAAACGATCAGAAATTATTCTGTATATGAAAGAGACTGTCCCCTCTCCAACGCCTCGCTCTTTACGCTAAAGTTTGACTCTGTTTCACAACTTTATTTTTTAAAACAATAAAAAACTTTAGCGTAAAGAGCGAGGCGTGGAGGAGGGGACAGTCTCTTTCATATACAGAATAATTTCTGTTCGTTTTAAGTTTTAATGTCGCTCCTTACTTTCAAACAGTTCGTGGTAACGAACTGTAAGTAAGGAGCGACCCGGCTCAATGGTAACCGAAACTCTAGAAAACGGGTTTTTGATACCAATAGATACATCAAAAGAATTAGATTTCAATGCTGATTTCAAATATATAACTTTCATCAAGTTTAGTGCTACCCATCAAAAGTTACGCGCCTGAGAAAATTTGGCTGATTTTCGAAAAAAGGGGGAAAGACCCCCTAAAAGTTACAGAACCTTAATGAAAATCAAACCATCATACTCAGCGTATCAGAGAACCCTACTGTAAAGGTTTCAAGCTCCTATCTACAAAAATGTGGAATTTTGCATTTTTTGCCAGAAGAAAGATCACGGATGCGTGTTTATTTGGTTTTTTGTTTGTTTGTTTTTTTTTCCCCCAGGGGTGATCGTATCGACCCAGTGGTCCTAGAATATCGTGGGAGGGTTCATTGGAACGGAAATTAAAAGTTCTAGTGCCCTTTTTAAGTGACCAAAAAAATGGAGGGCAACTAGGCCCCCTCCAACGCTTGTTTTTTCCCAAAGTCACCCGATCAAAATTTTGAGATAACCATTTTGTTCAGCATGGTCGAAAATATGATAAATATGTCTTTTAGGATGACTTCATCCTCCGAAGTCCCCAGGAGGAGGGCTAAAAGTTATGAACTTTACCCAATGTTAACATATAGTATTGGTTATTGGGAAGTATACAGAAGTTTTCAGGAGGGTTTTTTTCTGGTAGTGGGAGGGAAGGGTGGGTCGGGGTTATGTTGGAGGATCTGTCCATGAAGGAAGTTTTCATGGGGGAAGGGAAATTGCCATGAAGGGGGTGCCGGACTTGCCAGCATTATTTATTGGTTATTGGGAAGTAAACAGACATTTTCAGGAAGGGTTTTTTTTTCTGGAGGGGGGGGGGGGCTAGAGGAGGGGGTTACTCTGGAGAATATTTCCGTGGAGGATGTTTCTTTGGGGTAAGGGACATTTCTATGAAGGGGGCGCCGGATTTCCAAGCATTATTTAAAAAACGATCAGAAATTAAATAAAAAAAACAAGTTTTTTCAACTGAAAGTAAGAAGCAACATTAGAACTTAAAACGAACAGGAATTATAACGTATGTGAGGGGGTTCTCCCCCAAGTCAATACCTCGCTCTTTACGCTACAGTTTTTTTTTTAGTGCTTTCAAAAGAGCTATCTATTCTAATTAAACAGCCTTTGTGATTCAGGGGTTTGTGAATCAATTTTTTTTTTACTTTTAACGTAAAGAGCGTGGTATTGACTAAGGGGAGAACCCCCTCATATACGTAATAAAAAAAAACAATAAAAAAACAAGCGATACGGCTCAATAGTAATCGAAACTTTTAAAAACGGAATTTTGATGTCAATAAATGTATCAAAAGAATGTGTTTATAATGCTGATTCTAAATATATAAATTTTATTAAGTTTAGTATTACTCATCAAAGGCTACGAGCCTGAGAAACTTTACCCGATTTTTTAAAGAGGGGGGAAACATCCCCTGCGAGTGAAAGAATTTTAATGAAAATCACACCGTCAGATTCAGCGTATCAGAAAACCCTATTATATAGGTTTCAAGCTCATGTCTGCAAAATCTACAACTTTGTATTTTTTGCCAGAAGAAAAATATACGAATATAGAAGTTAGTTACGTAAGTTAATTTGTAAAGACATCCATTTAGCAAAAGAAAAGTTAAATTTTTATGCAAATTTTGTTTACTTATTCAATGACGGTTAGCCAAAATAAAAGCTGCATTAACTAAAAAACGATCAGAAATTAAATAAAAAAAACAAGTTTTTTAAACTGAAAGTAAGGAGCGACATTAAAACTTAAAACGAACAGAAATTATTCCGTATATGAAAGGGGCTGTCCCCTCCTCAACGCATCGCTCTTTACGCTAAAGTTTGACTCTGTCTCACAACTTTATTTTTTAAAACAATAAAAAACTTTAGCGTAAAGAGCGAGGGGTTGAGGAGGGGACAGCCCCTTTCATATACGGAATAATTTCTGTTCGTTTTAAGTTTTAATGTCGCTCCTTACTTTCAGTTTAAAAAACTTGTTTTTTTTTATTTAATCAGTTTAAAAAACTTGTTTTTTTATTTAATTTCTTAAAGCGCTAAGGCCAGTGAAAACGAAATCTGATTCTTTGAGATGGTTAAGTGGAAATTTTCATAACCATATACATCTAAAAACTTAGGGAAAAGTGGGAATTTAGATTTAAAGAAAAAGACCTCCATTTAAAATAATCCAGTTTTGGGTCGTAATGGGCAAAAACATAAAAAAAGAACGTAGATGAAATCTCGGCAAAAAATAAGAGTACTTCCGTCTTATAGCCACCAAACCCAAGTTCTGTAGAGAAGTGAAGTATAGTTAATGCTAATGAAATGAAACAAAATATGATGAAAATATAATACTTTATCAACAAAATTATGAAAACTACAACAAAGAATTCTGGAAGGCGGGTCGCCCAGACCGCATTATAATAAATACGTAGCCTAACCTAACCTACCCAAATTACCAAAATATTTAATTAAAATATAGCTGCAATGTAGTTTCCCACCGAGCAGAAGTTAATACTGTCTGGTATAAAGACGATGAAAACCGGTTATTGACCCATTTTCGCGATACAAGATCTTGAGTGTGGTGCCTAAAAGACAAAAGTACCAAGATAAGGTAAAAGCATGTGACACCGAACTGATTAAGAAGGTTTAGCTTTCCTTTGAAGGTGTAGTTGTCTCTGCGAATCAATAGACTGTTAATGCTTGAATTTATACGGTGGAAAAGTGTTACCAAATTTAGCTAATTATTTTTGCTAATTGCCATATTTACAAGAATGTTATCCTCCCTTGAACGATATGACGACTAAAAAAGTGTCCAAAAATGGGAATCAGGGACTAAGTGACCAGTGCAGCCACATAGCTAGACTTGCCCTGCCACTTGGAAAAAAAAAAAAATGTTTCAATCCCATGATTATGGTTTGAAACTAGCTCCATCCCATATTTTTAGGCTTTAAAATCAGAGATCGATAACCAAACTCGGCACACTTTTTGGGGTTACCCGAAACTCGAAAAATGGATATTGTGACACTGTGTTAGGAAAATGCTGAGAAATATTAAGTTCAGTCGATCTTGCAAAAACCCAACTTACCAGAAATGATTACAATGCCGAGCTTTGTCAAAAGAGAGGGGTCAAAAGCCGAACGCTGTAATTTAAACATTTCAATCAGTGAAAAAGGGGACGCAAAAAAGTTGTGTCCCCTTTTTCGAAAAAAAAACACTAAATATCCAAGAAAACTATACATAATCTCATTCCCCTGGCATAACTTTTATTCTACCCCTTCCCTTCGAGTGCACATGTATAAGAAAAGGAAGAGGTACATTTGTTTTCAATGAATGTACAGAAGAAGGTAATTTTCAAAACGTAACCAATCCCTCCAATCAGCACCCCTGCGTAATCAAAGAGGGGGGGCACATGCTTAAAAGGTGCCATACCCGAATCAATTCCATTCAAGGAAAATTTACAAATGGCCATGCTGATAACGAATATGTAGGAAATGCCCTCCTCTGAGGGTTGCTTGAGGCATAAATTTAAGAATCAATAAAGATCAAATTTAATATAAAAAATTAAGCATCAAGACGGTTCTGTTGTCAATGAGTCTTCCTGTTACTGGAAACGATATGTTATGTCCATAGCACATACTACACATAAACATTATGATAAATGAATTTATATATACGGGGGTTCGACTCCTGGTGTCACCAATTATTTGGTTTGGTACAGGGATTAGTGGCAAGACTCTTTAAGCTTGACCAAAGTTGACCCACCCCCAAATTAGTACTTTAATAAATCCGAGGAAGGTAAACAAGAACGATGTGCGAAAGCACAGGATAGCTGTACCTCAAACCCATTGCACTTCCTCGACGAAGAGCCATGAAATGGAGATTACCACTACGAGTATGGATTGTCAAGTCCAACACCGCATCATTTACCTTTTTTATGTATTTATGCAGTGGTTAGGTACTGGTCCATATATTCAGGCTTCAGGGTGAATATCCCATGGGATTTTTTGACCTAATTATTCACATTAAGGTTATGACAGATGAGGACAGACAATGAATATATTAGGATCATTCATAAAAACAGCCTGCAAAAGTGCTGTGCAAATAATTGAAATCTAAAAGAAAGAAAATTGTACCTGGAATTTAGTTTCATTCAACTGCACTTTGTTTGACTTATGCGTTTTTTTAATGCCATGTTAGGAACTTTCCCGTAAATGCCATTAATGTTTTGTAAACATGCTTTGGTACTTGTCTATTGTTCCGACCACACTCACGAAGTAAAGTTAACTGCCGGCGGCGTTCGGTCGACTTTAAATTAATTTTGTAGCATTGCGTCAACCGCAAAGTCGGAGCTTTTCCTTCTCGTGTGGTATAGTATTTCGATTTTTCTGATTAGAAATCAAGCAGGGCTTGCACTATCCCCGAATTTTCGGGTATTTCCCCGAAAATCTATGCGTCACCCCGAAAAAAAAAATCACGCAATCACGGTGCCAACCCCTAGCGATTTATCACCAGTGAGTTTCCCTGTCGCATATTACTTTGCATACCATAATTCTTCACTACTCTCTTGTTCATTAATTTTCGTCTCTTTTGTTACTTTGCATAAAAACCAGACAGATGCAATATGCAATTGCAAACATTGCAATATACACAGTTCTTCATATGTTAACAAAAAAAAAGTATCGTCTTTATGAAATGAGTTTAAATCATTTCGAATGCAGTTTCCCAATCGCTATTTCTTACATCATTCGTAGTCGAGAATTTTATTTTCAAGTTGAATACAATTATAGAACGCATTCATTATTATACAGCTTCAGCCTTCAGTTGGATTTAGAAATTGACAGCTGACAGATTGTTTCTACAGCTGAATTGTAAGCTTGCAAATTTTTTTTTCTTTTGCTGTTTTTAGATAAGATTTTCTTAATGTTTAATACTCAATTGTTGAACGCCTGATAGAAAATACAATCTTCTTTCTGAAACATTTTTACCCCCCCCCCCCCCAAAAAAAAACCCTTCTATTGAGACAAAATTTAGCTATAGACTAAGCTATGTACAAGGTTGGGGAATCAAACATTGAAACGGAAGTTACCCAAAAAATATGATTCTTAAATAAATTGTAAATTATTGCCTATAGGGGGGGGGGGATAGGGGGCTATCATTATTAAATGATAATACCTAATTTTTTTATTGAAAGCAGGGATGCCAATAAGTTAATTATTTTTTTATTTAAAGCAGAGACAGTATCCTATCAAGATGGTATCCAGAGGGGGGGGCATAGGGAGTTATTATATTTAAGTGATAGTACCTTGATTTTGGATGCCAAAAAGTTGAAAAGTTGACAAAAATTAACAATATTTTCGTGAGTTATACTTGATACAGCACTTGTATGGTTTTATCGTCCAAACGGAAAGGGACATAGGCACCCAACCCGTTTTTTTTCTCATTGATGAAACGGGTTTACTTTGAAAACATTCATTCATAAGTACCAGGCAGATTCACACTGAAATAAATTGGTGTGACGACTGACGAAAGCGATATCGACATCCCCACCTAACGTTGCGCTCGAGTGACAATGGCGCAAATTGGTCCAGTGCCCAAGTTACATTAAAAGGCCAGGTCATAATAAAAGCTTTCAATTTGGGAGGTTCAAGGAGGAGTCTTTGACAGTCTTATGACCTCAGGGTACTAGATGTTGCAACGTTCTTATGTAGGCCTATCTACAGTGGTTTGAAAAATTCGATCACCCCACAAATGATTACAAAAATATGCACAAATAACAAATTTAACATTTGGAATATTATAACACTTTTTTAAAAGCTTTGAAGAAAAGGCTAAATACCCCTAACCAGGGATGTACGCAGGGGGGGGGCCTCCGTGCCGGGCCCCCCCAAAATCTCACGATTTTTTTCATTTTCCCATAATTTTCTGTTTTTTTCTCACAGAATAATGGGTTTGAAGGATTTGCCCCCCCCCAAAACAAATTCCTGCGTACGTGCCTGCCCCTAACTACGCTTGAAAGCTATCTGAAAAGAAACTCTTTGGAGAATTCCATGGATATGACCATTGCAGAAGCTTTGAGCCTGGGTGGGGATCAAAGAGAAGTTTTTGAGTATTTTGACCACAGGTGACTTATTGTTGCGACTTTCCTAAATTTGATAATTTTTGTGAGCATTTGGAAATCAAACCTTAAACTCAATAACTGATACTAAGTGTCCTAATATTTTTCTTGGATTAAAAGTGACGAACTAGGAAGAAAATCTAAACATCTTCCTGGAGCTACTTCAGTCTGCATATTATCTTTTCATTTTTTACCTAAGAAAATAGCTGGCACATCATTTTTGTCGGAAATTTTAGCCCCCACCCCTATATATACTAATTCAGGGTATATATTTGCACATAAGAAGGTGGGGGGAAAGTTTACACTTACCTCTCATTTACATCTGAAATAAAATTACCCCAACCCCCTAATGTGCAAATTTATACCCTGATCCCTGAATTGGTATATATAGGGGTGGGGGCTCAAATTCATTTCCGACAATAATGATTATTATATTCATAAAGTACATAAAAAAGGGCATCGAGTGGTATATTCACTTTAGTCGTAACTCAATAATATGATTTGGTAAATATTTACCCAAATTTGTTTCTGAACTATTAGGCCTATAGCCTATTTTTATCATACTTAGGAAAATTTTATTATGATTAACCTAACTTCAATTCTCGCGTGTGCTCTATATAACAGGGAAGTACCAATTCGGGCTATATATTTTCTTATTAGGGGGTTGGGGAGAAAGTATAGCGAGGATGCATGCAAAATGTATCAACTATGATTATTCTGCATATTATGAAGTAAGAATTGTTTTCTTAGCATGGGTACTTGCTGTGGTAGGGATATCATACAAGGACCTTAATACCTAACCAACTCTATACATAACTATTTAATTAAAATATAACCTACCTGCATAGTAAGTTTATCTCAATCAGGCTAAGCTAATTATAACCGAATGCAGACAGAGAAACCGATTTTGCTCAGATCAAGAACTTGAGTGTTGTTGGGATAATAGACTATTACCAATGCTTCTATCTGAAATCAGCTTGAAAAGACGCTTCAGCATGCCACCAAAGTAAATCGGGAACTTTACGTAGTTTAAGATTATTTAGAATCTTTCTTTAAACTAGGCCTATGTGTATTTTCGCGTTGAAATCAATATATTATGTTAACACAGCATTGCTTTTTATCCTTTATATTAAATATGTTTAGGTATTTTTTATATTTGCATCTATTTTTTTTAAATTTAATTAAATAGCCTAAACTATCTGCAGAACTAGATCAATTTTTCTCACAAGACATTTTCTTAGAAACACACTTTTAAACTTTTTGTTGAGCTACTAGGCTATAGGCTGTTTTGAGCCCCTTTAAGGGCTTTCCCCCAGAGAAGCAATTATTGAATTTGGAAAGAAAAAAAGGTAGCCTATCAACTGATGATGTATTCACTTACATCGTAGCCTAAATATAGCTTTATTTTATTAGCATGTTTCCTTTAGAAGTGGCCCCAACCACTAAACTGATATCTCCATTTGATCTAATTCTCAATAGCCTAGGCTATCCCTAATTTTAAAAACAGACAGCCTAGTCTGATTAAAAAACAAGGCTAGTTATCTGCTAAATAAAATTGACAGCTGAAAACCAAACATCTATTAAATAATTAACGCATAGCCATTAATAACAAAATAAAGAAAAACCTTTTTTTTGTCAATTTAGTCAGCCAATTATGTCAAAACGGAATCGCTGCCAAAAACCAACTGAATTCTTTTCAATTTTCTCCGACTCTTGTATAATGCATTTCGTTCCGTTCCTTAAAATACTCAATTCTTTTCTGTGTTATTTGGGAAGCCGGTTCTGACATCATCATGACCGCAGGGGAAATAAGCATTTTGGCTTGCCAAAAAATATTGCGCACTTTACCAGAAAATTCTTAATGACTCACAACCTCGCTATTGAGTCAGCAAAAATTAAAATAATTGTTCATAAAGAACATGTTAAGTAACTAAAGCGATTAGAATTTGATCATTGTTTCTTTCGGGCAAACAGATTTTACCCAAAAATGTGAAGTTTCTGTGCAGATTCTACCCGAAAGGGGGTAGTTTTAGGCCAACACGTTTCATTCTTTTCAAGGAATCATTTCAGACATTGGTACTTCCGTATTAGCCAGTACACACTCGAGAAGTTGGCTGAATGTAAGATCTAAGAAAACCGGTTTCATAACTACAAAGACAAATGACAGGTGACAGAATGCGTTGGATCTGTATAATTTGGGCTATATATTTGTGCGTCAGGGAGGGGGAGGAGGTAGGGTTAGGTTAGACTACTTTACCCCTATCTCCCCTAATTTACAAATATATTGCCCAAATTATATTATTATATAAACTAAACTATTACATTTCCATCATATTTTGGTATATTTCATTAGAATTAACCTAACTTCACTTCTCGAGTGTGTACCCAGACAGTTACAAATTATTTTTTGCCGGGATGGGGTGGGGGTGGGTAGGAAAAGAAACATAGAAGACATTCAAATTATGAAAAAGTATGGCAGAAATATGAATTTGGTTGCATCTTCATGTGGAGCCTGAAACAGACCTAAAAAAAATCGTTTCTCAGATTGGATTAGACTTCAGGGCATGCAGATAAAGATAAGGGAATTCAAAGTTAATAGAAACATTGCCAAAAAGAAAATGAAGTCAAAAGCTATCAGAATAATAAAAAAAAAAAATGTTCTTTTTGTTTCTGATGCCCAAAACTTGTCCAACTTTGTTTTGTCACTAATTGACTAGCAACTTACAGGGCATTTATGCCCGGTGAAAAAAATCACTAGATTCTGGTGATTTCTTGGTTGATTTAATGGTTTCTTCAATATTCCAGTGATTTATGTTCTGATTTAGTGATTATTTTGGTTTAGGCATCATAAAAAACCCCAGAAACAGTTATAAATCCCTATGGGATGGCAACCCTGTTTAAGCTTGACCATACAAACTGTATGCGGGAAAAAATCTTTTGAAAAAAAAATGGGTTGTATCACTTCGTGGAACTTAAAATGGGTCATGCCTTATTTTCTTCCGATTGGTGTGAAACTCTTAAGATAAGGAGACTGGAACAAAGGGCCTTTAACGAGACCAATTACTTTTGGAGGAAAATGAGGCTATATCGAATCTTGGCGCAAGCATTTTGGTTTTTTTGGGGTTGTTGTGCTTTAAAATTGCAGTCCTTGTAGACAACTAAAGTTAAAATCAGGACCAAGTGAACAAAAATTCGGACAAAATAGAGGAAACAGAGCTGAATGAACTGATCCAAAGCGTCTTATTTTTTAGACAACAAAACAAAATTAATTTTAATAAACAACCTTAACATTCGTTTATTTGAATAAAAAAACATTACAAACTAATATAGCATTAAAACATTCTGTCAAACAGTTCGTGGTAACGAACTGTAAGTAAGGAGCTACCCGGCTCAATGGTAACCGAAACTCTAAAAAATGGAATTTTGATACCAATAGATACATCAAAAGAATCAAATTTTAATTCTGATTTCAAATATATAAGTTTCATCAAGTTTAATCTTACCTATCAAAAGTTAAGCGCGTGAGAAAATTTGGCTGATTTTCGAGAAAAGGGGGAAAGCCCCCTAAAAGTTATAGAACCCTAATGAAAATCACACAATCATATTCAACGTATCAGAGAACCCTACTGTAGAGGTTTCAAGCTCCTATCTACAAAAATGTGGAATTTTCAATTTTTTGCCAGAAGAAAGATCACGGATGCGTGTTTATTTGTTTTTTTTTTCGTTTTTCTTTTCCCTGGGGTGATCGTTTCGACCCAGTGGTCCTAGAATATCGTGGGAGGGCTCATTGGAACGAAAATTAAAGTTCTAGTGCTCTTTTTAAGTGACCAAAAAAAATGGAGGGCAACTAGGCCCCCTCCAACGCTCATTTTTTCCCAAAGTCACCCGATCAAAATTTTGAGATAGCCATTTTGTTCAGCATGGTCGAAAATATTATAAATATGTCTTTTAGGATTGCTTAATCCCTCAAAGCCCCCAGGGGGAGGGCTGAAAGTTATGAACTTTATCCAATGTTAACATATAGTATTGGTTATTGGGAAGTATACAGAAGTTTTCAGGGGGAATTTTTTCTGGTAGTGGGGGGTGGGGGTGGGTCGGGGTTTATATGGGAGGATCTTTTCATGAAGGAATTTTTCATGGGGGAAGGGACATTGCTGTGAAGGGGGCGCCGGATTTCCCATCATTATTTAAAAAAAAACAGAAATTAAATATAAAAAACAAGTTTTTCAACTGAAAGTAAGGAGCAACATCAAAACTTAAAACGAACATAAAAATATTAGCTATATGATTGGGTTCGCCTTCTAGTCAATGCCTCGCTCTTTAAGCCAAAGATTTTTTAGTACTTTCATAAGAGCTATTTATTCTAATTAACGGCCTTTGTGATTAAGGGGTCATTTTTAAAGAATTGGAACAAAATTCGAACTTTAGCTTAAAGAGCAAGGTATTGAATAGGGGGAAAACCCCCTAATATACGCATTAACAATATATGAATATAGAAGTTCGCTACGTAAGTTAATTCGTAAGTTACGTATATTTATTACTAATAAAAACGTTCGTAAATAAAATTCAACAAGTTTCGAGAAAGCCATTTAACCAAGTAAAAGTAAAATTAATATGCAAATTTCGTTTTAATTATTCATGCACGGTGAGCCAAAATCAAAACCTGCATTAATTAAAAAACGTTCACAAATGAAATAAAAAAAACAAGTTTATTTCAACTGAAAGTAAGGAACGACGTTAAAACTTAAAACGAACAGAAATTATTCCGTATATGAAAGGGGCAGCCCCCTCCTCAACGCCTCGCTCTTTACGCTAAAGTTTGACTTTCTCACAACTCAATTTTTTTTAAACAATAAAATTTTGTTTTAATTGCAATTTTTTTTAATTAACTTTAACGAAATTCACATCATCAGATTCAGCTTATCAACGAACATTATTAAAGAAGCTTCAAACTCCTATCTGCAAAAATGTGGAATTTTGCATTTTTAATTAACTTTAACGAAAATTAAACCATCACATTCAGCTTATCAGAGAACACTATTAAAGAAGTTTCACGCTCCTATCTGCAAAAAGGTGGAAATTTGCATTTTTTGTTCGAAGAAAGATCGCGATGCGTGCCCTCCAAAAAATGGAGGGCAACTAGGCCCCCTCCCTCGCTCATTTTTTTCTCAAAGTCACCCAATTAAAATCTTGAGATAGCCATTTTGTTCAGCATAGTCGAACATCTAATAAATATGTCTTTTAGGATGACTTAATCCCCCACAGTTCCCAGGGGATGGGCTGCAAGATATGAACTTTGCCCATTGCTTACATATTGTATTGGTTATTGGGAAGTATACAGACATTTTCAGGAAGGATTTTTTCTGGTGGGGGGGGGGGGGCTGGATGAGGGGGTTACTCGGGAGAATCTTTCCGTGGAGGATGTTTCTTTGGGGTAAGGGACATTTCTATGAAGGGTGCGCCGGATTTCTAAGCATTATTTAAAAAACGATCAGATATTAAATTAAAAAAAACAAGTTTTTTCAACTGAAAGTAAGAAGCAACATTAGAACTTAAAACGAACAGAAATTATTACGTATATGAAGGGGTTCTCCCCCAAGTCAATACCTCGCTCTTTACGCTACAGTTTTTCTTAGTGGTTTCAAAAGAGCTATCTATTCTAATTAAACGGCCTTTGTGATTCAGGGGTGTGTGAATTAATTTTTTTTTAACTTTTAACGTAAAGAGCGTGGTATTGACTAAGGGGAGAACCCCTGTATATACGTAACAACATATACGTAATAAAAAAAACAAAAAAAAAACAAGCGATACGGCTCAATAGTAATCGAAACTTTTAAAAACGGAATTTTGATGTCAATAAATGTATCAAAAGAATGGGCTTATAATGCTGATTCTAAATATATAAATTTTATTAAGTTTAGTATTACTCATCAAAGGCTACGAGCCTGAGAAAATTTACCTGATTTTTTAAAGAGGGGGGAAACATCCCCTACAAGTGAAAGAATTTTAATGAAAATCCCACTTTCAGATTCAGCGTATCACAAAACCCTATTACATAGGTTTCAAGCTCATACCTGCAAAAATCTGCAACTATATCTGCAACGTATTTTTTGCCAGAAGAAAAATATACGAATATAGAAGTTCGTTACGTAAGTTAATTTGTAAATTACGTCAGAACCGAATTTAGAGACAGCCATTTAGCAAAAGAAAAGTAAAATTTTTATGCAAATTTTGTTTACTTATTCAATGACGGTGAGCCAAAATAAAAGCTGCATTAACTAAAAAACGATCAGAAATTAAATAAAAAAACAAGTTTTTTAAACTGAAAGTAAGGAGCAACATTAAAACTTAAAACGAACAGAAATTATTCCGTATATGAAAGGGGCTGTCCCCTCCTCAACGCCTCGCACTATACGCTAAAGTTTGACTCTGTCTCACAACTTTATTTTTTAAAACAATAAACAACTTTAGCGTAAAGAGCGAGGCGTCGAGGAGGGGACAGCCCCTTTCATGTACGGAATAATTTCTGTTCGTTTTAAGTTTTAATGTCGCTCCTTACTCTCAGTTTAAAAAACTTGTCTTTTTTTATTTAATTAATAAAAGACATAATACGACACATGGATATTCAAGAGCGTCTACTAAATAGGGGGAAAAGGAAAGAATTTAGGGGCAAAAGGTACCTTGGTTAGGTTAGGTTACGTGTTTAATATATGCTATGCTTTACCCCCACCCCCTGATGTACAAATATATAGCCGAAATTTGTTTCTAAACTATTATATACTTATTACTATTATATAAGCTTATAAATTTTTTTAGATGTTATGACAGTTCGAGGTTCTGACGGTTCGCCGAAATGGTAGCACCCCTATTCTAAAATTCCACACAATTCGCGCATTTACATTGGATTTACGCAAGAGCCCACTTCATAAAAGCTATACAAATTGCGTAAGTCGAAGTACTTGTTCCTCTTATTATAGCTTATGTTCAACTACGCATGATTTTTGACTTGCTAAACCGGTCTATTCTTAGCATAAGTATAATTTTCTACGCGTAGGAGGTGTGCCCCACTTATTTCAAGGGTTCCACATTAAATTTTATAATTGGATAAATCCGTAAATTTTTCTCTTTTGAATAGTTTTCACCCTAATCAAACAGTTCATGGCAACGAACTGTAAGGATGATAAAATAAAGGAGGGAAACACTCCCTAGAGGTAAAGGAATCTTTGTAAAATACCAAGGCATCTGATTACCTTTATTCTAATAAGGCCAGTGTAAGTATCAAAACACCAAAAAATTCGCTTTTTTGCTCTTATATTTGATTAAAATATTTTAGAAATGATTTTGTCAATATTGAAACTTTTATTTATCAATGAAAAGATCTTAAAATTTACCTAAAAATCTGTGTTTTACGAAGTTCACCTAGGGATATCAAATGTACCATCGAATGGTAGGCATACCACAATGCCGGGGCCAGGAATCAAAAGCGCCGAAACCCACAAAGGCTAGTGGTATTTCTAAGATGAGCCCTAGGTGATGGTGACCATTTTCGAGTTGGATTTGAGGTGATCTCTGTTTTGAGCTTACGATTTCTTATATTTTAAAGTTTTGTACGTCCATGGATCCTATCGCTTGGTTCACTGTGTTTGGGTGTACCGTTTTTTCTAAGTGTTTGAATTGGTCCGTTAGATCAAAACCACCTTCAAGTGCGTATCTGTTGAAAGTTTGGGAAAGTTTGCGAAAACCGATTTATGGAAATTCTGAAATATAGCCTGATTCCTCACCAAAAATCAGCCGAAATTTCAAAAAGCAAAGAACAAAGTCTAGCCCATAATAACTTAAAAATTAAGAAATGTATTTTGAAAAGAACTGTCAAGCGAGGAAGAGTCGCCATTTGAAGCTAGTTCAGGAATGGTGACTATTATTTCGATGAAACTTAAGTATGCAATTTTGTTGCGAAAGCCGCTTTACGAGAATTTTGAAACACAGTCTGAAATCCCCCACAAATTCTCAGCAACCTAGGACACAGCAAACTGTAGCCCATAGTCATTGAAAAAAAAAAACAAAAAAAAAAAACATTTTGAAAATAGCTGTCAAGTCAGGAAGAATCGCCATTTGAAGCTGATTACGGAACGGTCACTATTATTTCGGTGAATCTTAATTATACAATTTTGTTGCGAAAACCGTTTTATGGGAGTTTTTAATTCTAGCTTGAAACCCCACAAAAATTGGTAGCAACCTAGAAATGAGCCAGCGAAAACAGCGAATTGTAAGAGCTGTAGAAAAACAGCGAACTGTAGCCTATACTAACTGAAAACTTAAAAAACACTTTTGGAAAGAACTGTCAAGTGAGTAAGAATTGTCATTTGAAGCTGATGCAGGTATACTAACTATTTTTTCGATTAATCTTAATGATAACAGCTCGCTGTGAAAACAAATTTATGAGAATTTCAGAAAATAGCATGAAACCCCACAAAAAAGTTGTAAATGAAAACTACACCATTGGACCCATATAGTACAATAATTATTCCCCGCATCTTGAGCAGCAAGGGAAATATTTTTTCGCAGGGGGAGCAGTGATGTGTGTCCTTTTTTTTCTGTCACCACTAGCTGGGTGCTGAAACATGATTGAGAGATCACAGCTGAAAGGGAGTGGCTATATCTAGTCCCGTTTGTAATTAACAAAAGATAATATTAAACTAAAATTGCCTTTTGACAAAACTGTATCTTCATAAAGAAGATGATATAATACACCTATCCAGGGTGGATATAGAGCAAAATTATGGGGGAGGCCCAATGTGACAAGGGCACCAATGAGCAAAGTCTCAGGGGGGAGGGCAATGTCAGAAAGGTGCCAATAATTGACCAAATTGACAAATTTATTCTAAAAAAAGAGTAAAAAAAACAGGAATAAGAGGGAGCAAGAAAAAATCTTGGGGGGGGGGGGGGTCCCCCTGCCCACCTGGATCCGCGAGTGCCCTGTCCCCTGCACCTATCCCCTGTAAAGAAAATAGGACAGATTTTTTTTTTTTTTTTTTTTTTTTTTTTTTGGTCTTTACTGGAATCAACTAATCAAAGACCGACAGGTACAATCCCTTTATATGGGCCTCTCTAAAGAATTACAACAAGAGATGCTACAGTCGAACGGCAGAGACGCTTTGAAAAACCCTATTTTACAAGACGATTCAAGACACTGCTGAGAGAAATACTTAGTCTAGCGTGGTTTTAATTGCGTACGCGTTATTAAACTGTGGTTTTTTGGAGTTTAGATGGGGAAAAAGGAACCTAGGTTATTTTAGGTTACGTGTTTAATATATGCAATGATTTGGCCCGCCCCCCTAATGTGCAAATATATATTTGTTTCTAAATTTGTTCTAAATTTCCCAAATTTGTTTCTAAATTATTATACAGTCATCCTATTTTATTTTATTTCATGAGCATTAACCAAACTTGACTTTTTAGAGAGGCTCATATAATGCGGAAGTACCGACCGATACATTATAAGAAGACACATATTCAAACTTATAATTTATTGATGTTCATAATAGTAGGCTATTTGTGTCTTATAGCCACCACACCCAAGAAGTGAAGTTAGGTTAATCCTAATGAAACAATTCTTGCTTCATAATACGCAGAATAATTTGAGCTAAAACATTTTGCGTGTAGATCCGCTATTCTTTACCCTCGCCCCCCAAAATGCAAATATATCAAACCGTGTACCTGTAAATTGAATCAACTGTGACGAAACTGGAAAAACAAGCTACGAGTGGGAAAATGCATTGAAATATATAATGTGAGGTATATAATTGCACATTAGGGAGAGGGGGATAAAGAATAGCGGCAAGCAAAGTGAGAATTGTTTCGTTAGGATTAACCTAACTTCACTTCTTGGATGTGTTGGCTATAAGACATAAGTACCTTCATAGTTAATGAAATAAGCCAATCTTAACAACCCAAATAGGGAGGGGGGTTATAGGGGGGTAAGGATTCAAAAACAAAACGAAATATTACACTATCTTCTTGTATGTGTTATTGGGGAGCCTGACATTGGTCAACTAACTATCATTGCCTGAGACGAGTTTTCTTTGGCAAATAAAGGACTAAAGTAAAATACCGCTCAAAAGAAGAATCCTTTTTATTGTAGAAGTTTTTAATAACAAGTTTTGCTGACACCAGTCTAGAACACTGAATAGTACTAGCGTTCGCAATGACTTTCTAAAAACTTCCCAGAGACAGAATCGATTCTTCCATTTATATATGAACTCTCCGGGGAAATTATGAAAACTTTTTTTGAGTAGAATATCTGTTGATACAGGGAAATATACATTGGGCCAGGCTATAGCACTGCAGGACCCCAAGACAACCCCGAATTCTGATACATCTTTGGCATGCTCTAACTTGCTTGTACTAATCTTTTTAACATTCCTATGCTTTTATAAAAGTAACTAATGAAAAAAACTTTTTTCATAAAAAACATTTTTTTCAAAGAAAAGTAAAGAGCCACTTCAAACCAAAAACGAGCAGAAATAAAGTCAAATAATTTTCCAAGCGTAAAACTACCACAGATCACATCAATAAATAGATGAAGCCCAAAGCGAACAGAAATTACAATAAATAACCAAATCAATATCAAAACGAGCAGAAACTTAGATGAGCAGGGATGAAACCCCCCATGCCATCTAGAGATCAAAACATAACTTGCACTTACTGAAAACAATCGTTATTTCAACTTGAATGTTTCTATCAAACAGTTCGTGGTAACGAACTGTAAGTAAGGAGCGACCCGGCTCAATAGTAACCGAAACTCTAAAAAACGGAGTTTTGACACCAATAGATACATCAAAAGAATCAGGTTTTAATACTGATGTCAAATATATAAGTTTCATCAAGTTTAGTCTTACCCATCAAAAGCTACGCACCTAAGAAAATTTACGTGATTTTCGAAACAAGGGAGAAACACCCCCTAAAAGCTATAGAACCTTAATGAAATCACACCATCAGATTCAGCATATCAGAGAACCATACTGTAGAGGTTTCAAGTTCCTATCTGCAAAAATGTGGAGTGTTATATTTTCTGCCAGAAGAAAGATCACGGATGCGTCTTTATTTGTTTTTTTTTCCAGGGGTGATCGTATCGACCCATTGGTCCTAAGATATCGTGGGAGGGTTCATTCAAAAGGAAATTAAAATTTTTAGTGCCCTTTTTAAGTGACCGAAAAAAATGGAGGGCAACTAGGCCCCCTCCCAAGCTCATTTTTTTCTTAATTCACCCGATCAAAATCTTGAGATAGCCATTTTGTTCAGCATGCTCAAAAATATAGTAAATATGTCTTTTAGGTTGACTTAATCCCCCAAAGTCCCAGGGGGGAGGGCTGAAAGTTATAAACTTTACCTAATGTTTACATACAGTATTGGTTATTGGGAAGTATACATATGTTTTCAGGGGAATTTCTTCTGGAAGTGGCGGGGGGGGGGGTCGGGGTTATGTGGGAGGATCTTTCCATGGAGGAAGTTTTCATGGGGGAAGGGACATTGCTATGAGGGGGGCGCCGGATTTCCCAGCATTGTTTAAAAAAATGATCATAAATTAAATAAAAAAACAAGCTTTTCAACTGAAAGTAAGGAGTAACAACAAAACTTAAAACGAACAGAAATTGTTACGTATATAATTGGGTTCGACCCCTAGTCAATACCTCGCTCTTTAAGCCAAAGATATTGTATTACTTTCATAAGAGCTATTTATTCTAATTAACGGCCTTTGTGACTAAGGTTTTTTTTTAATTGGAACAAAATTCGAACTTTAGCGTAAAGAGCGAGGTATAGACTAGGGGCCGAGACCCCCAATATACGTATTAAAAATATGTCCTGTTCGTTACGTAAGTTAATTCGTAAGTTACGTACATTTATTACTAATAAAAACGTTCTTAAATACAATTGAACAACTTCCGAGAAAGCAATTTAACCAAATAAAAGTAAAATTAATATGCAAATCTTGTTTTAATTATTTATGTACGTTGAGCCAAAATCAAAACCTGCATTAATTCAAAAACGTTCAAAAATTAAGTAAAAAAAAAACAAGTTTTTTTAAACTGAAAGTAAGGAGCGACATTAAAACTTAAAACGAACAGAAATTATTTCGTATATGAAAGGGGCTGTCCCCTCCTCAACGCCTCGCTCTTTACGCTAAAGTTAGACTCTTTCTCACAACTCTTTTTTTTAAAACAATAAAAAACTTTAGCGTAGCCTTCCCCTCCTCAACGCCTCATATACGGAATAATGTCTGTTCGTTTTAAGTTTGAATGTCGCTCCTTACTTTCAGTTAAAAAAACTTGTTTTTTTTTTATTTTTCACATAGTATCGAAGACAACAGCATAAAAACCAAGATTTTAAAAAGAAACTAGGAACCAATGAATGTGGATTGACAGTTCAGTGCATACATATATACTGATGTTCATTCCTGAAAGTTTTAATAATTTTGGATTTATTAAAGCTAAAAAAGAGAGAACATTCAAAATGTATGTTGTTTTCAGTAAAGTGCAATTTATATTCTGATCTTTAGAAGGCATGAGGGCCAGGGGGCAGTTGCCCCCCCCCCCAATAATTTGGAGAAAAAAATACTGTATAGCCAATGTCCGATGACTACCCGGATATGGACACCTCTTTCCCCCCAATAAAAATACTAGAACTACTTCCTTGATGGGGGCACCAGCCCTACTCATCTTAGTTTCAGCTTATTTTGAGTTTGACTCGGTTATTTATAGTAATTTCTGTTCGCTTTGGGTTTCATTTATTTATTGATTCGATTTGTGTTAGTTTTACGCTTGAAAATTTATTTTACTTTATTTTATACTCACTTTTTATTTAATGCAGATCTTTAGCTGTCTTAGAAAGACTCTTCGTGGAAAAGCTTTTTTTAAATCAATTTTTGTTCGTTTTTTAGTGACATGGTCCTTTTGTTTGGAAAGAAAAGGATATTTTAAATCTTTTAGGTCTTTTTCTATAAGAGTTCAGATATTGAATTTAAAACTTCTCAAGTTTCCTTTGTACTCTAAGCTGTTCTTAAGATACTACTGATACGGCTGTTTGACAGCCTGCATAGATATAGTATGTTTCAATTTAATTCAAAATACCCCTCAACATTTCCTGAAATTTTACCTTAATACCCTTAACCTTAGTAGTAGTATTACTAGCCCCCTGGCATGAGGGCCAAGGGGCAGTTGTTCCCCCCCCCAATAATTTGGAGAAAAAAATACTGTATAGCCCATGTCCGATGACTATCCAGATATGGACGCCTTTTGCCCCCCCCCCCCCCCCCCCCAATAAAAATAATAAAAAAGACTCTTCGTGGAAAAGCTTTTTTTAAATCAATTTCTGTTCGTTTTTTAATGACATGGTCCTTTTGTTTGGAAAGAAAAGGATATTTTGAATCTTTTAGGTCTTTTTCTATAAGAGTTCAGATTTTGAATTTAAAACTTCTCAAGTTTCCTTTGTACTCTAAGCTGTTCTTAAGATACTACTGATACGGCTGTTTGACAGCCTGCATAGATATAGTATGTTTCAATTTAATTCAAAATACCCCTCAACATTTCCTGAAATTTTTCCTTAACACCCTTAACCTTAGTAGTAGTATTACTAGTAGGAGTATTAAGCATATTGTACCTTTTGGTTGGTCCAACATCCTCCTCAACATGCACTATGAATTTCAACTTAATACTTTAAGCTGTTCCTGAAATATAGCTGTTACGCCCTTTTAGTAACGTGCATCCACACAGCGTGTTTCAGTTTAGTTCACAACCTTTTTTAACATTCCCTGAAAGTTTCAGCGTAATACCCTTATCTTCAGTAGTACCAGTAGTAGCCATCGTAGTAGTAGTTGCAGTTGTACTAGCAGTAGTAGTAGTAGTAATAGTAGTCGTAGCAGTAGTAGTTAGTATTGTAACCGGTAAAATTGGTCACGGTAAGATTGAGTATTTTATGTATTTTACCGTAATTTTACGGACTCCCGTAAAATTGGAATTACCTAATTTACGTAATTTACCTATTCTACGTAATTTAAGCATTTTACCTATTTTACTTATGTTTTACGTATTTTACCGGTTTTCTTACATATTTTACTGACATATTTTACAAGGGCTTGCAATTTTTACAGCACAAAAGCGAAAAGACGCTGGCAATAACAGGTTTGGATCCCCCCATTTAGGGGGGGCTGGCTGGGGCTTTAGCCCCAACCAGATTTTTAGGAGGGGCCCCAAATTAGCCGTCACAATTTCTGTCAATTCGATTTGAACTGTGAAACAACAAATTGTGTAAAAAATTGCTCTCAATTAAAACAACCGTTTCTGATATAGCTGTACTTCACAACAATATACAATGGGCGTCATTCCCAAACATATTTGTTTATTGTTCCTATTTCGTATATTGCAACACATTTTTATTGCCTGTTGCTATAGCCGGGGACACCAACTTTCATTTCAATCAAGTAATGGACCAAGAATCCGTAATAAAATAAAATATGTTGGATGCGTGATTCTGGAGTAGTGGTGCCCTCTATAAGGCCGTATCCAGGGGGGGAGGGGGGCTCGGCGTTTTGACCCCCCCCCCCCTCCGAAATGTTTGTATGACTCGTAAAAACGTAATAAAAATGAATAAACAAATTCTTTATGTGCTTTTTTATTTTATTTTTTTGGGTAACCCTTCCCCCAGAAAAGAAATTCTTGTTAAAACACCCTCCGAAAAAAAGTCCTGGATACAGCCGTGCCCCTCTATATATACGTATTGCGTACTCTATATTTCTTTGAGTCTGTTTGTGAATCTGTTCTGACTCATTTCTGTCGTGTGTGATTCAGGTCTTCTCTGTTCCTGGGCTTTGTAAATAAAACACTATCATAGGCAGCGCAATTGCGCTGCCTAAGTAAAGAACGATGTTGGCACAACTTATTATTTATTATTATTTTTTCTTTAGACCAGGGCACTTCGTATCGAAGGAGTTGTCGTAGAAGCTTCGAAAAGGGCTCATTTGATTGGGAATTGGAATGGCTTGTGCCCTCTCTAATAGTCGAAAGTGATTGGAAGGCAACTAAAACTCCTTCCACACCCACCATTTTTCCCAAACACATCCAATCAACATGTTGTTCAGCGTAGATAGCCATTGTATTCAGCGTAGTTGCTTTCCAGATAGAAATTATGTTTTGAGGAGGACACTCCCTCACAGCCCTCAGGGCAAGGGTCGTAAGTTATGCCCTGGGGGCGTATAAGGTTTTTATAGAACGCGTTGTCGTTCTCAACTTTTCTTTGAAAAACTTATTTTGTGGAAAAAGTTTTTTTAATTAATTTTTTACAACGGTGGACTTTTTGCTCTCCTTGCAGCCATAGACGTATTATTGTTAATAGAACCCAGACCATATTGGATTTTGCAAGTTCCTTGTGCTTTTTTTTCTTTGCCTCCATTCAACATGTTAAATTTGAAATTCGGTTTCATTCAAAATGGTTATTTTATGAATTTTGATCCTGGAATTGTCTGGAAATTTAGCGTTTTGAATTTTGAAAAAAGTCAAAGTGGGAATTTCCAACCATTAATTTTTTTTTTAGATTTCAGAAAAGATAAGATAGACAAGAAAAATATATTATATAAAAGGGCAATTCAAAGAGTCACTACAAATCTTGAAGGACCGTACTTAATCTCACACACCAAAGATCATAAATAAACTAGATTATGAAAATGGAGAGGATTTGTTAATAAGAGAGTTAAAAAGAAATTTTACCAACAATCAAAGACCAAATATTTCGATTTCACAAACGGAAGGCTTTATCAACAGGAGGAGGGTTTAGCTTGGACCAACTTATAAAAATGGTGAAAAAAACATAACAAATGAGAGCTATACTAGAAAAACCTGAGCAATGAAAGAAAAACTCAGACCTATCAATTGATGTTAATTCAAGAAAATCTATGATGGGGGAGGGGAATTTACTGTTCAACATCCATAAGGAGGTGAAAATTTGACGTTTTTTAATTTTTCTGTGATAATACCAAACCAGTGTCATTAGTGGCCACTTTTCAGGTGGGCAAGCCTGTATTATAGAAACTGCACCACATGCAATTTACATTAACTGCCATGCTCATAAGCTCAATCTTGTGTTGGGTGATTCCATTCAGAACTTGAGATGAATGGCATCTTTCTTCTCCACTCTTCAAGAGATATACTGTTTTATTGTGAATAGCAATACACGCTACCAATTGATTGTTAATGCTCAAAAAGCCACCAGCGTAACTGTTCTTCAGCTGGAGAAATCATCTATTACAGATCGGCACACTGAAATTGATTGGTGAGAAAAGCACTGAATAGATACAACTTTATTTTGGCCGTTTTATCAATTACCAGAACATCTAGTGACGGGGAATTGGCAGCTCAAGCCCACGAACGCGGAACCAGACTTCATACATTTGAGTTTATATTTATACTCAATCTAGCGGAAAATATTTTGTGCCACAAACTTTGTCTGAGCAGTTGCGGGAGATAGACTTAGTTTTCTCTAGAGCTACTGGTCTTATTGCAAGTATGTGAGATAAAATTATGGACATGAAAACTGACGATGTTTTTGATAAAATCTTCCATAAAGCAAAAGAATTTTCTTGTGAGTGCAGTCTCAGGGAAAACCTTTTGCAAAATTCCCAGAATTCTGATTCATCGTGTAAAAGACCAAGGCATGCACAGAAAGTAGCTTCCTGCTTATGGGATTTTTTAGCAATGTGGACTTTGGGAAAAAGCAATCTTGCTGAAGTGAAAGAATCAAGTAAAAATGTTCTAAGAAGGGATCATGTTCTTGTGACAGATAGATTGTGCTCCAAGTTTGAAAGCTGCTTCATGAATGCTGTTCCACTGTTAGAGTCAATCTCTGCGACAGATGTTGATTCGCTGCACTTTATCAATACTACCCACAGTTTATATAATTAGACTAATTATATAAACTGTGACACTACCCGACTAGCTAGTGTAGCAGCATATTAAAAACAATCTTTTATTGACACAACTTTGCTGGCCTTGCAATGTATCTCGTGAGAAGATATATGGACTCATTAGCCAATGAACCAAAAGATTTCTTTGAACTTCGTGATTGTCTGAAGGCAATTTGCAAATCTTCATTACTCTGTCTATCACAATGGCTAGTAATGAGAGATTTTTTTCTACACTAGGCCTTATTAAAATATATTTAAGATCAACAGCGACAGAAGATGTTGATGTTTGATGCTGATGTTGATGTTTAGTGAAAAGGCTCTTGCGAAGTTGTTGGATTTCAATGCTATGGTTGATATTTTTGGATAAATTAGACCTAGACCGCTCCCAGTGTTGCAATAAAACTGTAAATTACTTTCCAACTTAAATTCTCTCTGCATTCATTAAACACTTTTAAATTGCTTCTTAATATTATTAGTCGATTTTAGGAGAGACCTATGGTAACCACTGTGAAGGAATACTGATCTTCAACAACTGTGAGCCAGACGGTTTAGGGGCCCACAGAGGTTTCTTAGCCCCCCCCCCTTAGCTCAGAATTAAATGGCACCACTGGTTTGGATATGATTTTGTTTTGTGTATAGGAGTAGCCTATACCTAGTTTAAAAGGCTATCTGTCTGGCTTCAGTCTCTTGTTATCAGAACGATAAAGTGTTTTATAATATAGATAGTTATAGTTTTGAAATGGTGATATAGTAGCTAAAATAAAATTATATTAGTTCTATGAGCTGTTTTAAAGATACAAATGGGGTACAAGCAGGTTTGACATATGACAAACAAGAAAAAATAACAAATTTGAATAGCTGAGAAAAACGACGGTAATGTAAGCCAGTGGACAAAAAAGAAGAAAAATAACAGAAGCAGATATGTCGTCAGGGACTTCCGCCCAGCTGTCTTCAGTGTTAAAAAAAAAGAAGTAAAACTAAACTTTTGATGTAGCTCTTAACCGAGCAGAAGAAAGACTGAATCAAACATACTAAGCCACAATAAATGATTGACTATTCATCAATTAGAATGGGTAAGAATTCTCTGCTTAGAGATTGACTTAGCTTGTCTACTGACCTAATTTTCATTAAAAGTGTGGTCAGATGAACTTAATTTAAACTGAAAAGAATTTCATTTGAATCCTTTAATTTTAAGCTAATGTAAATTAGGTCTAGGCCAATATAAATATCTCTAGAATCTATTTAAAGCAAGTTCTATATTTATGGATTTTTTAATTTCAATTGCCTTCCTAAAAGAATGTGGGAATCCATTTGCTTCAGGTATTAAAGTTGACTCATCTCGAAGAACCAAATTATCTGAATTTTCAATGATGAGGAGGGCCAAAGCAGAATCAATATCCTCATTTTATCTTTATTTTCATATCCCAGGGAAATCAGTAGATTGTGACATTATACTTTGCTTGGCTCCATAGGAACCACTGAAGCGTATCAAGTTAAATGAATTTTATCAAGGCCATCCCCTAGGGCAATCTTGAGGTCAACGATCTTTATATAGGTCATTCTCAACCGTGGCCATAGGAACCCCTGAAGTGTATCTAGTTGAATGAACTTTATCAAGGTCATCCCATAGGGCACTCTCGAGGTTGGACAAACTTTATCAAGACCATCCTCTATTGAGGTTAAACGAACTTTAGTTGCGTAATGATATTGCTCTAAGGCGCTTCGACACAGAATTAATTACACTGTCGAGGTTGAACGAACTTTAGTTGCGAAAAAATTCATTGAATTTAAGGAAGGGGTGTTTCCCCCTTATTTCAAAAATCAGACAAATTTTCTTAGGTTCATAACTTCTGACGGGTAACAGTAAACTTGACGAATGTTATATATTTGAAGTCAGCATAATAAGCGGATTTTTTTATGTACCTATTGATAATAAACTTCCGTTTTAATAGTTTTGGTTACTATTGATTCGAGTCGCTCCTTACCTAAAGTTCGTTACCACGAACTGTTTGATATCATTTGCAGTTAAAAATAAGCCTTTTCTCCTGTATTAGCGAGAGGCAGGCTGTTATGTACATTCCTTTCTAATTGTAGACGAACTACTGCGACGTAACATTACTTTCATACCGGGTTTTGGGAATTTTAGTTTGTATTTTTGTCAAATAGCTGTATACATTTTTTACGATGATTTTTTGTGTTTTAATAAAAGTAAAAACTTAAAGTGTGATTTGCTGTATAAGGAATGCATTGAAGATTATTTCTGTAGGTAAGTTATGGGGACTCTCGTCTTCATATCATTATTGTCAACTCCTTCAAATTTCAATAGTGTAAAACCACTCATTTATGATAATAATGACCCTTGAGTTTCAGCAGTCCTTCTTAAAGAATTGGGACAAAATTTAAACTTTAGCGTAAAGAGCGAGGTGTTGAGGAGGTAGGAGCTTGAAACCTCTACAGTAGGGCTCTCTGATACGCTTAATCTAATAGTGTGACTTTAGTTAAGACATTTTGACTTAAAAGGGGTGTTTCCCTCCTTTTTCGTAAATCAGGCATATACTTTGAGGCTAGTAACCTTTGAAGGGTAAGACTAAACTTAATAAAACTTATATATTTGGAATCAGCATTACATGTCGATTCTTTTGGTATACCTATAGAATCAATTAAAAGGAATAAGGCGGGGTAAAAAATCTTTAGAAGTCTTGCCACTTTGGATTTTTTCAAAGCCGGAGACACATGAGATATAAATTGTTCAATGACATTAATAACGTATCCATATCCCAAGCGAATGTTTTGATTGCATTATGATCTAAGACGTTCACTAAGCATTTTCTGATGTTTTCAGAAATATTAGTAGTATGGTGTTAAAATGTTTCACGACCCTCACAGGGCATTACTTTTACGACACACATAGAGCATTACTCTAACGAATTATCATTCCTTCCTATCCTTTTTTTTGAGGGGGGGGATTGGAAGTTTTGTGGAACAAGTCGATGCTAATAAATTGTTCTTCGAAATATATATTAACAGAAACGCTCGCATATCACCTTATGAATTAACAATTAAATAAAATCTGTAGTAAGCTATAAATAGGTCCGACCGTGCCTACTAAAATCATAAATTATTTGTCTGGTGTAGGAATTGAATGTGAGGTCTGAGATTTCCTACTGTAAGCAAATGATGTTGTAGCCATCTGAACCAATATGTCAATGATATTATTATTTGCTTAGAAATACATTTTAAACAATAGGTTTCATAAATTTGCTATGCAATTGAATTGTATGTATTGGTATATCATGTATCATCTTTAGCTTAAAAAAAACTACCCTCCCTACTAATTGTTCTTGAGCCTTTTAATTCAATTCGTGAGATATTTTTGAACCTGGACCTTCAGGGGATAGTGACGAGCAATATCAAAACTAACAAGTGCAAAAATAATGCCTTTGAATGGTTTGACAGCTTAGTCCTTGAGGCGAATCTTACTTATTTTTTATTTCGAACATTTTAATTTTTTGAACTGAAGTTTTTTTCAATCTTTTTCATTTAAAATGATTCGTGAAGAACATAAAGTCTAAGCCAAAAAACAAAATGCCACAAATAAAAAAAAACGTCACAAAGCGAAAAAAAAACGTCACAAAGAAAACAAAGACGTCTTCAAGCAAAACAGCAGCAACGTTTCGAAGGAAAAGAAAACGTCGCAAAGAAACGAGAAACATCTCAGAGACAAAAAATGTCTGAAAGTAAGAAAAACATCGCGACTAAAAAGAACAATGTAGCAAAGAAGACGAAAACTTCTCAAAACTAAAAACAACTTCTCAAAGAAAAAAAAAAAAACTCTTTTAAGTTAAAAAAACAACGTCTCAAAGAAAAAAAAACGTTACAAAGAATTTTTTGAACTGAAGTTGTTTTTTCAAATTTATTTCTACAGTAGGGTTCTCTGATACGCTCAACCTAATAGCGTGACTTTCATTAAGATTCTTTGACTTTTAGGGGGTGTTTCCCTCCTTTTTCGTAAATCAGGTATATACTTTGAGGCTCGTAACCTTTGATGGGTAAGACTAAACTTAATAAAACTTATTTATTTGGAATCAGCATTAGCTGTTGATTCTTTTGATATAACTATATAATAAATTAAAAATCAATAAAGGGGGGGGGAGAATCTTTAGAAGTCTTGCCACTTTCGATTTTTTAAAAGCCGGAGGCACATGAGATATAAATTGTTCAATGATATTAATAACGTATCCATATCTCAAGCGAATGTTTTGATTGTGTTATGATCTAAGACGTTCACTAAGCATTTTCTGATGATTTTAAGAAATATTAGTAGTATGGTGTCAACATGTTTCAAGACCCTCATAGGGCATTACTTCCACGACACAAATAGAGCATTACTTTAACGAATTATCTTTCCTTCATATCCTATCTCTTTTTTTTTTGGGGGGGGGGAGGGCTTGGAATTTTGTTGGAACAAGTCGGTGCTAATAAATTGTTCTTAGAAATATATATTGACAGAAACCCTCGCTCATCACCTTATGAATTAACAATTCAATGAAATCGATAGTAAGCTATAAATAGGTTTCACTGTGCCCACTGAAATTATGCATTATTTGTCTGGTGTTGGAATTGAATGTGAGGTCTGAGATTTTCCTGCTGTAAACGGATGATGTTGTAGCCATCTGAACCAGCATTTCAATGATATTATTATTTTCTTAGAAATATATTCTAAGAAATAGGTTTCATGTAATTGCTATGCCATTGAATTATGTGTATTTGTATATCATGTACCATCTTTAGTTTTAAAAAAACTCCCCTTCCTACTAACTGTTCTTGAACCTTTTAATTCAATTTGTGAAATATTTTTGAACCTGGACCGTCAGGCGACGGTAAAGAGCATTATCAAAACTAAAAAGTGCAAAAACGATGCCTTTGAATGGTTTGCGATCTTAGCCCTTGAGGCAAATCTTACTTATTTTTGATTCTGAACATTTTAATTTTTTTTTTGAACTGAAGCTTTTTCAATCTTTTTGATGTCTTAAGAGGATTCGTGAAGAAAAAAAGTCTAAGCCAAAAACAGAATGTTATAAATAAAAAAATGTCACTAAGTGAAAAAAAACAACAACGTCGCAAAGAAAACAAAAACGTCTCCAAGCAAAACAGCAACGTCTCGAAGGAAAGAAAACGTCGCAAAGAACAAAAAGCAGCTCGAAGACCAAAAAAAGTCTCAAAGTAAAAGAAAAAAAAAACGTCGCGAATAAAAAGAACAATGTCGCAAAGAAAACAAAAACGTCTCAAAGCTAAAAACAACTTCTCAAAGAAATAAACCCCTTTAAGTTAAAAAGATAATGTTTCAAAAAAACGTTACAAAGAATTTTTCTTTTGAACTGAAGTTTTTTTTTAAACTTTTTTTTCATGCCTTAAAATGATTCGCAAAGAAAAAACGTGTAAGCTAAAAACAAAGTGTCACAAAAAACATTACAGAGCAAAAAAAAACGTCACAAAGAAAAAAAAATGTCTGCAACAAAAACAGCAACGTCTCGAAGGAAAAAAAAACGTCGAAAAGAATAAAAAGTCTCGAAAAAAATTGTGTCAAAGTAAAAAGAAACTTCGCGAATAAGAAAAAGTCGCAAAGAAAACAAAACGTCTCGAAGCTAAAAACAAAAAACCTGGAAGAAAAAAAGCCCTTTTAGTTTAAAAACAACGTCACGGAAATTTTTTTCAATTCAGACATACAAACAGACAAAGACGGAAATTGGGACAAGCAAAAAACCACCCTGCCACAAAGGCTAGAATTGAGAGACAAATACACTTATAGCAAAAAGAAGAGTGCCTTTAGTCACTGAACTCTTACATAACCGATTTCTCGGGTTTTGACTGTTAGTTGCACAATGATATAGCCCTAAGAAAGAGAAATGAACCGGATTCTTTTTAGAGTTAGAGACATATTAAGGGGTTATTTATGAAAATTCATTCAGAAACAGACACTACTGCCAGGCTCACAAGTGGTATACTAGAGTCTAAAATAGATAGAACATAATAGACACTTTGAAACATGTTCTTTTGTTCAAGCAGTTGATGGTGGAAACATTCCAGTGAAACCTTCTGCTTTAACTGGAGGCTATGACATTTGTGAGCGATATATGGGATCAAGAAGCTATAGTCAAAACCGTATTAATCTTCGTCTGCAGCCACCAAGATATACCTTCCGGCTATGACATTTGGGAGCGATACATGGGATCAAGAAGCTTTAGTCAATACCATATTGATCTTCGTCTGCAACCACCAAGATATACCTTCCGACCTTTACTATTGCAAGAAAAATGTACTGGTCTTAAACGAGAGGATGTTAGACTAGGGATGTTTAATGGAAGGTGGTCAAAGGATTTCATCGATACCTAAGAACTTGCAAAAGCTGGATTCTTTTTTGTTGACCATATTGACCAGGTTCAGTGTGCTTTTTCTGCATGTGTGGTTGAAAACTGGGAAAAGGGTGATTTTCCTATAGATGAACACAGAAGGCACTTTGAAACATGTTCCTTTGTTCAAGGAGTTGATGGGGGAAACATTCCAGTGAAACCTTCTGCTTTAACTTGAGGCTATGACATTTGTGAGCGATACATGGGGTCAAGAAGCTATAGTCAAAAATAGATTAATATTCGTCTTAGAAATATATTGTTCTTCAAAATATATATTGACAGAAACCCTCGCACATCACCTTATGAATTAACAATTAAATGAAATCTGTAGTAAGATATAAATAGGTCTGACCGTGCCCACTGAAATCAAGAATTATTTGTCTGGTGTAGGAATTGAATGTGAGGTCTGAGATTTCCTACTGTAAGCGAATGATTTTGTAGCCATCTGAACCAATATGTCAATGATATTATTATTTGCTTAGAAATAAATTCTAAGGAATGGGTTTCATACATTTGCTATGCCATTGAATTGCATGTATTTGTATATCATGCATCTTCTTTAGTTAAAAAAAATCTCCCCTACCTACTAATTGTTCTTGAGCTTTTTAAAAGGCTAGAGCTGAGAGACAAATATACTTCTAGCAAAAAAGTGCCTTTAGTCACTGAACGCTTACATAACCGATTTCTCGCGTTTTGAATGTTAGTTGCACAATGATATAGCCCTAAGAAAGAGAGATGAACCGGATTCTTTTTAGAGTTAGAGACATATTAAGGGGGAATTTATCAAAATTCAGTTAGAAACAAACACTACTGCCAGGCTCACAAGTGGTGCACTAGAGTCTAAAATAGATCGAACATAATAGACACTTTGAAACATGTTCTTTTGTTCAAGGAGTTGATGTTGGAAACCTTCCAGTGAAACCTTCTGCTTTAACTGGAGGATATGACATTTGTGAGCGATATATGGGATCAAGAAGCTATAGTCAAAACCGTATTGATCTTCGTCTGCAGCCACCAAGATATACCTTCCGACCTTTACTATCGCAAGAAAAATGTACTGGTCTTCAACGAGAGGATGTTAGACTAGGGATGTTTAATGGAAGGCGGTCAAAGGATTTCATCGATACAAAGGAACTTGCAAAAGCTGGATTCTTTTTTGTTGACCATATTGACCAGGTTCAGTGTGCTTTTTCTTTATGTGTGGTTTGAAACTGGGAAAAAGGTGATTTTCCTATAGATGAACACAGAAGGCACTCTGAAACATGTTCTTTTGTTCAAGGAGGTAATGGGGGAAACATTCCACTGAAACCTTCTGCTTTAACTTGAGGCTATGACATTTTTGAGCAATACATAGGGTCAAGAAGCTATAGTCAAAACTAGATTAATATTCGTCTTAGAAATATATTGTTCTTAGAAATATATGTTGACAGGAACCCTCGCACATTGCCTTATGAATTAACAATTAAATGAAATCTTTAGTAAGCTATAAATACGTCCGACCTGCAATCACAAAGATATACCTACCAACCATTACTGTAACAAGAAGAACATACTGCTCTTAAACGAGAGGATGTTAGACTACGAACGTTTTTATTCAAAGATGTTAATAAGGTTTAATATTCTATGTGTCATTATTGGAATAAAAAATGTTCCTTTACATCACGTTGTTGTTTCGTTTATTTGTTAGGGACATACTGTTTTAGAAAATTGAAATCATTTTTTTCTTAACAACATTACATTGATATTTTTGAAATAAGAAATAAAATTGGAATGTGTATGCTGGTCATTATTTTTTTATTCAAGTAGAAAAAAAACATTTTTTGTGCACTAGTTTGTTTGTAATCAGCAGTATGAGAGTCAATTCAAAATGAATAAAGCAGAAAAAAAAAAAAAAAACCTTGTGAAGTCTTGCTACTTTGGATTTTTTTTCAAAGCAGAGACACATGAGTCTGAATAAATGGAGTTTCAAGTATTTTATTCGGTCACAATGAGAATCAATTCAAAATGAATAAAGTGGGGAAAAAATCTTTAGAAGTCAATCTTTAGATATCATGCGAATGTTTTGATTACGTAATAATCTAAGACTGTCACTCAGCATTTTCTGATGATTTCAGAAAAAAATCTCGAAGTTCAAAAAAACTTCACAAACCAAAAAAACAATTTGAAGTTAAAAAACGTCTCGAAGTTAAAACGAAAACGTCTCCAAGTTAAAAAAAATATCTCAAAGTTAAAAAACATGACAAAAAACACATTTTGAAGTTAAAAAGAAATGTCACGAAGAAGTTTATTTCTAATGAGCGTAATAATACCAATAACAAAATACATATTGAACATGTGACTGAAACCATGCTAAAAGTTGTGTGTTACCCGGAAACGGAGTAACCGTCATGTCAAGAGAAATTATAATGAATCATTTCATGGAACGAATTAAAAACATTCAATTTTTATGATGATATTAACAAACATGTAATATTTTACAAGCTAAATTAAGTAACAATTTCCGTGCTTCATTTGAATGCAATAGATTCTGTGATTTTTATGACTCCTCCCCGCAATGACTTCTATGGGTTTTATGACTCCCCCCACAATGAATTCAGATGGTTTTACGACTCCTCCCCCTAGCCATAAGTCTTTTTAACCTTGAGAAAAGGTATAAAAGTTTGATGAAGTACTTCTCTGATTAAATATAACATTAATAGCTTCCAGGATGATAGGACTATATGACACAGAATTTATTGGTTTGAAAAAAATCATCCTTTGGTGTTAAATTTGAATGCGCATTTTTATTATTGTCTATGGAACTCGAAGAAATAGACCGTTATCAGTGGATAGTGAACTATAATACGTTTGACTATGATACAAGCTTGTGGAGTACTACATTTCGCCATATGAACAGACTAGGATTCTACCACAGAGTGACTACACCACATAATAAAAGTGGTCAAGAACTGAGAAATGTTCAGGAAGAAGTCGATGAAATTTGCAGTTTTTTTTGGGGTTGAAGCACTTTACGTAAAGGGTAACGTACCTACAGATAAAATTTTATTTCAAAACTGTGACCCTAGAATCCCACTTTTCAATTTAGAAGAATTTAAGTGTCCTAAATTTGAAAAGACTTATCACCGTCCAGAAGACGAGGCTAGGTTCTTCGCGCAGTGGATACCTAGGGAAATACCTGATCGCGATAAGTGCGTAAGACACAGTAAAAACTATTCTATATCATGGGATCCTCGTTTGTGGATGTTTAACAGTGAACTTAAGTGTTATTTTTATCTAAATATATATTTTTTTCTATTTTTTTTAATATGTTTAAGTAATAAATGTCTTTAAGCTTAACCCGTCTTTATTCTTTAGAATAGTTTTAGTTCATGAGTAAAATCTTACTTTAGGTATACCCTCCCTCCTTCAGCAGGAGTCTGAGATAGATGAACTGGATATTTTTTCCATCCAAAGCTGGAAAGGTGCCAACTGAATTTTCTTCAAAAAGTCAGGGACATATGAAATTGGAATTTTCTGGTTTTTATCTAGATTCCAGGAGAACCCACCGTCATTTCAGCAACATGTCTCAGTGAGTTCTGTTACCAGAAGCAATCGCTCTGCAAGTTTCAAACTAAGCTATGATGAATGAAAATATTAAAATAAAAATAACTTTTTACTGTGATTGTAGCATCTGCAAAGGCCGTTAACATGATTTCACCAAATCTAATGAGTCCAATGCAGTCAATTTAGAATACGTGGACAGTGGAAATCATGAGGAGAATCTGGAACAGATGAGGTCAAAATATTGAATGAAATAAAAACAACTAGAATGTAGAGAAAACTCAGTTTTAGATTGACCAAGCCAGAAACTATTGGAAGAAAAGATACCCTTACTACCCCCAAGAAAGCTCGAAAGCACAACAAAAGTCTTGGAAAAGTAGGTACAGAATTCTAGAAAGGGATCACTAAGAGCAAAATAAAAGATCATGAAAAGTGGTGTCCCCCTACAGGAATTCTTCACATTCTTTTAGAAATGACAGAGAAGCTTAATATAAAAGAAATAGGTCATACAAAATTCATCATCGTTGTAATCATTGGTGAACATGATTTATTTTTTTTAGTTTTTTATGCGGCTGCCCCCCATGGTACTCTATGTTTGGTCATTGACAATCCTTAGTTTATCATACTTTTCAAACAGTATTATTCGTACATTGGAGTGATAAACAGTTACATCTCTTTTTTTTCAAGTTACGATGAAACATTTCAAGAAAGGGTGTGTTTCATAATGAAGTTATTGTAGCATTGAATGTTGACAAGAACAACTATTTGAACTATGAAACAGTACTATTGGTCTATTGGAAATGTATGTGTGCGTTGTTATGACAGTGAAAGATTAGATTCCTTTGGAGTATCAAACAAATTCAACACTTATGATGGCGGATAGGCGAGAGTAAAATTTCCAGAGATGATAGCATTCAAAGAGAATGAAAGCCTGAAACTAATAGTTGATGACGAGGGGCAACTTCTGGCTTGTGTTTCTGGCATCACATTACCTGTTGATACATCCTGTCACCGTCTTTCCGGTATTAGCATTCAACCGAAGAAAAAAGGAAAAATAAGAGCCTATCGCTCCACCAATATTATAAACCATATCCTGTCTACATGTCGGAACTGTTACCTGTGTAAAAATAGTGCTGCAATAGACAATAAAATCGCAAGTAAAATAAAAACGTTATTGGCATATAACATCGCCAAGAAAATTAAAGACAATTCAACTAAAAGCAAAGCACCAGTGAACGTTAAGAGTCAAGATAAAACATGATTTATTATTTTTGGAACGGATTCAAAGCATTCAAATTATTTATTATGATATCAATAGCATCCGGGCGAAGGTAAAAATCAGTTGTTCTGTCGTCTATACTTAAATTGAAATAGGTGACAGCACTTGGCTTAGTAAAAACCAATGAAATATTTTGCAGCAAATGAAATATTTGATGTGCGCCTGGTAGTAGTGTCTCTGTCTGAAAATTCCTCTTGTATCTCTGACTTTTTAATAGATATTCTAAATGATGGAGTTGCTGGCGTATCCCTTAAAATATAGGAAACATAGCAAAGTAACTCGATGAAAATTTTTTATTGAAATAATGGCACGTACAATTCTACATGTTATTGATATCATAATAAAAATTTGATTACTTTGAATCTGTTCTAAAAATAATACATCATATTTTATCTTGACTCTTAACGTTCACTGGTGCTTTGCTTTTAGTTGAATTGTCTTTAATTTTCTTGGCGATATTATATGCTAATGCCATTTTTATTTTACTTGCGATTTCATTGTCTATTACAACACTATTTTTACACAGGTAACAGTTTCAACATGTAGACAGGATATTGTTTATAATATTGGTGGAGCGATAAAACTCTTCTTTTTCCCTTTTTCTTCGGTTGAATGCTAATACCGGAAAGATGGCAACAGGATCTATCAACAGGTAATGTGTTACCATAAACACAAGCCAGTAGTTGCCCCTCGTCATCAACTATTAGTTTCAGGCTTGCATTCTCTTTGAGCGCTATCATCACTGGAAATGTTATTCTCGTATATCCGCCTTCACAAGTGTTGATTTTTTTTGTTACTCCAATTTGTTTCAAAGTTAAAATATTTGTCATTGTCAACATTCAATACTACAACAACCTTATCATGGACACACGCTTTCTTGAAATATTTCATCGTAACTTTAAAAAAAAGAAATTGTAACTGTTTATCCCTCCAATGTACGAAAAATACTGTTCAAAAAATATGATAAACTAAGGATTGTCAATGACCAATCGTAGAGTACCACAGGGGGCAGCCACATAGAATAAAAAAAAATATATAATGTTGACCAATGATTACAACGATGCTGAATGTTTGTATGATCTATTTATTATGAAGCTTCTACGTCATTTCTCAAAGAACGTGAAGAATTCCTGTAGGGGGACACAACTTTTCTTGATCTTTTATTTTTCTCTTCGTGATCCCTTTCTAGTATACCTTACCTGCTTTTTCAAGACTTTTGTTGTGCTTTCGAGTTTTCTTGGGGTAGTAAGGGTATCTTTCCTTCCAATAGTTTCTGGCTTGACCAATCTAAAATTGAGTTTCTCTCCATTCTAGTTGTCTTCATTTCATTCAATATTTTCGTCTTCATCTCTTCCAGATTCTCCTCATGATTTCCACTGTTCATGTGTTCTAAATCGACTACATTGGACTCATTAGAATTGATGAAATTATGATAACGGCCTTTACATATGCTACAATCGCACTAAAAAGATATTTTTATTTCAATATTTTCATTCATCATAGCTTAGTTTAAAACTTGCTGAGCGATTTGTTCTGGTAACAGACTCACTGACACATGTTGCTGAAATGACGGTGGGTCCTCCTGAAATATAGATAAAACCCTAAAAATTCCAATTTTAAATGCCTCTAACTTTTTGAAAAAATTCAGTTGGCACCTTTCCAGCTTTGGATGGAAAAAAAATATCCTGTTCATTTATCTTAGACTCCTGGTGAAGGGGGGGGGGGGGGGTATACCTAGAGCAAGATTTTACTTATGAACGAGAACTATTCTAAAGAATAAAGACGGGTTAAGGTTAAAGATATTTATTGCTTAAACATATAAAAAAGGTTTTTTTTTTGAAAAAAACACAGATTTAGATAAAAATAATACTTAAAGTTCACTCTTAAACATTCACAAACGAGGATCCCATGATAAAGAATAGTTTTTACTGTGTATTATGCACTTATCGCGATCAGATATTTCCCTAGGTATCCACTGCGCGAAGAACCTAACCTCGTCTTCAGGACGGAGATAAATTCTTTAAATTCTTAAATTCTTAATTACTTAAGTTTTACTTAAAATTACCTAAATTCTTTTAAATTGAAAAGTGGAATTCTAGGGTCACAGCTTAGAATTAAAATATTATCTGTAGGTACATTACCCTTTAAGTACAGTGCTTCAACCCCGAACAAACTGCGGATTTCACTGACTTCTTCCTGAACATTTCTCCGTTCTTGACCAATTTTATTATTTGGTGTAATCACCCTATCGTAGAATCACAGTCTGTTTAAATGGCGTAATGTAGTACTCCACAAGCTTTTATCATGCTCAAACATATTATAGTTCACTATCCAGTGATAACTGGCAATTTCTTCGAGGTCCTTAGACAATAATAAAAATGCTCATTCAAATATAACACCACAAGATGATTTTCTAAAACAAATAAATTCTGTATCATATAGTCCTATCATCCTGGAAGCTTTTAATCTAGTATTTAAGCAGAGAATTACTTCATAAAAGTGTTTATACCTTTGCTCAAGGTTAAAAAGATTTATGGCTAGGGGGAGGATTCTTAAAACCATCTGAATTTGTTGTGGGGAGGAGTTGTAAAACCCGTAGAATTCACTGCGGGGAGGAGTCATAAAACTCTCGGTATCTACTGCATGCAAATTAAGTGCGGAAATTGTTACGTAACTTAGTTTATGAATTATTACATCTTTGTTAATATCATCATAAAAAATTGAATGTTTTGAATTCGTTCCATGAAATGATTAATCATTTTGTCTCAAGACATGACACTTATTCCGTTTCCAGGTCATACACAACTTTTAGAATGGTTTCAGTCACATGTTCAATATGTATTTTGTCATTGGTATTATTGCGCTCATTAGAAATAAAGTTCTTCTTGACATTTTTTTACTTGAAATTTTCTTTTTTCTTTGTGATGTTTTTTTTTAACTTCGAGATGTGTTTTAACTCCGAGACGTTTTTGTTTTAACTTCGAAACGTTTTTTGAACTTCATTTTTTTTTGTTTGTGAAGTTTTTTTTTTAACTTTGAAATATTTTCTGAAATCATTAGAAAATGTTTATTGAATTTCTTAGATCATTACGTAATCAAAACATCCGCTTGATATAAGGATACGTTATAAGGATACGTACGAAAAAATCCAAAGTAGCAATACTTCTAAATATTTTTTTCTGCTTTATTCATTTTGAATTGATTCTCATTGTGACCGAATGAAATATTTGAAATTTTAGTTATTCAGACTCATGTGCCTCTGCTTTGAAAAAAATCCAAAGTAGCAAGACTTCACAAGTTTTTTTTTAATTTTTATTTTAATTTATTCATTTTGAATTGACTTTCATACTGCTGATTTACAAACAAACTAGCACACAAAAAATATTCTGTTCTACTTGAACCAAAAATATAATGACCAGCATACGCATTTCAATTTTATTTCTTATTTCAAAAATATCAATGTAATGTCGTTAAGAAAAAATACGTTCCATTGTCTAAAAACGTGTGCCCCTAACAAATAAACGAAAACAACAACGTGATGTAAAGGAACATTTTGTATTCCAATAATTACATATAGAATTTTACACCTTATTGATATTTTTGAATAAAAACGCTCTTATTCTAACATCCTCTGATTTAAGAGCAGTAGGTTATTCTTGCGAAAGTAATGGTTGGGACCTATACCTTGGTGATTGCAGACGAATATTAATATAGTTTTGACTATAGCTTCTTGACCCCATGTATTGCTCAAAAATGTCATAGCCTCAAGTTAAAGCAGAATGTTTCACTGGAATGTTTCCCCCATCAACTCCTTGAACAAAAGAACATGTTTCAAATTTCCTTCTGTGTTCATCTATAGGAAAATCACCCTTTTCCCAGTTTCCAAACACACATGCACAAAAAGCAAACTGAACCTGATGACTATGGTCAACACAAAAGAATCCTGCTTTGCAAGTTCTTTGGTATCGATGAAATCCTTTGACCACCTTCCATTAAATGTCCTTAGTCTTACATCTTCTCGTTTAAGACCATTACATTTTTCTTGCGATAGTAAAGGTCGGGAGGTATATCTTGGTGCTTGCAGACGAAGATCAATATGGTTTTGACTATAGCTTCTTGATCCCATGTATCCCTCACAAATGTCATAGCCTCCAGTTAAAGCAGAAAGTTTCATTAGAATGTTTCCAACATCAACTCCTTGAACAAAAAGACATGTTTCAAAGTGTATATTATATTCCATCTATTTTAGACTCTAGTACACCCCTTGTGATCCTAGCAGTAGTGTCTGTGTCTGACTGAATTTTGATAAATTCCCCCTCAATATGTCTCTAACTCTAAATAGAATCCAGTTCATCTCTCTTTCTTAGGGCTATATCATTGTGCAAATATCACTCAAAACCCCAGAAATCGGTTATATAAGAGTTCAGTGACTCAAGGCACTCTTTGTTTTGCTAGAAGTATTTTTGTCTCTCAACTCTAGTCTGTGTGGCTGGGTGGGTGTTTGCTTGTCCAATGTCCGTCTTTGTCTGTTTGTATGTCTGAATTGAAAAAAATTCTTCGTGACGTTTATTTCAAAGTAAAAAGGTTTTTTTTTTCTTCCCGAATTAGCTTCGAGACATTTTGTTTTCTTTGCGATGTTTTTCTTATTTGCGTCGCTTTTTACTTGGAGTCGTTTTTTTTTTTCTTGGAGACGTTTTTTTTTTCTTTTGGGACGTTTTTTCTTTCGAGACGTTGCTGTTTTTCTTGGAGGTTTTGATTTCTGTGTGACGTTTTTTTTTGCTTTGTAATGTTTTTTGTGAAATTTTGTTTTTTAGCTTACACGTTTTTTTCTTTGCGAATCATTTTAAGACATGAAAAAAAGTTCGAAAAAAACTTCAGTTCAAAAGAAAAATTCTTTGTAACGTTTTTTTCTTCGAGACGTTTTTTGAACTTAAAGGGGGTTGTTTTCTTGAGAAGTTGTTTTGAGCTTTGGGACGTTTTTGTTTTCTTTGCGACATTGTTTTTTTTATTCGCGACGTATTTTTTTTACTTTGAGACTTTTTTTGGTCTTCGAGTTGTTTTTTGTTCTTTGCGACGTTTTCTTTTCCTTCGAGTCGTTGCGGTGTTGCTTGGAGACGTTTTTTCTTTCTTTGTGACGTTGTTTTTTTCAATTAGTGAATTTTTTTATTTGTGACATTTTTTTTGGGCTTCGACTTTTTTTCTTCAGGAATCCTCTTAAGACGTGAAAAAGATTGAAAAAGCTTCAGTTCAAAAAAAATTAAAATGCTCGGAATCAAAAATAAGTAAGATTCGCCTCAAGGGCTAAGCTTGCAAACCATTCAAAGGCATCATTTTTGCACTTTTTAGTTTTGATATTGCTCTTTACCGTCGCCTGAAGGTCCAGGTTCAAAAATATTTCCCAAATTGAATTAAAAGGTTCAAGAACAATTAGTAGGGAGGGGAGTTTGTTAAACTAAAGATGATACATGATATACTAATGCACACAATTCAATGGCATAGCAATCACATGAAAACTATTGCTTAGAATATTTTTCTAAGAAAATAATAATATCATTGTCATGCTGGTTCAGATGGCTACAACATCATCCGTTTACAGTAGGAAATCTCAGACCTCACATTCAATTCCTACACCAGACAAATAATACATAATTTCAGTGGGCACGGTCAAACCTATTTATATCTTACTACCGATTTCATTTAATTGGTAATGCATAAGGCGATGAGCGAGGGTTTCTGTCAATATATATTTCTAAGAACAATTTATTAGCACCGACTTGTTCCAACAAAATTCCAAGCCCCCCCCCAAAAAAAAGAGAGAGGATATGAAAGATTGATAAATCGTCATAGTAATGCTCTATGCGTGTCGTGAAAGTAATACCCTATGAGGGTCGTGAAACATGTTAACACCATACTACTAATATTTCTTAATATCATCAGAAAATGCTTAGTGAACGCCTTAGATCATAACGCAATCACAAAATTCGCTTGAGATATGAATACGTTATTAATATTATTGAACAATTATATCTCATGTGCCTCCGGCTTTGAAAAAATCCAAAGTGGCAAGACTCGTAAGATTTTTTTCTCCCCACTTTATTGATTTTTAATTTATTCTGTAGGTATATCAAGAGAATCGACAGGTAATGCTGATTCCAAATATATAAGTTTTTTTAAGTTTAGTCTTACCCATCAAAGGTTACGAGCCTCAAAGTATATGCCAGATTCACGAAAAAGGAGGGAAACACCCCCTTAAAGTAAAAGAATCTTAATGAAAGTCACACTATTAGGTTGAGCGTATCAGAGAACCTACTGTAGAGATTTCAAGCTCCTACCTCCTCAACACCTCGCTCTGAACGCTAAAGTTTGAATTTTGTCCCAATTCTTTAAGAAGGGCTGCTGAAACTCAAGGGTCATTATTATCAAAAGTGAGTGGTTTTTGCGCTATTGTAAGTTGAAGGAGTTGACAATAATGATATGAAGACGAGAATCCCCATAACTTACCTACCGAAACAATCTTCAATACATTCCTTATACAGCAAATCACACTTTAAGCTTTTACTTTTTTTAAAACACAAAAAATCATCGTAAAAAATGCACACAGCTATTTGCCAAAAATAAAAACTTAAATTCCCAAAACCCGGTATGAAAGTAATGTTAAGTCGCAGTAGTTCGTATACAATTATAAAGGAATTTACGTAACAGCCTGCCTCTCACTAATGCAGGAGAAAAGGTTCATTTTTAACCGCAAATGATATAAACAGTTCGTGGTAACGAACTGTAGGCAAGGAGTGACTCGGTTCAATAGTAACCGAAACTATTAAAACGGAAGTTTATTATCAATAGGTGCATAAAAAATCCGCTTATTATGCTGACTCCAAATATATAACATTCATCAAGTTTAGTGTTATCCATCAGAAATTATGAGCCTGAGAAAATTTGTCTGACTTTTGAAATAAGGGGGTAACACCCCTCCCTGAAATTCAAGGAATTTTATTGCGCAACTAAAGTTCGTTCAACCTCGAGAGTGTGATTAGTTCTGTATAGGACCATTAGAAATATAACCTTAATACGAGGGGCTACTCACTCTCTTTGAAAAGGTGTATAGCTTCTATAGAAATGGAGCCTATATGCGAGGGGCTACTCACTGTCTTTGAAAAGGTGTAGAGGTTTCATAGAAGTAGTGAGTCAAGAGCAGCTTAGGATTATATCATTGCGCAACTAACGCTCAAAACCATAGAAATCAGTAAGAGTTCACAAGAGTGCCTTAGGGACATCAAGACTACACCAGTCAAATATTTCCGAAATCATTAGAAAAATCTTTAGCGAAACATCTTAGATCATTATGCAATCTGTTTCACAATTGTCCGGTTTTGTTCAGAGTTCATTGCTCCTTAAAAGCGCCTTAGAGCTATTTCATTGTGCAACTAAAGTTCGTTCAACCTCAATAGAGGATGGTCTTGATAAAGTTCGTTCAACCTCAAGAGTGCCCTAGGGATGACCTTGATAAAGTTCATTCAACATGATACGCTTCAGTGGTCCCTATTGCCACGATGGAGAATGACCTAGATAAATTTCGTTCAAGCTCAAGAGTGCCCTAGGGGATGGCCTTGATAAAGTTCATTCAACTTGATACACTTCAGTGGTTCCAATGGGACCAAGCAAAGTATAATGCCACAATCTACTGAAATTTTATGTTAATGCCGTTGTTCCCCAGAAGTCACCGATTGCCCTCCCCTCCAAGAAAATGCCCTCTGGAGAATATCCCCTCCCGCGCAAAAAAAAAAAATTCTCCCTGGATAATTCTCAATCTTTATTAGAGGGGAAACTGAAATTTCTACTCTCCTGTTTAAATCAGATGCAATCGTATAGCACTGCCTATAGTAAAGACCCATAAAGTTTCGATGTATCATTATTTGTTCATTTTTTTTTTACCATAGGCTTTTTCATGTGGAAGGGATGGTCGAATTTATTTTGGAGGAGGCAATTAGAAATCAAAAGTTCCAGTGTCTTTTTCTAAGATTTAGCCTGCTTTTCAACCAATTGCTACCGAATGTGTTATTACTGAATACAGTGTCTTTAAGAAATTCTTATTCTAGTTTAACAACCCTTGTGTTTTAGCAGTCGTATTGAAACAGTCTGCAGATAAATACAGAATTAGTTCTAAGCGAGAGACGAGGGAAGTTGGAGGTAGAAATTTATATATAATCCTCAGGGCCGTATCCAGGACTTTTGTAGGGGAGGGGTCTTCGGAACAGGGACAGTCATCTGAATCAGAATCTGAGTCTGAAGGAGAGGAGCTATATTTGCCAGTAGATCCTGTTGAAGATGGTCTTAATGACTGAAAGTGGTTGAATGTTCTGCTATTATGATCCAGTGCTTAGTTAATCAAAAGTCATCAAAGTGTTACAAACCCCTTTTTTACTTGTGTTCGGTGCTTTGATAAATAAACGAGAAATAATATGCATATAATATGAAAAATGATGCTGAATGTGGCTACTTAAATATGCAAGGCTGTTAGGGTAACATTTCTTAGTTTTAAACATAGAAAAAATTGCTAATATTATTTTACTCCCAAATAATTTTTTTTTTTTTTTTTTTTTTTTTTTTTTTTTTTTACAAAATGGATTTCCACAATCAGGCACTGTCCAAGTGCTGAGGTATTACCCTAGGCACAATATTACTAAATGGATAAAATTGAATATTAATTAAATTGATAAAACTGTAGATGATGGGGCATTACCTTAGTTAAGTTCAGGAAAATCAGAATCATCAAGACATTTAATTCAAATCTGAAAGTGATGCTTAAAAAGAAATGGGTTAACTGGTCTTGTGTCTACAGGGCAACTTTAAAACATCAGTTTTACCCTATATTTCATAGGGAGTAAAATATTTTACCAAATTTTACCAATTTTACGAATTTTACTTACCGAGTTTTATTTTACGGGAATTTTATAACATTAGTAGCAGTGTGTACATTTTGCATTTCGCCTAGTTCAATAATCCCCTTAGTATACCCTGAAAGTTACAATTGAATGCCCTTAGCCATTCCTGGGATATTGCTGATATGCCCTTTTGACAATCTGCACCCAGGGTTTGTTTGGATTTAGTTCAACATCTCCCTAAACATTTCTTAAAAGATTCAACTTCTTACACTTAGTCCCAGTAGTAGTAGTCGTAGTGAGAGTAGAAATAGTATCATAAATGTCAACAGTAATAGTAGTAGTAGCAGAATGCACATAGTGCCTTTTGTTTATTTTCTGCATCCCTCTCAACACGCCCTGAAAGTTACATCTAATAATTATATACTAGATGGAAAAAAAAATAAATAATATATCGTTGCTAATAATTGTATGAAGCCTCAAATGAATCCTCTCAGTTAAATGAAGCTTAAATCCCCTTCAACTTTGAGTTTTTGACCTTCCATGACGAGCTACGCAAGTTCTGCGTCAAACTTGTGACGGCAGAGCGCAGAGCTTGCACAGGGAAATGTAACGCTACGTTACAAGAATAGACCCGAAGCTCTGTTCTTGTGTTTCGTTAGTGTCTAGATGTCTAGCTTGTGCTACTTGGATTATTTATAGCATTCGTTTTGAAAAAAAAAAAAAAAAAAAAATTGGCAAACTTAGAGCAAGAATGACCTTAACCGTTGCATAATAACTCTCGGATTACTACAATTAAAACTAGGCCTAAACAAAGATTATATGGGGGTTAATTTGTGACACTAGCAACAGGGCATTCGCCTAATACTGGTAAGACCAATCACAAAATTAGTTTTTTTTTTACTTCTGGTCTAGTCTTAGCTTTAAATTTCTCGCACGATAAATGAATGCTAACTCATTTTCACTGAGCTATTAGAAACACCAAATATATGCTTCCATTCTGCTAATCGCCCAACCGAAGTTAGGTGGTCTCTTTATTTACCTAGTTTCCTGATTAAACTGAAAGCTCGCCATAAGAAGTTTAAATTCATTTAAATGAAAATTGTAAAAATATTAAATGAAATATGTACAACCTGTTCAGTATAAAAACTTTTCACATAGATGTGAAGACTTCTAAGACTTCTAAGCAATGCAAACGCAACTTGATCGGAAAGCGAGCAAAAAACATTCCAACGATACATTAATGTGAAGACACTTACAAATATATATCACCATTAGCCCTTTATTTTCTATGGACTGCGTGAATCCTTAAGAACGAATAGTGGTGCATGATGACCTCTGAAACTGGGAAGCTTAATATACAGCTTTTAAATAGTTTTAAAATGATTGGCTAAATCATAATTCTCACACAATCACATTTTGATTCTTTTTTCGGGCCGAAAGTATCGTTTTATGTCACGAAATGGGAGAAAACGCCACGTAGTTTTGGCCCCATCTCTTTTATCTTTTCAGAAGGGCACTAGAACTTTGAATTACCGTTACAGTGATCTCTCTCCAAAGAGTTTAAGACTATTGGATCGATATAATTACCCCTGGAAATAAATCAAATAAAAACGCTTCCTGGATCATCCTTCACGAAAAAACTTTAATAAAATCGCTTTCTCTTATACAGTCTTATACAGTCTATAAGTCTTTGTAAAAAAGCTTTCTGATACACTGAACTTCATGTTATAATTTTTACGGAGCCTCCTTGTTGATCGCTTCCTTGTTTGGACATGTTACTGCCCCCCCCCCCTTTCAGGAATTAGGCAACTTCTCTCAGGTTCATAGCTGTTGGTAAATATCTTTAACGTTGAAGAATTTTGAATATTTAGAATCCCCCAAAAGAAAATTTATTTATGCATTTATTTTAAAGTTTTAAAGGCTCCTTACTTGCAGTTCGTTACCACGAAATGTTTAGTAAAAAAAAAAGTTTGCAAATTTATCTTTATTTGAACTACATGTTCGCCCTATTCTAATTACTGATTCCAAATCAATTTTGTTGATTTGGAAAAACTAAACTATCCTTAGTTTCTGGAAAAACTAAGGGGTAGTTTTTCTTAAAAAAGTTTCTTTAGAATCCGGTGGAGTTAGATGAGATGCGACTCTTGCCTAATTTTCACAACTCTCTGCTAAAACATATAATTTGGAACACCTTTCAACCTGTTTCTTGAAAGTAGTAAGGCGTTGTGCTTTCTTCAGTTTTTTAACAAATCTCGTCTCTGTTCAAGAAAGGCTTAGGATGTTTGATGGGAGAGTGAATTAAAGTCTATTGACATCTAAAAAAAGACCAAATCTTCAATATAACCGTAATTCTCACACAAATATAGGACATTTATTGAAGTAAAGAATGTACGGGGGGAATTCAGAGTCCTGAAGGCCAATGAATAAAATCCTAAGACTGATAAAGCCTTCTCTCTTATTCCTAAATTAATGTAGATTAAATAAACTTCCCTGTGCAAGTACTATATTTTAACTTAGCGTATAATATTACTTACTAGAAGATTCTTATTCATACTTAAGAAAGTTAAAGTATACTAACGCTAGAACTAGGAACTCGGATGGTTTTGTCATGAGTACAACGATATCTGGAATCGTGCCCCTATCTACAAATAGACGAACGTGTCAATTTGCTGTTGGCATGGATAGTCAAAATTTATGGGCCAAATATTCAATAAATATTATCATATTTGAGAACACGTGACTTTACAGGGATTAGTTGAGCTTGATTATAGTAGGGGAAAGATACGGAAAAAAATGGTCGAACCATGAAAAAATCGGTACATAAATTATTTTTGCACCACTGTGTTCAGAAAAGAGAGCTCTACAAACATATCAAAAATCTAAATCTCCATCCCGTTGTGAAATTCCCTTTTTTTCACGTTTTTTGCGCCTATTTTTTAGATATTTCCAGAATCCGAGAATGAGGAACCGTGAAACGAAAAGTAGTTTATTGATGGTTTCCCTTTTAAGAAACGATTGTTTTTTTGTGCTCTTTTATTAGACAGAAACATCACGTTTGATCATTTAATTTTTTTTATGTTTTGTTTTTGTTTTTGTATGAAGTAAAAAAAAAAAAAAAAAAAAAAAAAAAAATCAAGCGACACATGATCACGGGGTATTTTTCGAAGAGGAGCACGAACTTTCGGTTCATTTTTCCCCATCTGAACAAATAGCCTACCGGCGTTCCGAATCTATTTCTCTTCCTACCGAGCTTTATTGGTGACGACATTTTCAACCAGCTGGAAAGTCCCTTCTGATATTCACTTTCTGTTACACCATGCCTTGATCTTACACTCTTTTCAAAGTTGCTTCAGTCTGCTGAGCCTTGTAGAGCCACCTATCTGCAAAAAAAAACTCCTCAGATGGAAAGTATTTTGGAGTCCGAGCAGAGATTTAACACAGGTGCGTTTTTGTTTGTTTTTCTTGCCGATGCTTTTGCAACGTAACTACTAGGAAGCGGAAAGGAATCGGAGGAAGGAAATATAGAAAGGAAAGAAGACTCTACGCTCGTCTACCTCTCTTTTCTACCTCCCACCCGAAGATCTCAGTCATGGATACCTCCCACCCGAAGATCTCAGTCATGATCCCCAGCTCGAGCAACTTGAAAACTTTCTCAAGAAGAGAGACGCCAAGACCTTCTGACTAAGAGAGCTGCAAAGCTCTGGTTTCAGTATCTTGACATGGTTGGGATACTGCTTAAGTTCATACGTGCCGAGAGACTAGGCCTGTGGGATTTGCACCTACAATCTGCAGTAGAGATGCTTCCGTTTCAAGCAGCATCTGGACATAACCTATATGTCAAGTCGGTCTGGATATACCAGCAAGAGATGGCTAAGCTTCAAACTAGTCACCCACCAATCTTCGAAGCATTTGAACAGGGAGGTCACACCATTAGAAGATCAGAGCGACGCTGGGCTGGGCTCTCGGCAGATCTTGTCATCGAGCAGGAGTATATGAGAAGTCTGAAAACATCAGGCGGTCTTACAACTGGAGGTGGGATGACAGAAAAGCAGAGAGAGCCATTTGGGTTCTGTCAAGACCAGCATGCCTGGAGATCAACCTCTTGATGCAAAATTTGACAAAAATTGGTTACTCGACAAGTGAGCAGCACCGCGACATGAGTTCCAGTAGAAAGGAGCGTGTCTTCGACGATACCCAGAAGCTCGTCGGATACTTCGGAGAATCTTCTCCGTTCAGAGGTGACAATCAGCTTAGAAACATTGCCAACGGCATAACTTCTTCCCAAGATGTTACTGTTGACGAGGCCGATGTGGCTGGAAAGTTGATTCTAAGTAAGATGACGGGAAAAACCTTGAAGGAGCAAGTCATCAAGAAAAAAGACCAAGTGACCCTAATGAATGCCAAAAAGGCGGGGTCCTCTGTGGTAGCACACATAGATCCGCGCTCTCTTTTCCCAGCGGTTTATAATAGTAGCCCAACGAACTGACCTCCGAGAAGAATACTTCAAGTATGAACTTTGTACAATTCCTCCTTCTCTTTTCGAAAGCGATGGCCTTATGAGAAAAGCAAATAAGCCAGAGCTTGTAAAAGCGATCTTTCAGGCTTGCGGGATTGAGACTCAGTCACCCTCAAGACCTGCTTCTGCGTGTAAAATCGTCTTGGATGGAGGTTCTCTTCTACATCGAGTTCCATGGAAGGTAGGGTCAACCTTCAAGGTCATCTTTGCTTCATACGTCCATTACGTACAAGCAAGGTACCCTAGTGCGAACTTTGTGTTTGACGGATATGAAGGTGGTCCAGCAATCAAAGATGCTACCCATTTACGTCGAGCAAGGATGGTTGGCCGCCAAGTCTTTTTCACAGAAGAGATGACCCTCTGCATGAAGAAAGAAGAGTTTCTTTCATGTAAGACAAACAAAGGACGTTTCCTGAAGCTGCTCGGCAACCATTTGGAAGCCGTGGGTTTCCGAATTTTCCACTTGGAAGGAGACGCCGACGTTCTGATTGTATAAAAAGCCGTAGAAGCTGCTAGTCTTACAGACACAATCGTGGTTGCTGATGATACTGACATCTTGGTTCTTCTGATCAGTCGATCAGATTCGCGTTCCGGGCGTTTATATTTCTCACCTGAAGCTAAATTTGGTGGTAGTAGTTCAGCTTGGGATATTAGTGAGATGAAGCAGAAGCTAGGAACAGATGTCAGCAATCTGATACCGTTCTGTCATGCCGTGCTGGGTTGTGACACAACCTCTCACCTTTACGGAATAGGAAAGGGCAAAGCCGTTCAGCTGCTACTTTCCAACAAGAGTTTAAGGGGCAGCGCTGCTATATTTGGCGACAAGCTCGCATCGCTTGACGATATTGTGGCAGCAGGAGAGTGAGCATTGTTGATACTGTACGGTTGCCCTGATGTTTCGAACCTGGACACTGTCAGAAAGCTAATCTTTCACAGAAAAGTGAGCACTGCCACCACTTTCGTGCATCTACAAGAACTGCCACCAACTCAGGCAGCAGCGAAGTACCAATCGCTACGTGTCTACTGCCAAGTTCAAATCTGGCTCGGGAACCCAGTAGACCCTTTACGCTTGGGATGGAAACTGCAGGATAACGAAGTTTTTGCGCCAATAAAAACAGATCTCCCTGCCGCTCCGTCTCAGCTGCTGCAAAATTATCAAATGTTTCGTGTCGTATTGACGGCTGTGATAGTGAAAAGTGTACCTGTAAGAAAAACGGACTTGAGTGTACTATAGCCTGCCGTACCTGTAAGGGAAGCTCGTGCAACAATTCGGAGTTTCAAGAAGAAGAACTTAGTGAAGAAGAATAACAGTTAACTGTGATGATGGAAAATCTAGTTCCTACATTTTGATGATGTGCAATTTTTATATATTTGAAAAATAAGATAAAAGCTTTTCTCTGAACACATTAAGTTAGAACCTACCTTGTCTCATGGTGTTTGGCGCTGAGGTGTTTCGTCATTCCTGTTTATGGTTGTTTAGTCTTTTTTTTTTCTAAGCCTTTCGTTTATATAGCCAAATAGACTACAAGAACGACAAACTTATTCCGTAGTAGTAGACCTTGATAAACGCTGGTAAGAGTTTTTTTCCCCAAAGACACAGTTTTTTTCCCCATTTTTTTTTCTTTTTTGCTGATAAATATTTTGCTTTTGGTCAGGTAACGAAATGAGTATCAGAAATGAATTCAGAGCCAAAAGCTGATCTAAAAAGATGTGTAAAACATTATAGTTTACGTTTTAATTTTTTTTTCCGGTGTTTGAGAAAATAAATAAAAAAACATTAAAAAAGACAATTTCGCATCGAGCTAGAGATTTAGATTTTTGATATGTTGTTAAGCATTTTTTTCCGGTCCGGATGGTGAAGAAACCATTTCTGTACCAATTTTTTCCTGGTCAAAACTTATTTTTCTCCTACTATTATGCTGAAAGCCTCCTAACGTTAAGAATTACTCAGAGAAATATTCTTGTTTAAAAGCAATTTTCATGTTTAACAAAAGGGTTTTACAGAAGAAGAAGAAGGTAACTCAACAATTACGTATAATTTCAAGTAAGCTAGGTAATTCTCTATTCGCATCAACATCACGGCGATTATGCGAATAAACATATCTAAAAGAATCGTGGAATAAATAGTTGTTCTCTTTCAGTACTGCAGTAGCCGACAAAGGCTCATGCACAGGATATTATTGGGGTGCTGAGAAGGTATAATAATTTCCAAAGGGAAAGGGAATTAGGAAGCAACATTTATCACAGAAAACTTAAAGTTATAATGTATCGCGCAGTTTTACTCTTTCACAGAGGTTTCAAATCCCCAACAGCCCCACTCCCTGCCTATACTCGTTTATGAGCCAATAATCGTTAATTGCTCCTGCCAGAGCCATGCAAAGGATATAGGAGAAATCCACATTTTTATCCCAGACGTTTAAGGAAAAATCCAAAGAATCGACTGGCTAAAATAGCACACCGATGCGTAAAAGCGTGAAAATTCTAAGGCTTATTATGTCAATTGCGTTTTATTCTGACCTCTAACCGTAAAAGTTCATAAGCTTATTCGTAATTTTTGTTTTGTTAAAAACTATTTGTATTTTGAACAGTGTGCTTTGTTTTTCAAAACGTCGACGAAAAATAAAAAATATATCATTATAGTAATCCCGATGACTGGAAAGAACTGATGCAAATAAATGAAATATTTAATGTACAATGATATTAATCCCTGGAAACTCGGAAATTCAGGATTTTTTTTTTTTAAATTCAAAATATAAGAAAATATGTAATCTGTTTTAAGCAAAGTGCAGTTGACACTATATGCCTTAGAACTTTTAAAGTTAGAAAAGAGGGAAGGGGGCAGCAGCTAAACTCCTGCTTGAAGTAATTTGTGTTTGTTTAAAGATTGACTCGACAATCCAATTTATTTTTCACTCGTTTTAAGATTTATCTATCCATGTATATCAGTATCTGCTATCTTTATGTTTAATGTGATCATTTATTTTAATTTCTGTTCGTTTTGGTTTTCATTTGTTCTTTAATTGTAATTTCTGGTCCTTTTGAGTTTGAAGTAATGAAGAACTTTATTTCTGCTGGTCTTAAATTTGATATGGCTCTTACTTGTCTTTACAAAACATTGTTTTGGAAGATTTTCTTAAATTTATTTCTGTTCGTTTTTAATGGCCAAAGTTTGTTATTGGTTAATATAATGAATATTTCTCCAGTTTTCACGTCTATGACTTAAGAATTAAAATAGTTGAGTCTGATTTATTAGTTCTAATTAGTGTCTTTTGATTTATTTCAACATAGTCTCTTTGTTCCCCAAAAAGTATCAATTATATTTCATTAGCCATTCCTGAAATATTACAGATACGCTTTTTTTGACAATAAGGATGCAGATATTGTCTTTTGCCAATATTGTCTTTTAGTCGAGTGCTATGTTCACTTCAATATTCTCTGAAAGTTTCAACTTAATGACCTTAAATGTTCCTTAGATATTTCACATATTGTACACACATTTTAACAAAATGGATGTATATAGTTTTTTTTTTAGGACGAGAGTATTCCCTGACAGTTTCAACTAAATGCCATTAGCCGTTCTTGAGATATTGCTGATATGCTCTATTGACAACCGAGTACTTTCTTTATAAGTGAGCAATAATTGTGTATGTATTTATTTATGTATTTAGTTTTTCTCAAAAATGGGTCCATATTTATTCGGTAAATTTGGCATCCTCAGAAATTCTGGCCTAAAAAAACGATATAGATAAGTAAAAAATTTGAGAAAATTTATTTAAAGCCTTAATTTTGGAAAAAAATACGTGAGTGACGTCATTTTTATATACATCAGTATTGCAAACTCGTTGTCACACTTGTCACGCTTATGTCTAAAAATTGAAGATTTTCTTGAACGGAAAAGTTTACACTAAATTGTTTAAAAGAACCAAAAACTGCAAAAATATTTGCATATACTTTGGAATGGAATTACAACAATTCAAAAACCATAAAAAAAAAAACCAAAAGTTTGAAGCTTAGTAGAAATCGTTGTTAGAACTCAGACTTGATTCAATAATGTCTTTATAAGAAATGAATAAAGTTGAAAAAAATTTTCAAGTTCACTTCAGAATCGCTAAAGTTATTATGTAAACTGCGAAAAAAATTTATGGTGCCTGAGCAATAATTTTAATGCTTTAATTCAAACATGAAAAATACATGAAAATCTTAAAATAGTTTTTTTTTATTAGATAAAATAAACTTGCTACGTGGAACGCAACCAGTGAACGCAACTGTATAATGTGAGTAGGAAGGCACAAAAAGTGAAAATTAGCAATCAGAGGCAACGCTGTAGCGTTGCCTATAGTAAAGGCCATACGGCTCCAATGTTTTATTATTTATTATTTTTTTCCAGAGGCACTTCATATGGAAGGGGTCGTCGTAGAAGCTTCAAAGGAGGCTCATTCAATTGGAAATCGAGAGTTCTAGTGCCTTTTTTAATAGTCAAAAATGATTGGAGGGAAACTAGCCCCCCCACGCCCTTCATTCCCCCAAACACATCCAATCAAAATTTTGAGATAGCCATTTCGTTCAGCGTAGTTGATTTTCAAATAGAAAATATATTTTTGAAGAGGATACTCCCCCACAACCCTCAGGGCAAGGGTTTTAAGTTATGCCCTGGAGGCATATAAGGTTTTTATAGAAGGTGTTGTCGTAGAAACTTCAAAACAGGCTCATTCGATTGGAAATTAAAGAGCTAGTAGGCTACCATTTTTAATAGTCGAAAGTGATTGAAGTGTAACAAGCCCCCCTCCCCCCACGCCCATCATTTCCCTAAACACATCCAATCAAAATTTTAAGATAGCCATTTTGTTCAGCGTAGTTGATTTCCAGATAGAAAATATGTTTTGAGGAGGACACTCACCCACAACCCTCAGGGCAAGGGTTTTAGTTATGCCCTGGGGGCATATAAGGTTTCTATAGAAGGCATTGTCGTAGAAACTTCAAAACAGGCTCATTCGATTGGAAATTAAAGGGCTAGTGCCCTTTTTAATAGTCGAAAATGATTGGAGGGCAACTAGCCCCCCCCCACGCCAATCATTCCCCCAAACATATCCAATCAAAATTTTGAGATAGCCATTTTGTTCAGCGTAATTGATTTCCAGATAGAAAATATATTCTTGAGGAGGACACTCCCCCAAAACCCTCAGGGCAGGGGTTTAAAGTTATGCCCTGGGGGCATATAAGGTTTTTATAGAAGGCGTTGTCGTAGAAACTTCCAAACATGCTCATTCGATTGGAAATTAAAGGGCTAGTTCCCTTTTTAATAGTCGAAAGTGATTGGAGTGTAACTAGCCCCCCCCCCCCCCCCACGCCCACCATTTCCCCAAAAACATCCAATCAAAATTTTCAGATAACCATTTTTTTCAGAGTCGTTGATTTCCAGATAGAAAATATATTTTTGAGGAGGACACTCCCCAACAACCCTCAGGGCAAGGGTTTTTAAGTTATGCCCTGGGGGCATATAAGGTTTTTATAGAAGGCGTTGTCGTAGAAACTTCAAAACAGGCTCATTCGATTGGAAATTAGAGGGCTAGTGCCCTTTTTAATAGTCGAAAGTGATTGGAGGGCAACTAGCCCCACCCCCATGCCCATCATTTCCCCAAACACATCCAATCAAAATTTTGAGATAGCCATTTTGATCAGTTTAGTTGATTTCCAGATAGAAAATATGGTTTTGAGGAGGACACTCCCCCACAACCCTCAGGGTAAGAGTTAAGTTGTGCCCTGGGGGCACATAAGGTTTTTATAGAAGGCATTGTCGTAGAAACTTCAAAATAGGCAAATTTAATTGGAAATTCAAAGGGCTAGTGCCCTTTTTAATAGTCGAAAGTGATTGGAGGGCAACTAGACCCCCCACGCCCATCATTCCCCCAAAACACATCCAATCAAAATTTTGAGATAGCCATTTTGTTTAGCGTAGTTGATTTTCAGATGGAAAATATGTTTTTGAGGAGGACAATCCCCCACAACCCTCAGGGCAAGGGTTTGAAGTTATGCCCTGGGGGCATCTAAGGTTTTTATAGAAGGTGGTGTCGTAGAAACTTCAAAAAAAGGCTCATTCGATTGGAAATTCCGAGGGCTAGAGCCCTTTGTAATAGTCGAAAGTAATTTGAGAGCAACTAACCCCCCTCTCACACCCACCTTTTCCCCAAACACATCCAATCAAAATTTTAATACATCCATTTTATTAAACGTAGTTTTAAGTTCTGGAAATTAGGTCTTTGAGGATTACAACTCCCCCAAAGCCCTCAGGGTAAGGGTTGTAATTTAAGGATTCTCCGAATCCTTCATATTATTTTTTATAAAAGGGATGCTCGTATAAACTTTAGCGAGGGCTCATTTGATTGAAAATTGAAAATTCTTGTTCGCTTTTTAAGAGTCAAAAGAGATTGAAGGGGCAACTAGCCCCTCTCCCTCCTCCACGCCCTAAATGCATCAGATAAAAATTTCGAGATAGACATTTTGTTAAAATAGTTCAAAGTTCTGATAACAAAACACTCCGGTGTCGACACAGCCCACCAGGGCCCAGGGGTAGGCGTTGTAAGTTATGCCCTGGGGCATAACTTATTAAGGGGGGTTTATAACTTATGGGTAGAGGTTTTGTATGGGAAGAACACATAGGAAATCTATTATAAGTATCCAATTATAAGGTTAAAATACATACTCTGTGATAGATGCAAAATTGCTTTGGCACACAAATTCCTATTAAGGTCAATTCCAAACAGTCGTGGTCCCTTTGTGTCAGCAAGTGAAATGGTCTAAACCCCTCTTATTGGTTCTATTTTTTCAATCCATTCATTGTTGTCAATCGCTGTCCACAAGTTATGCAAGCTGTCTATTATTTATATATAAGGTTTTTATCAAAGAGGTAATCGTATACACTTTGAAAAAAGCCTCATTCGATTTAAATTTAAGGTCCTAGATCCGTTTTTTTTAAGTCAAGAATAATCGGACAGCAAGCACCCGCCCTCCAATGCCATAAAAACTTGAAACTTTTTGCAATCAAAACGAACAAAAATTAATTAAAAAAAAAAACTTTCCGAAAAATAAGTTTTTCAAAGAAAAGTAAAGGCCATTTTAAACTTAAGCTCAGGAGATACAAATACCTGTTAAAATTCAAACTCAAAACGACCAGAAATTACTATTAAAGAATAAATGAAACCCAAAACGAACAGAAATTAAATAAACAATCATAGCAAAAAAACATACAACAAGTAATAATATAAATGAATAAATAGATCTTAAAACGAGTAATGCTTAAATTGAATATGAAAATCAAGCTTAAAACGCAAACAAATATTTTGCTATTAAAGTATAAATGAAACTTAAAACGAACAGAAATTAAATAAACAATCAATGCGAACAAACATACAATATATATTGATGTAAATGAATAAATAAATTTTAAAACGAGTGAAACTTAAATTGAATATGCAAATCAAGTTTGAATCGAATAAAAAATAACTACAAACAAGAGTTTGGGTATCGTCTCACTGCAGAAGCCTAAAACCTACTGCGTCATTGGCGCTTTACTGAAAACAAATTATATTACAAAATGTTTTCTTTTGTACTTAATATTGAAAATAAATATTAAAATCACAGTAAAATTTTTAACTGATGAGATTTTAGCAATTAGTATCATTATGCATCAAATATTCAGTTTAATTTATTAGTTCTTTTCAAGATTGGTCAAGACAAATATAGTTTCACTACAATTAAAATTTGGATACTGCCCCCTTCTTTAACTGTAAAAACCTAAAGCCTTCTGCGTCATTGGTGCGTTACTGAAAACGAATTACTCGTATATTACAAATTTATTATTTTCCAGTTCTTACAGCATTGAAAATGAAAATAAAAATTACAGTGAAAAAAGTCTTGAACTGATGGATCTTTCAATAATTAGTATTATTATATATCTAATATTCAATTTGATTTTGTTTATACTTTCCAAGGCTGTTCAAGACTCATATAGTTTTTGCCATTTTTTTAACTCTGCCATTTTTTGTAACTAATCGTGTTAGTTTGTTATGAAAACATTCTATGGCTTCTAGGCATTTCTATTTGAGCGGAAAACTGCACCTAAAACTTTGTGGAACATGCATTTTCTTGCCTGAAACACCAAAATATAATAACATGTCAAGTTTCGGAGTGTTCCACCACTCGCAAGCAAGTGCCATTGGTATTTTTGAATCCGCATGGTCAATTTAGGGGGTGGAGGGTAGGCTAATTCTCGTAGCAGCCCCATTTCGTCGTGGTATGGTTCACATTTTCAACACCTGGCGTCCGGACTATCATATAATCTACCAAGCATGCAACTACCCCGAATCAGTATCAATAAATAAATGAAACCCAAAACGAACAAAAATTAAAATAAATATTAGAGTCAAACTCAAAACAAGCATAAATTAATGTGAATAGGGTTCGAAACCCATATGCTTTCTAAAAGCCAGAATATAATTTGTACTTTACTGAAAAAAAATTCAAATGAGTTTACTGAAAAAAAATGTGCATTGTCAATTTAATATACATATGCTGAAATTTATTCCCTAAAATCTTAATTGATTTTTGATTTCTTAAAGTTACAAAAGTGAAAATATTTCAAAGAATTGTTTTCAGTAAAGCGCCAATGACGCAAGTAGAATGCTAATAATGAATTTGCGTGGATTATGTTCCTTCCTGTGCTATTTGGGGAGATTACTTTCCTTGGCACCTTTCCAGAGCATGTACCTATGAGATTGCATACGAATATGCTCAAAAGTGTAATAGATATGAACTGTACAAGAAAACCCACGCCTGAGACACTACAGTTACACGTGGACATTTTCAAAAGCGACTGGTTTTTTCTGATTTTTTGGAAGATTGCCTTAATTCGAGAGTAGTTTGTTATTAAAAAATTGGATGCTACAATGAGAATGGTTTGATTGACATTTGCAAAAAGGGGTAAGGGATTTGCGGATTGGAGTGTAACTCGAGAGTAGTTTGTTATTAAAAAATTGGATGCTACAATCAGAATTGTTTGATTGACATTTGCGAAAACGGGTAAGGGATTTGCGAATTGGATTGTAACTCGAGAGTAGTTTGCTATTAAAAAATTGGATGCAACAATCAGAATTCTTTGATCGACATTTGCAAAAAGGGATAAGGGATTTGCGAATTGGACTGTAACTCGAGAGTAGTTTGTTATTAAAAAAAAATGGATGCTACAATGAGAATTGTTTGATTGGCATTTGCAAAAAGGGGTAAGGGATTTGCGGATTGGAGTGTAACTCGAGAGTAGTTTTTTATTAAGAAAATGGATGCTACAATCAGAATTGTTTGATTGACATTTGCAAAAACGGGTAAGGGATTTGTGAATTGGATTGCAACTCGAGAGTAGTTTGCTATTAAAAAATTGGATGCTATAATCAGAATTCTTTGATTGACATTGGCAAAAAGGGATAAGGGATTTGCGAATTGGACTGTAACTCGAGAGTAGTTTGTTATTAAAAAATTGGATGCTACAATGAGAATTGTTTGATTGGCATTTGCAAAAAGGGGTAAGGGATTTGCGGATTGGAGTGTAACTCGACAGTAGTTTGTTATTATAAAATTGGATGCTACAATCAGAATTGTTTGATTGACATTTGCAAAAAGGGGTAAGGGATTTGCGAATTGGATTGTATGAAGGTGGAAAAAAAAAGAAAAAAAAAAAGGGTTAAACTGATTATCAGTTAAGGTAACTCCTCGGGGTTGTTAACTGAGGCAATTTTTTATAAATTTGAGACAACATCAATCTATGTTGACCTAGCTCTACCTCTCCGATGTGTTCTGTATAATACACAAGTTGTGTTTGAACAGTGTTGTCAGTTTAAAATAGGGTCCAACGTTATAGTATACTAAGAAAGTTGATACTAGGAAAGATGTAGATGGCAAGAAAATAATTTTAATAAAGAAATTCAGAACAAACCTTAGAAATCCTTGCAAATCAAGTAGTAAGGTGTATGTGAGTACGAACCATCAAGGATCATAAGCACAAATGACCCTAACCAGCAGAGACATCAACCCCCCAAAGGTCCCCTATCCCCAAACGCGAAGGGTGCCCCCTCCCCTCCAACTATTTTGGCCCCCTCCCCCAATTTTTTTTTTTGATTTTTTTTTTGGCAATTGACATTTTTTCTGATAACAAGTATCATTCATTACGATTGTAGCTTTCAAATGTGAAACTTAAGTCCATTTTTGGATCGAAAAATAAACTTTTTTTTTTTTTTTTTTGTAAAATCTGAGTTAATAAGGGGTCTTGACCGTAAACTCTAGTTTTTTGTAAGAAAAATTATGGAAAATACAATTCTCTGGTTCAAATGTGAAACCTTAAGTCCATTTTTGGATCGAAAAATAAAACTATTTCCGTAAAATATGAGCTAATAAGGGTTTTTGACCGTAAAACTCTAGTTTTTGTAAGAAAATTATGGAAAATACAATTCTCTGGTTCAAATGTGAAACTTAAGTCCATTTATGGATCGAAAAATAAAACTATTTCCGTAAAATCTGAGCTAATGAGGGTTTTTGACCGTAAAAATCTAGTTTTTTGTAAGAAAATTTTGGAAAATACAATTATCTGGTTCAAATGTGAAACTTAAGTCCATTTATGGATCGAAAAAAAAAAAACTATTTCCGTAAAATCTGAGCTAATTAGGGTTTTTGACCGTAAACTATAGTTTTTGTAAGAAAATTATGGAAAATACAATTCTCTGGTTCAAATGTGAAACTTAAGTCCATTTTTGGATCGAAAAAATAAAAACTATTTCTGTAAAATCTAAGCTAATAAGGGTTTTTTTTTGACCGTAAACTCTAGTTTTTATAAGAAAATTATGGAAAATACAATTCTCTGGTTCAAATGTGAAACTTAAGTCCTTTTTGGATCGAAAAAAAAAAACTATTTCTGTAAAATCTGAGTTAATAAGGGTTTTTTTACCGTAAACTCTAGTTTTTTTTGTAAGAAAAATTATGGAAAATACAATTCTCTGGTTCAAATTTGAAACTTAAGTCCATTTTTTGGATCGAAAAATAAAAACTATTTCCGTAAAATCTGAGCTAATAAGGATTTTTGACCGTAAACTCTAGTTTTTTTGTAAGAAAATTATGGAAAATACAATTCTCTGGTTCAAATGTGAAACTTAAGTCCATTTATGGATCGAAAAATAAAACTATTTCCGTAAAATCTGAGCTAATTAGGGTTTTTTTGACCGTAAACTATAGTTTTTTTTTTGTAAGAAAATTATGGAAAATACAATTCTCTGGCTCAAATGTGAAACTTAAGTCCATTTTTGGATCGAAAAAATAAACTATTTCTGTAAAATCTGAGCCAATAAGGATTTTTGACCGTAAACTCTAGTTTTTTGTAAGAAAATTATGGAAAATACAATTTTCTGGTTCAAATGTGAAACTTAAGTCCTTTTTTGGATCGAAAATTAAAAACTATTTCTGTAAAATCTGATTTAATAAGGGTTTTTGACCGTAAACTCTAGTTTTTTGTAAGAAAATTATGGAAAATACAATTCTCTGGTTCAAATGTGAAACTTAAGTCCATTTTTTGATCGAAAAATAAAACTATTTCTGTAAAATCTGAGCTAATAAGGGTTTTTTACCGTAAACTCTAGTCTTTTGTAAGAAAATTATGGAAAATACAATTCTCTGGTTCAAATGTGAAACTTAAGTCCATTTATGGATCGAAAAATAAAACTATTTCCGTAAAATCTGAGCTAATAAGGGTTTTTGACCGTAAACTCTAGTTTTTTGTAAGAAAATTATGGAAAATACAATTCTCTGGTTCAAATGTGAAACTTAAATCCATTTATGGATTGAAAAATAAAACTATTTCCGTAAAATCTGAGCTAATTAGGTTTTTGACCGTAAACTATAATTTTTGTGAGAAAATTATGGAAAATACAATTCTCTGGTTCAAATGTGAAACTTAAGTCCATTTTTGGATCGAAAAAATAAACTATTCCTGTAAAATCTGAGCTAATGAGGGTTTTTGACCGTAAACTCTAGTTTTTTGTAAGAAAATTATGGAAAATACAATTCTCTGGTTCAAGTGTGAAACTTAAGTCCTTTTTTGGATCGAAAAATAAAACTATTTCCGTGAAATCTGAGCTAATAAGGGTTTTTGGCTGTAAACTCTTGTTTTTTGTAAGAAAATTATGGAAAATACAATTCGTTGGCTCAAATGTGAAACTTAAGTCCATTTATGGATCGAAAAAATAAAACTATTTCCGTAAAATCTGAGCTAATTAGGGTTTTTGACCGTAAACTATAGTTTTTTGTAAGAAAATTATGGAAAATATAATTCTCTGGTTCAAATTTGAAACTTAATTCCATTTTGGGATCGAAAAAATAAACTATTTCTGTAAAATCTGAGTTTATAAAGGTTTTTGACCGTAAACTCTAGTTTTTTGTAAGAAAATTATGGAAAATACAATTCTCTGGTTCAAATGTGAAACTTAAGTCCTTTTTTGGATCGAAAAATAAAACTTTTTCCGTAAAATTCTGAGTTAGTAAGTGTCTTTGACTGTAAACTCTAGTTTTTTGTAAGAAAATTATGAAAAATACAATTCGTTGGCTCATAGGTGAAACTTAAATCCGTTTTTCGTTAAGTCTCAGAGTGAATAAATTCGTTATCAACATTTTTTGTTAAATATATCAAATAAAATTGACAAAATATAAATTTCAGAATGAATAAAATTCATTATCCACATCCTTTGTCGGATATGTCGGATAAAATTGACAAAATCTAAGTATCAGAGTGAATATTTTTTGTACAACATCCTTTGCCAGATACATCGAATAAAATTGATAAAATATAAGTGTCAGAGTGAATAAATTTTTCTATCAACATCCTTTGTCAGATACATCAAATGAAATTGATAAAATCTAAATTTCAGAACGAAAAAATGCTTTAACAACATCCTTTATCGGATATGTAGGATAAAATTGACAAAATCTAAGTATCAGAATGAATATTTCTTTTTAACAACATCCTTTGCCAGATACATCGAATAAAATTGATAAAATATAAGTGTCGGAGTGAATAAATTTTCTATAAACATATTTTGTCAGATACATCAAATAAAATTGACAAAATCTAAATTTCAGAATGAATAAATGTTTCAACAACATCCTTTATCGGATATGTCGGATAAAATTGACAAAATATAAGTATCAGAGTGACTAAATTTTTTATCAACATCCTTTTCTCGGATACACATTATAAAATTGATAGAATCTAAGTGTCGGTGTGAAGAATTTTTTTTAATCAACATCCTTTGTCAGATACATCAAATAAAATTGACAAAATCTAAATTTCAGAATGAATAAATTCATTATCAACATCCTTTGTCGGATATGTCAGATAAAACGCGACGGCGCATACATAGTGAGAGAGACAAGAAAAGTAGACATAGCTTTATTTTATTATTTATGGTTAATTTAGACGAGGTTACGTGCGCGCAAGTAACATTGTCTAAATTAACCATAAAAAATGAAATAAAGCTATGTCGACTTTGCATGTCTCTCTCACTATGTATGCACCGTCGCGGTGTACACTCCATGTCTTTCTTGTCAATTTTATTCGATATAGCCGACAAATAATGTTGATAATGCATTTAAAGGATGTTGATAAAGCATTTATTCACTCTGATGCTTAGATTTTGTCAATTTTATCCCATGTATACAAGAAAATGATATTGATATGAAATTTAATCACTCTGATACTTAGATTTTATCAATTTTATCCTACATATCCGACAAAGGATGTTGACAATGAATTTATTCATTCTGACACTTGGATTTTGTCAATTTTATCCGATATAACTGGCAAAGGATGTTGATAAAAAAATATTCACTCTAAAACTTAGATTTTGTCAATTTTAATCCATGCATCGGAGAAAAGGATGTTGATGTAGAATTTAATCACTCTGATAGTTCGATTTTGTCAATTTTATCCGACAAATCCGATAAAGGATGTTGTTAAAGCATTTATTCATTCTGATATTTAGATTTTGTCAATATCTATTCGATGTATCTGACAAAGGATGTGGATAAAAAAAAATTATTCACTCTGATACTTAGATTCGGTCAATTTTATTCGATGTATCTGGCAAAGGATGTTGTTAAAAAAAAATTATTCACTCTGATACTTTTATTTTGTCAATTTTATCCGAAATATCCGACAAAGGATGTTGATAATGAATTTATTCAGTCTGAAATTTTGATTTTGTCAATTTTATCCGATGTATCTGCCAATGGATGTTGATAAAAAAAATTTATTCAGTCTAACACTTAGAATTTGTCAATTTTATCCTATATATCCGAGATAAGGATGTTGATTTAGAATTTAGTCACTCTGTTACTTAGATTTTGTCAATTTTATCCGACATATCCGATAAGGATGTTGTTAAAGTATTTCTTCATTCTGAAATTTAGATTTTGTTAATTTTTTTTTATGTATCTGACAAAAGGATGTTGATAAAAAAAAAATATTCACTCTGTCACTTATATTTTGTCAATTTTATCCGACATATCCAACAAAGGATGTTGATAATGAATTTATTCATTCTGAAATTTAGATTTTGTCAATTTTTATTTGATGTATCTGACAAAGGATGTTGATAAAAAAAAATTATTCACACTGACGCTAAGATTCTGTAAATTTTATCCTATGTATCCGAGAAAAAAAGGATGTTGATATAGAATTTAGTCACTCTGGTACTTATATTTTGTCATTTTATCCGACATATCCGATAAAGGATGTTGTTAAAGCATTTATTTATTCTGAAATTTAGATTTTGTCAATTTTATTTGATGTATCTGACAATGGATGTTGATAAAAAAAATTATTCACTCTGACACTTATATTTTATCAATTTTATCCGACATATCCGACAAAGGATGTTGATAATGAATTTATTCATTCTGAAATTTAGATTTTGTCAATTTTATTTGATATATATGACAAAGGATGTTGATAAAAAAAATTTATTCACACTGAAACTTAGATTCTGTCAATTTTATCCTATGTATTCGAGAAAAGGATGTTGATATAGAATTTAGTCACGCTGATACTTAGATTTTGTCAATTTTATCCGACATATCCGACAAAGGATGTTGATAATGAATTTATTCATTCTGAAATTTAGAATTTGTCAATTTTATTTGATGTATCTGACAAAGGATGTTGATAAAAAAAAAAATTATTCACACCGACACTTAGATTCTGTCAATTTTATCCTATGTATCCGAGAAAAGGATGTTGATAAAAATTTTTAGTCTCTCTGATACTTAGATTTTGTCAATTTTATCCGACATATCCGATAAAGGATGTTGATAATGAATTTATTCGTTCTGAAATTTAGATTTTGTCAATTTTATTTGATGTATCTGACAAAGGATGTTGATAGAAAAATTTATTCACTCTGACACTTATATTTTATCAATTTTATTCGATGTATCTGGCAAAGGATGTTGTAAAAAAAATGTTCAAGTTCAAGTTCAATTATTTTTATTATTAACATATACATGTATATAATTGACATAGGCCCATGGGGAGACAAGCTCGAAAAAAAACTAGGCCTAGAAAAAGATACAATAGAAAATTTTACGCTACAATACAAAAATAGTTACGACTGCAAAGATACAATAATACAACAATAATATGAAAGTAGCAGCTAGCCCAGGATCCAAATATAAATATAAATTTATATATATAAAAAAAGAGAGATCAATATTATTAAATATAAATTCATACTAAAAGATAGCCGAGAGGCCCACATTCACTTAGAACAACAATCCAAACAAATAACTTAATCATATTAAAAAGGGACTTAATTAAAAATAATCCTGAACTAAATGAAATTTAAGATTCCTTTTTATTAAATGGATAGAAGAAAATTTATCAATAAAATCCTTGTGAGCATCCCAGCACCGGGCTATTGACACAAACGGGGCGAATTTAGATCTCTCAGTACTATACTTGTCAATGTAGATACTCTTTTTTTTTGTCGCGTGTTATAACGATGTAAATCTTGTGATCGGGAGAACAAACTTTGATTGAGGTAATATGGCGGTAATTTCTTAATGTCATAATTAAATTTGAAAATAATTGCTCCAAAAGTAAATTGTTGAGAAACTGGAAGTATATATAAATAAGTATATAAAGATGCTGTAGAAGACTTATTTGGAAGTGAAATAGGCGATGAAATAAAAAGTTTGAGGATTCTTACTGCTTTATTTTGTAAAATCTGTATTGGTCTAATATGGCTTTTAAATGTAGATAAATATACTAGAGAACAATAATTAATATTAGACTGAATCAGAGCAAAATAAATGCTGCGTAAAGCAGAGTAGGGCAAATAATGCTTCAACCTCCGCATTAAACCAACATACCTTGAAATCTTTAAGCGTATATTTTGAATGTGTGTTTTAAAAAGATAATCTTTCATCAATCATAAGTCCAAGGTACTTTATCACATTCACCCGAGATATTGATAATAGATACTTTGAAGAAGTAACTCGGGTAATACGAGGGCATATATTTGACTTCCTGCCGTAAATTATGAAATTAGTTTTTTTGATAAATTCAAAGCAATAAAAATTTGCAGAACACCATTCAAGAACATTAGAAAATGCAGTATCAAGTTTTGCCTCCAACTCCTCGTCATTCCTCTCAGAAATTGAAAACTGCCGTATCATCAGCAAAATGTGTGCTGAGACATGGGATTGCCAAAGCGCGGTGAAAATCATTTATATAAACTAGAAAAAGCAGAGGACCTAGGACAGAGCCCTGAGGCACCCCAACCATGGAGGACTGAGGAACAGGCGAAGAGAGAAAACTACCTCCATCTATTCGTTGCTTTCTCTTATCAAGATAAGATTTAACTAGATCCAACCCCGGTCCGCGCACACCACAATTATCCAATTTACGAAAAAGAATACAATGGGATATTGTATCGAATGCTTTTTTAAAATCCAAGTATATTGTTGCTGGAATTTCACCTCTATCTAAGCATTCATGAATATATTGGATGAGAGCAATGATAGCGTGCTCAATATTGTGTCCAGACCTAAAACCAAACTGGGAATTTGTGAAAAAATTAAACGATTAAGAAAGTCATATATCCTCTTATAAATTGCCTTCTCAAATATTTTAGAAAATGCTGACAAAATAGAAATAGGGCGGTAATTTGAGGGTTTTCAGGAGAGTCACCTTTGTGAAGCGGAATTATCCTCGCTTCTTTAAAAGCAGACGGGAAAACTCCATTTTTAAATGAAAGATTAATTATATGCTGTAATGGCAAAATTACTGCAGACAATATTTCATTAACAATTATAGAACTAGACCCGTCAATTCCCGCTGAATTACCTGGATTTAGATCACACACTATTTTTGTTATTTCAGACCGAGAAATAGGCGTAAGAAAAATTGAATTACTTTGAGGAGATGGAAGGTATGAAGAAAAATGTTTATTACTGCGTGAATCAAACTGGTTCATTACTGATGAAACAATTTTCTCTCCTATTCTAGCGAAATAAGTATTCAAAACATCAGCCACTTTCTCCAATTTGTTAGTCGTCTATCCATCTTCTAAACTAATAACTTCAGGCAACTTAGAATTCCTTTGTTTTTTAATAATAGAATTAATTAAAGACCACGTTTTGTGAGGAGAATTTTGAGCTTCATCGAAAGACTCTTTATAATACCTATATTTCGACAATCGTATCAGTGCGGTTAATTTATTTTTGAAGATTTAAAAATTTTTAATATTATAATCAGTTGGATTCTTTGACTGCTTTTTAAATAACTGTTTTTTTTTTATTAACTGATATCAAAATTCCAGACGTTATCCACGGCCTTATAGGAAATTTTTCTCTGCACATTTTCTTCGTAACAAATGGGCAACTAGAATCAAGGCAGCAATTGAAATTTCTTAGGAAAGTATCAGTTGCCACATCTGTATCCTCCGTGGATATTACATCCTGCCAATCCAATAGACCAAGGCTTTCATTCAGGTGCTTTAATGTTATTTTATTTATTAACCGTACTTGACGTTCCCTACTTACCTGCGGTATTTTATAAGTAAAAGCTAAATCTGAAACCAGCAGGAAATGCTCCGATATATCACTTAAAACAGCAAAATTTGCTTTAATTGGTAAAGATGTAAAAATATTATCAATGAGAGAAGCAGAACTAGGTGAAATTCTTGTAGGTATATGGCAAGTAGGAAGCAGATATGCAGAAAAGCAAGAAGACAATAAATCAACAGAAGCTTCATTTGAAGCTTCTAGAAGGTCAATGTTGAAATCTCCGGAGAGGATAACATCTTTATTTTGAAAATGAGGTTGATGCAAAAAATCATGGAGTTTAGAGAGGAAAGACTTGACTGGAGAAGAAGGAGGTCGTTATACTACGCAAAAAACTATATCTTTTTTTCCAAGACTAATTTCAGTTACCTTTACTTCGAAAAGCATTTCCTCATGAGAACCTTCTAGATTTACAAGGCGTCGAAAAGAGATACCATCTTTAACTAATACTGCCAAACCACCTTGGCGCCTTGTCAGTCGGCTTTTGAAAGTAAATTGATATCCAGGAAAAGCAATATGAGGAGCCGTGTCTATGAGAAAAGTCTCACAGAATCCAACGACATGACAAGATAGCTTATGAACTACATCGACAAGATCATCCTGTGAACTAAAAAAACCTCTACAATTTAAAAATCCTGCTCTCACAACCCCGGTACTAGGAAGATCAGAAACCTCGGAAGGTAATTTATATCTTCATTTTGGAAAATTAATTAGCCCACCATCATTTATCTCATTTCCAAAAAAACTTATCATGGCTCTGGAAAATGGAAAAGTCAAAAGGGTTAGACTCTAGGTCTCTCAGTCTATCCCCAATACAATTATCATCCAATGTAAATAATCAGAATTATGATCAGGACTAGCAGAAACTTACGCAAAATGCACACCGTCTGAGTCTTAACGTAGCAAAAAACAAATGAACCAGCGAAAACTCGAAAATAAAGATGAAAGAAAAAAGAAACTGCTTGAAAATAAATAGAAACAAGAGAAAGAAACTGAACTTATTCATTGTAACATGAAAGGCGGATACAGAAAAAATTATTGTACTCAATTACTTCATATAAATAGAAACACACAAAAAAGACAGAAAATAAACTTATAATAAGCTACAGAGGGACAAAAAACCTCACAAAAATAAAAAATAATAGAAACACACACAAAAAGACAGAAAATAAACTTATAATAAGTCTACAGAGGGGCAAAAAACCTCACAAGAAATAAAAAAATAGATCCTATGAACAGAGAAACATTACATAAAGTAACAAAAATAATCTCACCAAACGAATGTCATTATTAATCACCGTAACTAGTCAATCTTAGCCCACTGTGAAGACGGAGACTTTTTACACTCGAGCAATAATTTACTCCCTTTTTTGTTTAATACGCGTAAGATGAACCGAACCCGAATCACGCATGTCCTTTCCCTTGGACAATAGATCATTCCGTAGGAAATTTAGCTTTGGTGGGAGATCAGTGCAAATGCGAATTCCACTACCCTTCAACTTATTCACCTCACTGAGAATCGCCTGAATGCTATGATCTGTGTCTAGCGATATAAAAACAGGGACCGGTCGAACACTAGTTTCACTACTAGTGATGTTTGAACTGCTATTTCTCGCAAGGCGATAACACTGGGTAAGAGAAATGTCCTAGGTAACTTGCAGTTTGTCAGAAAGAAGAGACTTTACGTTGCTAGTCACTGATTGATTATTCTTTTTCAGTAGGCAGACCATGAACAATCAAATTTAACTTTCTTTCTCTCACTTCAATGTCCAGAAGCTTACTCTCCAAATCGTTATTCCGCAATTTTTCTTGCTCTAGATCATTTCGAAGCTTTTTAGATCCCTCTCGTAGATTCGCATTTTCAGCTGATATTTGCCTAACTTCATCTTGAAGGGAAATTATTGAGACAGAAAAACTTTTCTGCTCTGTTAATATTTTATCCAGCAAAGCCTGAATACGTTTCATTCCTTCATCAAATTTTGCTTTAGTGACAGCCATAATGAATGCTATAATCCGCACGTAGAAGTCTACACTTGCATCAAAATTACGCAATGGCAAAGTCCAAAACAATATCAAATTTAATCCTTTTAACTTGAAAAAGTAACCCGATTATAGGAGTTCACTCTTCAATAGCTAGATGTTCACTCTGATACTTAGATTTTGTCAATTTATCTGACATATCCGACAAAGGATGTTGATAATGAATTTATTCATTCTGAGACTTAACGAAAAATGGATTTAAGTTTCACCTATGAGCCAACGAATTGCATTTTCCATAATTTTCTTACAAAAAACTAGAGTTTACAGTCAAAGACCCTTATTAACTCAGATTTTACGGAAATAGTTTTATTTTTCGATCCAAAAAAGGACTTAAGTTTCACATTTGAACCAGAGAATTGTATTTTCCAGAATTTTGTTACAAAAAACTATAGTTTACGGTCAAAAACCCTAATTAGCTCAGATTTTACGGAAATAGTTTTATTTTTCGATCCATAAATGGACTTAAGTCTCAAATTTGAGCCAACGAATTGTATTTTCCATAATTTCTTACACAAAAACAAGAGTTTACAGTCAAAAACCCTTATTAGCTCAGATTTTACGGAAATAGTTTTATTTTTCGATCCAAAAAAGGACTTAAGTTTCACATTTGAGCCAAAGAATTGTATTTTCCATAATTTTCTTACAACAAACTAGAGTTTACGGTCAAAAACCCTTATTAGCTCAAATATTACAGAAATAGTTTATTTTTTTCGATCCAAAAATGGACTTAAGTTTCACATCTGAACCAAAGAATTGTATTTTTCATTATTTTCTTACAAAAAACTATAGTTTACGGTCAAAAAAACCCTAATTAGCTAAGATTTTTACGGAAATAGTTTTATTTTTCGATCCATAAATGGACTTAAGTTTCACATTTGAACCAGAGAATTGTATTTTCCATAATTTTCTTTCAAAAAACTAGAGTTTACGGTCAAAAACCCTTATTAGCTCAGATTTTACGGAAATATTTTTATTTTTCGATCCATAAATGGACTTAAGTTTCACATTTGAACCAGATAATTGTATTTTCCATAATTGTTTTTTACACAAAACTAGAGTTTACGGTCAAAAAACCCTTATTAGCTCAGATTTTACGGAAATAGTTTTATTTTTCGATCCAAAACTGGACTTAAGTTTCACATTTGAACCAGAGAATTGTATTTTCCATAAATTTTTTACAAAAAACTAGAGTTTACGGTCAAACACCCTTATTAGCTCAGATTTTACAGAAATAGTTTATTTTTTCGATCCAAAAATGGACGTAAGTTTCACATTTGAACCAGAGAATTGTATTTTCCATAATTTTCTTACAAAAAAAATAGAGTTTACGGTCAAAAACCCTAATTAGCTCAGATTTTACGGAAATAGTTTTATTTTTCGATACAAAAATGGACTTAAGTTTCACATTTGAACCAGAGAATTGTATTTTCCATAATTTTTCTTACAAAAAAACTATAGTTTACGGTCAAAAACCCTAATTAGCTCAGATTTTACGAAAATAGTTTTATTTTTCGATCCATAAATGGACTTAATTTTCACATTTGAGCCAACGAATCGTATTTTCCATAATTTTCTTACAAAAAACTAGAGTTTACAGTCAAAAACCCTTATTAGCTCAGATTTTACGGAAATAGTCTTATTTTTCGATCCAAAAAAGGACTTAAGTTTCACACTTGAACCAGATAATTGTATTTTCCATAATTTTCTTACAAAAAACTAGAGTTTACGGTCAAAAACCCTTATTAGCTCAGATTTTACAGAAATAGTTTATTTTTTCGATCCAAAATGGACTTAAGTTTCAAATCTGAAGCAGAGAATTGTATTTTGCATATTTCTTACAAAAATCTATAGTTTACGGTCAAAAACCCTAATTAGCTCAGATTTTACCGGAAATAGTTTTATTTTTCGATCCATAATTGGACTTAAGATTCACATTTGAACCAGAGAATTGTATTTTCCATAATTTTTCTTACAAAAAACTAAAGTTTACGGTCAAAAAACCCTTATTAGCTCAGATTTTACGGAAATAGTTTTATTTTTCGATCCATAAATGGACTTAAGTTTCACATTTGAACCAGAGAATTGTATTTTTCAAAATTTTCTTACAAAAAACTAGAGTTTACGGTCAAAAAAACCCTTATTAGCTCAGATTTTACGGAAATAGTTTTATTTTTCGATCCAAAAATGGACTTAAGTTTCACATTTAAACCAGAGAATTGTATTTTCCATAATTTTCTTACAAAAAACTAGAGTTTACGGTCAAAAACCCTTATTAACTCAGACTTTACAGAAATAGTTAATTTTTTCGATCCAAAAATGGACTTAAGTTTTTCACATTTGAACCAGAGAATTGTATTTTCCATAATTTTATTACAAAAAACTATAATTTACGGTCAAAAAAACCCTAATTAGCTCAGATTTTACGGAAAGAGTTTTATTTTTCGATCCAAAAATGGACTTAAGTTTCACATTTGAACCAGAGAATTGTATTTTCCATAATTTTCTTACAAAAAAACTATAGTTTACGGTCAAAAACCCTAATTAGCTCAGATTTTACGGAAAAAGTTTTACTTTTTGATCCATAAATGGACTTAAGTTTCACATTTGAACCAGAGAATTGTATTTTCCATAATTTTCTTACAAAAAACTAGAGTTTACGGTCAAAAAACCCTTGTTAGCTCAGATTTTACGGAAATAGTTTTATTTTTTTTCAATCCATAAATGGACTTAAGTTTCACATTTGAACCAGAGAATTGTATCTTCCATTATTTTCTTACAAAAAAACTAGAGTTTACGGTCAAAAACCCTTGTTAGCTCAGATTTTACGGAAATAGTTTTATTTTTCGATCCAAAAATGGACTTAAGTTTCAAATTTGAACCAGAGAATTGTATTTTCCATAATTTTTTTACAAAAAACTAGAGTTTACGGTCAAAAACCCTTATTAGCTCAGATTTCACGTAAATAGTTAATTTTTTTCGATCCAAAAATGGACTTAAGTTTCACATTTGAACCAGAGAATTGTATTTTCCATAATTTTCTACGAAAAAAAAAAAACTATAGTTTACGGTCAAAAAACCCTAATTAGCTCAGATTTTACGGAAATAGTTTTATTTTTCGATCCATAAATGGACTTAAGTTTCACATTTGAACCAGAGAATTGTATTTTCCATAATTTTCTTACAAAAAACTAGAGTTTACGGTCAAAAACCCTTATTAGCTCAGATTTTACGGAAATTGTTTTATTTTTCGATCCAAAAATGGACTTAAGTTTCACATTTGAACCGGAGAATTGTATTTTCCATAATTTTCTTAAAAAAAACTAGAGTTTACGGTCAAAAACCCTTATTAACTCAGATTTTACAGAAATAGTTTTATATTTTTTGATCCAAAAAAGGACTTAAGTTTCAACTTTGAACCAGAGAACTGTATTTTTCCAAATTTTCTTACAAAAACTAGAGTTTACGGTCAAAAACCCTTATTAGCTCAGATTTATTACCCTTTATTTTACGGAAATAGTTTATTTTTCGATCCATAAATCGACTTAAGTTTCACATTTGAACCAGAGAATTGTATTTTTTTTGTCCATAATTTTTCTTTACAAAAACTAGAGTTTACGGCCAAAAACCCTTCATTAGCTCAGATTTTACGGAAATAGTTTTTTTTCGATCCATAAATCGACTTAAGTTTCACATTTGAACCAGAGATTGTATTTTCCATAATTTTCTTACAAAAACTAGAGTTACGGGCCAAAAAAACCCTTCATTAGCTCAGAGTTTTTACGGAAATAGTTTTTATTTTTCTATCCATAAATGGACTTAAGTTTCACATTTGAACCGGAGAATTGTATTTTCCATAATTTTCATACAAAAAAAAGAGTTTACGGTCAAAAACCCTTATTAGCTCAGATTTTAAGGAATAATTTTATTTTTCGATCCAAAAATGGACTTAAGTTTCACATTTGAAAGCTGCGATCACAGTTAATGATACTTGTTATCAGAAAAATGTCAGTTGCCAAAAAAAAAAGAAAAAAAATGGGGGAAGGGGGCCAAAAAGTAGGAGGGGAGGGGGCACCCTTCGAGTTTGGGGATAGGGGACCTTTGGGGGGTTGATGTCTCTGCTGGTTAGGGTCATTGGTGCTTATGATCCTTGATGGTTCGTACTCACATACACCTTACTACTTGATTTGCAAGGATTTCTAAGGTTTGTTCTGAATTTCTCTATTAAAATTTTTTTTTGCCATCTACATCTCTCTTAGTATCAACTTTTTAGTATACTATAACGTTGGACCCTATTTTAAACTGACAACACTGTTCAAACACAGCTTGTGTATTATACAGAACATATCGGAGAGGTAAAGCTAGGTCAACTCACAATGTCATTCTATCATCATCATTAACCATTTTCATAGATTGATGTTGTCTCAAATTTATAACAAATTGCCTGAGTTAACAACCCCAAGGGGTTACCTTAATTGATAATCAGTTTAATCCTTTTTTTTTTTTTTTTTCCACCTGCATACAATCCAATTCGCAAATCTCTTACCCCTTTTTGCAAATGTCAATCAAACAATTCTGATTGTAGCATCCAATTTTTTAATAACAAAATACTCTCGAGTTAAACTCCAATCCGCAAATCCCTTACCCCTTTTGCAAATGTCAATCAAACAGTTCTCATTGTAGCATCCAATTTTTTAATAACAAACTACTCTCGAGTTACAATCCAATTCGCAAATCCCTTACCCTTTTTGCAAATGTAAATCAAACAATTTTGATTGTAGCATCCAATTTTTTAATAACAAACTACTCTCGAGTTACACTCCAATCCGCAAATCCCTTACCCCTATTTGCAAATGTCAATCAAAAAATTCTCATTTTAGCATCCAATTTTTTTTATAACAAACTACTCTTGAGTTAAGGCAATCTTCCAAAAAATCAGAAAAACCAGTCGTTTTTTAAAATGTCCACGTGTAACTGTAGTGTCTCAGGCGTGGGTTTTCTTGTACGGCTCATATCTATTACACTTTTGAGCATATTCTTATGCAATTCCATACGTACATGCTCTGGAAAGGTTCTAAGGAACGTAATCCCCCAAATAGCACAGGAAGGAACATAATCTACGCAAATTCATTATTAGCATTCTACTGACGCAGTAGGTTTTAGGTTTCTGCAGTGAGACGATACCCAAACTCTTGTTTGTAGTTATTTTTATCCGATTACAAACTTGATTTGCATATTCAATTTAAGTTTCACTCGTTTTAAGATTTATTTATTCATTTACATTAATATATATTGTATGTTTGTTCGCATTGATTGTTTATTTAATTTCTGTTCGTTTTAAGTTTCATTTATACTTTAATAGCAAAATATTTGTTTTTGTTTAAGCTTGATTTTCATATTCAATACAAGCATTACTCGCTTTAAGATCTATTTATTCATTTATATTATACTTGTTGTTGTATTTTTTGCTATGATTGTTTAGTTAATTCTGTTGGTTTTGGGTTTCATTTATTCTTTAATAGTAATTTCTGGTCGTTTTGAGTTTGAATTTAACAGGTATTTGTATCTCCTGAGCTTAAGTTTAAAATGGCCTTTACTTTTCTTTGAAAAACTTATTTTTCGGAAAGTTTTTTTTTAATTAATTCTTACAAATGATGATTCTTTAAACCACCTGAAGTATCAGACGTGGCAGGACCGAAAGAACGAACGCCCAAATAAATTAAATCTACAATGGGTGAAAATCAACAACCTGGACCACCAAATGAGGCAAGACCAATACGGGTAGCTAAAGCAAAGGGCATTGCTAAAGTGTCTGAAGTAACCAAAATCCAGAATGAACAAAAAAGACAAGTACATTTAGAAGATATGCAATAGCGATTATCAAAACACGTACCAAACATGAAACGAAGAGCAAGGACACACGCGGCTAGAAGACAAGTGACACCAAGAATCTGAGCGAGTCAAAAACGAAAATGAAGAGCAAAGCCACGGGCGGTTAGAAGATATGCGAAAACTAGAATTAAAGTGTGTCAAAATGAAAATGAAGAGCAAAGACACACACTTGGTTAGAAGACAAGCGACACGAGAATCAGAGCGATTCAAAAAAGGGCTTTTATTAATTTTTTGGGTACTCAGCCAGCAACCAAAACACTCGGAATTCATCAACTACCTGTGTTTATTGTAGTCAAAAGCGCTTTTATAAAATTTTGCATTTGTTTTTTATTTTTCGTTATTTTTTTTTTTCGTTTTTAATTTTGTTTTTATTTTTCGTTATTTTTTCATTTTTAAATTTGTGTTTTTATTTTCGTTAGTTTTTTTCATTTTTAACTTGTTTTTATCTTTCGTTATTTAAAATTTTTATTTTTCGTAATTTTTTAATTTTGGATGTGTTTTAAAGTTGGGAAGGGAGTATTGGTCCCCTTGGAGGTTGGACATGGATGACCATAACTCTCCTCTAAAAAAGGGTGTTAACATAAGCGCTCATTCCCATGAATATGATGATACAAGCGGCTATACTATGTCTATTTTAATATATGCTGTTAAGTAAAGTTCAATGCTGTATCATAAATTCTATTAGTCCAATTTGAAATCAAATGAAACGTCTTACTTTGTCCTGTTAATCATTACGTAGATCATACTAAGGCCTCATGTATGCATGCAAATGAGATTTTCATGGAAGTATGAAAAGAGCTGTACCCTCTGTAGTATAGTCTTTGTGGTTGCTAGGGAAGGTCCATGACCGGATCTGGTTAATAGGTAAACCGATTATGCAAATTTTGTGCTAATACGGTTGTGCAAGTGAACTTAGCACGGGAGTAATTAATGCTATACTACTCACATGCTTGATGTCGCATGTCTTCTAACTGCGTGTGTCTTTGCTTTTGATTTTCATTTTTGACACGCCGACGCCTTTCTTCCAACCTTGTGTGTATTTGCTCTTAATTTCATTTTTGACACGCTCACATGCTCGGTATCACATGTCTTCTAACAGCAAGTGTCTTTGCTCTTCATTTACATTTTGACATGCCGCCGATTTTCTTCTAACTGCGCGTGTCTCTGCTCTTTATATTCAGTTTTGTCTCGCTCACTTGCTCGGTGTCGCGCATGTCTTCTAACCACGTGTGTCTTTGCTCTTCAGTTTCATTTTGAAACGATCTAATTGTCGTTTTCGCGTATCTTCTAACCGTGTTAGAAGATTGCATAAATGAAGAGCAAAGACACACGCGGTTAGAAGACTTGCAACACCGAGCATGTGAACAAGTCAAAATGAAAATGAAGAGTAAAGACAAACGCGGTTTAAATGCTTGCGACACAAAACATGTGAGCAAGTAAACAGTACTTCGCCTTGTGACACGAGGGATTCAACCACAATCCCCATGGTTCCAGGCCATAGCCTTATCCACATCGCTTCAGTAAGGTAAATATTTGGGATATTTAGATAATACATGATATAGTTCCAATAGAGAAAAATTTCTAGCCCCTAGTGAATAAAATATGAATATAAATATGTGTGATGACGCAATACACTTGTCTTTTAACAAAATAATATAAAACAAGTATCTTTTGAAAAGTTATCATGGTTACAGCTATAGCTGCAACCTAGTCAAAGGCAAACCGTAGCCCATAGTAAATAAAATATTAAAAAAAATGTGTATGCTGATTCAACGCACTTATCTATTGACAAGATAAACATAACAAACTCATCTTTTAAAACGTTATCACGGTTGTAGCAAAAATTTATAACGAATCAGGGTTGTGGCAGTAGTGGTAACGTATTAAGAGATAATAACGTCCCATACTTTTGAAAAATAGAGTTCATGATTCCTAAGAGTGGTATCAGATGAGATAATCCAAAACCTCTATAAAGGAAAATTACAGTCTCTTGGCAATCACAGAGAGAGAAAAATCTATTGACTGGAACAACAAGGAAAGTGGCTAGAATCACGAAATTTTGCAAAGACACCATCTTTTTATTTAACTAGCATCCAATTCTTCACTGCATCCACTTTCCTTACTAATGAATTTTCATAAAAGAATTATTTTATTTAAAAAATTATTCCTTTTTAATTTCAAAAAGTTTTTAAACCAAATTAATATCCTTTAAGATGAGCCACTAAACAAATATCTACGATGTTCCAGTGGCAAGCTATCTGAAGAGAAAAGGAAAGAAGAAGAAAAAAGACAAAAGATGTCGTATATCAGAGTATCGTGTTCAGCTATCTCTATAACTATGATACCAATACGACTTATATAATCTCCAGTTTTAATAAACTAGATTGAGCTTGTATATAAACCGCTGTAACCCGGATTTGATGTGAAATTATCTCGTCTTTGTTTGATGTGAAAATTACAAACAGGAAAAAGCCTATGGCGTTTTCTTAATTGGAATAGTAAGAGACGACCTTGCTGCAACCTATGATTATGACGTCATTTATCAATCTTTAACATGAAATATGCAGGTTTTCGTATAAAAATTAATTATATTTAAAAAAATTGTTTTAATTACAAAAGGTTTTTAACCCCAATAATTTTATTTAAAATGAGCCATTGAACAACTCTCTACGATGTTCCAGTGCCAAGCTATCTGTGGAAGAAAATTCTATGGAAGAAAAAAAGAAAAAAGAGATGCCGTTTAGGCAGAATGCTTTAGTAGCTGCCCTGTTTCTTGATTTTTAAGCCAATATATTTCCCTTGCTGTTCAAGCCAAATAACAGAAAGTTTTACTATACAGGGGTTTCGGACAAAGCAGTTCTAATGGTGTACTTTTTGTTTTGATCTGCCTTTTTTTTATGAGTTATGGGTTTTTACATTTCTTACATTGGACGTGATCGTCTCTTACTAGGTTGCTAGCTACCGCTGCAACCCGGATTTAACATAAACTTCATTAATAAGATAATTAAATATATCCTGCATGTTCTACTGGTTAGGATAGCTGGCTCTACCCAGTTGCCCCAGTTTGATACCAGGTATGAGAAATTTCTACTTATGATGATTTCTTAAGGAGTATAACTGATTAATTTGTGTTAATTTTATTTTGCATCATCATCTGTATAATGATTTCTTATGATACTTGAGTTACTATGGGTCACAGTTCTTTCCTTAATGTAAGTTCCTTGTTATTAAAGCCAAGGGACGGTAAGTTTGCTGTATAGAGATTTTGGACAAGGCGGTTCTAATAATGTACTTGTTTTAATCTGAATCTATTTTTTGGAGTTATGGGTTATTTTAGTTTTTACTATGGGGCGTAATCGTCACTTACTAGGTTGCTAGCTACCGCTCCAACCCGGATAAAAAAAACCCAAATATCTTTGTAAAGACTGCAGTATGAAAAGACATCAAAAATGCAGTTTTTAATAAATAGTGATTCTATTTTTAATTTCTTTTTGTTTTGTAATTAAAAAAGGCACTAGAACTTTTAATTTCTGTTCAAATAAGCCCTCTCGCAAAATTCTAGGACCTCTGGGTCGATACAATGACCCCTGGTAAAAAAAGGGCGAATAAACACGCATTCGTGATCTTTCTTCTGGCAATAACTACGAAATTACACATTTTTGCAGGTAGGAGCTTGAAAACCTTTACAGTATGGTTCTCTGATACGCTGAATCTGATGGTGTGATTTTCATTATGATTCTATGATTTTCTTTGGGGTGTTTTTCTCTTTTTCTGAAAATCTGGCAAAACTTCTCAGGTTCGTAACTTTTGATGGATATGAGTAAACTTTATTAAATTTAAATATTGAAAATTAGCATAAAACTACAATTCTTTTGATGTATCTATTGATATTAAAATACCGTTTTTTAGAGTTTTGGTTACTGTTGAGACGGGTCGCTCTTACCATACAGTTCATTACCACGAACTGTCTGATACATTTTACATAATAATGGCTAATTATATAGGAAAAACTATATTGACAAACACCATTTTTGATGAACTATATCGGTCCTTTATGTAATTACATAATAAAAAAACAAAAAAAAAATCAAAGTAGAATTACTATACAATACAAAAAACTGTATTTTTGATGTCTTTTCATCAACTAATAGCCATATATGACGTAATAAGCTACGTGACATCTAACACAGATTGTGTACTAATAACCATATATGACGTAATGAGTGACGTGACGTAAAAATGAATTTTTTTTTTATTATAGTCATATTAAAAAAACGATCATTAGAAGAACAAACAATTGCATGTATTGGACTTAGTTAGCTGCCTGATTCTCTTAGGTTCGTCTCTTATTTATATGCATTTTACATAATAATGGATAATTGTATAAAAAAACCGTATTGACAAACACCATTTATGATAAACTATATCGGTTTGTTATTTAATTATTACTAAACAAAACTACTACTGATAACTACTACGTGAGATTCTATTGACTGAAACCATTAATGATGAACTTTATCGATTCTTTATGTACTTCTTTTCAAAATTACATTAGCTACTATGGCCTAGAGTTAGTTCTTTACCATATCGTAAAAAATTATTTTATAATAATAATTATTTTTTTAATTACAAAAGGTTTCTATATACAGCAATTTCTTTTAAAATGATCCATTACACGGCTCTTTATTATGATTACTGTAACTAAAATAATGAAGGTAATATGAATGAACCACAAGGTTCAGTTTTTTGAGCTTGACTTCGTCCTTTACTATGTTATTACTAACTTTTCGTCTCCTTATGGATTTTTCTAGTCTTTACCAATCTTGATGAATTTTTACCATCGTACTATCGGAGACTTATGAAAAATAAGTTACATATTATCATTGGATTAACATCCGGGTTGCAGATGTAGCTAGCAAGCTAGTAAGAGACGATCATGTCCAACGTTAAGAAATATAATAACCCATAACTCCTAAAATAGAGTCAGATAAAAAGTTACACCATTAGAACCGCCTTGCCAAAAACCCTATATAATAAAATTTCTGTCCCTTGGCTTGAACAGCAAGGAAATATATTAGCTTGAAAATCAAGAAAAGTGACAACTACTGCAGCATTCTGCCTAAACGGCATCTTTTTTTTTCTTTTTTTTCTTCCACAGATAGCCTGGCACTGGAACATCGTAGATAATTGTTCAATGACTGATTTTAAAGGAAAGTAATGGAGTTTTAAGCCTTTTGTAATTAAAACAAATTATTTTTTTAAAATAGATTTAATTTCGGTACCGAAAAATATTTCATTTTAAAAATTGATCAATTACGTCATAATGGTATACAGGTTGCAACGGTTGCTAGCAACCTAGTAAGATCAAACAGTTTGCGGTAACAAACTCTATAGTAAGAGTGACTCATCTCAATAGTAACCTAAACTCTAGAAAATCGAATTTTAATATCAATAGGTACATCAAAAGAATCGGATATTTCTGTTCAAGTTTCATGAAGTTTACTCATATCCATCAAAAGTTACAAGCATGGAAAATTTGCCTAATTGTCAAAAAAAGGGAAAAACGTCCCCTAAAATCATAGAATCTTAATGAAAATCACACCTTAAATTCAGCGTATCAGAGAATCTTACGGTAGAGTTTTCAAGCTCTTATCTGCAAAAATGTGGAATTTTGTTTTTTGGCAGAAGAAAGATCACGGATGCGTGTTTATTTATGCCTTTTTTCACCAGGGGTGATCTTCTCGACCCAGAAGTCCTAGAATTTCGCGAGAGGGCTTATTTGAACAGAAATTAAAATTTCCAGCGTCTTTTTTAATAAAAAAAAAAAAAATTAAAAAATAGAATCACTTTTTACAAAACAACTGCATTTTTGATGTCTTTTCATATCGCAGTGATTTCAAAGATATTTCATTTTTAAGCAATCATATGTGTCGTGACGCAATAAGACCTAACACCGTTTGTGTACTAATAACCATATATGACGTACTGAGTGACGTTACGTAAAAATTACGTAAAAAGTTTATGTCCTTTTAGTTTTAGTTCAGTTACATTAAGGAGCGAAGTGTAGCCCATAGTAATTAAAGTAATAGAAGATAATAATTAGATGATTATAGATGATTATTTTAGTCAAACAGTTCGTGGTAACGAACTGTAAGTAAGGAGCGACCCGGCTCAATGGTAACCGAAACTCTAAAAAACGGAATTTTGATACCAATAGATACATCAAAAGAATCAGATTTTAATTCTGATCTCAAATCAAAGTTTCATCAAGTTTAATCTTACCCATCAAAAGTTACGCGCCTGAGAAAATTTGGCTGATTTTCGAGAAAAGGGGGAAAGACCCCTTAAAAGTTATAAAAAACTTAATGAAAATCACACCATCATATTCAGTGTATCAGAGAACCCTACTGTAGAGGTTTCAAGCTCCTATCTACAAAAATGTGGAATTTTGCATTTTTTGCCAGAAGAAAGATCACGAGTGCGTGTTTATTTGTTTGTTTTTTTTTTTTTTTTCTTTTTCCCAGGGGTGATCGTATTGACCCAGTGGTCCTAGAACATTGTAGGAGGGCTCATTGGAACGGAAATTAAAAGTTCTAGTGCCCTTTTTAAGTGACCAGAAAAATGGAGGGCAACTAGGCCCCCTCCCACGCTCATTTTTTTCCCAAAGTCACCTGATCAAAATTTTGAGATAGCCATTTTGTTCAGCATAGTAGAAAATCTAATAAATATGTCTTTTACGATGACTTAATCCCCCACAGTTCCCAGGGGAAGGGCTGCAAGTTATGAACTTTGCCCATTGCTTACATATTGTATTGGTTATTGGGAAGTATACAGACATTTTCAGGAAGAATTTTTTTCTGGTAGGGGGGGGGGGGGGCTGAAAGAGGGGGTTACTCGGGAGAATCTTTCCGTGGAGGATGTTTCTTTGGGGTAAGGGACATTTCTATAAAGGGGGCGCCGGATTTCCAAGCATTATTTAAAATACGATCAGAAATTAAATTTAAAAAAACAAGTTTTTTCAACTGAAAGTAAGAAGCAACATTAGAACTTAAAATGAACAGAAATTATTACGTATATGAGGGGGTTTCTCCCCCAAGTCAATACCTCGTTCTTTAAGCCAAAGATTTTTTAGTACTTTCATAAGAGCTATTTATTCTAATTAACGGCCTTTTTGATTAAGCGGTCATTTTTAAAGAATTGGAACAAAATTCGAACTTTAGCTTAAAGAGCAAGGCATTGATTAGGGGGCGAACCCCCTAATATACGTATTAAAAAATATATGAATATAGAAGTTCGTTACGTGAGTTATTTCGTAAGTTACGTATATTTTATTACTAATAAAAACGTTCGTAAATAAAATTAAACAAGTTTCGAGAAAGCAATTTAACCAAATAAAATTAAATTAATATGTAAATTTTGTTTTAATTATTCATGTACGGTGAGCCAAGATCAAAATCTGCATTTATTCAAAAATGTTCAAAAATTAAATTAAAAAAAACAAGTTTTTTGAACTGAAAGTAAGGAGCGACATTAAAACTTAAAACGAACAGAAATTATTCCGTATATGGAAGGGGCTTTCCCCACCTCAATGCCTCGCTCTTTACGCTAAAGTTTGACTCTGTCTCAAAACTTTATTTTTTAAAACAATAAAAAACTTTAGCGTAAAGAGCGAGGCGTTGAGGAGGGGAAAGCCCCTTCCATATACGGAATAATTTCTGTTCGTTTTAAGTTTTAATGTCGCTCCTTACTTTCAGTTTAAAAAACTTGTTTTTTTTATTTAATTTACATTAAGGAACGGACTGTAGCCCATAGTAAATGCAACTTGTCTCAATAGTAACCGAAACTTTAAGAAGCGGAATTTTAATATCAATAGATACATAAAAGATTGTATTTTTATGCTGATTTTAAATATGTAAGTTTTATCAAGTGTAGTCTTACCCTTCAAAAGTTACAAGCCTGACAAAACTTTCAGTATTGTTGAAAAAAGGGGAAACACCCTCTAAAAGTCATAGAATCTTAGTGAAGATCACACCATCTGATTCAGCGTATCAGAGAACCTTGCTGTAGAAGTTTTTACAGTAAAGATCAAACTTTCAGCCCGTAGTAACTAAAATAAAATTATAATTTCATGTTAAATATTGATGAATAATGTCATAGTCGTAGGTTGTAGCCAAGTCGTCTCTTATTATTCCAATCATAGGCAGTGTAATCGCGCTGCCTAAGTAAAGAACGATGTTGGCACAATGTATTATTTACTTTAATTTTTCTTTAGACAAGGGCACTTCGTATCGAAGGAGTTGTCGTAGAAACTTCGAAAAGTGCTCATTCGATTAGAAATTGGAGTGACTTGTGCCCTTTTTAATAGTCGAAAGTGATTGAAGGACAACTAGCCCCCCCCCCCCCCCACTCGCCCATCATTCCCCTAAACACATCCAATCAAAATTTTGAGATAGCCATTTTGTTCAGCTTAGTTGATTTCTAGGTAGAAAATATGTTTTTGAGGAGGACACTCCCCCAAAACCCTCAGGGCAGGGGTTTTAAGTTATGCCCTGGGGGCATATAAGGTTTTTATAGAAGGTGTTGTCGTAGAAACTTCAAAAAATGCTCATTCGATTGGAAACTAAAAGGGTTAGTACCCTTTTTAATAGTCGAAAGTGATTGGAGGGCAGCTAACTCCCCTCTCATACCCACCTTTTCCCAAAACACATCCAATCAAAATTTTGAGATAGCCATTCTGTTCAGCGTAGTTGAAAGTTCTGGAAACTAGGTCTTTGAGGTTGACAACCCCAACAGCCTTTCTTCCCCTGGGGGAAGAAAGCTCATTCGATTGGAAATTCAAAGGGCTAGTGCCCTTTTTAATAGTTGAAAGTAATTGGAGGGCAACTAGCCCCCCCATGCCCATAATTCCCCAAAACACATCCAATAAAAATTTTGAGATAGCCATTTTGTTCAGCGTAGTTGATTTCTAGGTATAAAATATGTTTTTGAGGAGGACACTCCCCCACAACTCTCAGGGCAAGGGTTTTAAGTTATGCCCTGGGGGCATATAAGATTTTCATTCAGCGTAGTTGATTTCCAGGTAGAAAATATATTTTGAGGAGCCCACTCCCCCACAACCCTCGGGGCAAGGATTTTAAGTTATGCCCTGTGGGCATATTAGAACGATGTTGGGACAACGTACTATGTATTATTTTTTTTTCCGTTAGAGCAGGGTACTGCATATGGAAGGGTTCGTCGTAGAAACTTCAAAAGGGGCTCATTCGATTGGAAATTGAGAGTTCATGTTCTCTTTTTAATAGTCAAAAGTGATTGGAGGGCAACTAGCCCCCCCCCAAGCCCATCATTCCCCCAAACACATCCAATCAAAATTTTAAGATAGCCATTTTGTTCAGCGTAGTTGATTTCCAGATAGAAAATATGTTTTTGAGGAGGACACTCCCCCACAACCCACGGGGCAAGATTTATAATTTATACCCTGAGGGCATATAAGAACGATGTTGGCACAATGTACTATTTATCATTTTTTTCCCTTAGAGCTGGGCACTTCATATGGAAGAGGTCGTCGCAGAAACTTCAAAAGGGGCTCATTCGATTGGAAATTGAGAGTACAAGTGCACTTTTTAATAGTCGAAAGTGATTGGAGGGCAACTAGCCCTCCCCCACGACCATCATTCCCCCAAAACACATCGAATCAAAATTTTGAGATAGCCATTTTGTTCAGCGTAGTTGATTTCCAGATAGAAAATATGTTTTTGAGGAGGATACTCCCCCACAACCCTCAGGGCAAGGGTTTTAAGTTATGCCCTGGGGGTATATAAGGTTTTTATAGAAGGCGTTGTCGTAGAAACTTTAAAGCAGGCCAATTCCATTGGAAATTCGAAGGGCTAGTAACCTTTTTAATAGTCGAAAGTGATTGGAGGGCAACTAGCTCCCCCCTCGCCTATCATTCCCCTACACACATCCGATCAAAATTTTGAGATAGCCATTTTGTTCAGCTTAGTTGATTTCTAGATAAAAAAATATGTTTTTGAGGAGGACATTCCCCCACAACCCTCAGGGCAAGGGTTTTAATTTACGCCCTGGGTGGGGGCATATAAGGTTTTTGTAGAAGGTGTTGTCTTAGAAACTTCAAAAAAGGCTCATTCGATTGGAAATTCAAAGGGCTAGTGCCCTTTTGAATAGTCAAAAGTGATTGGAGGGCAACAAGCCCCCCCTTCCCCACACCCATCATTTCCCCAAACACATCCAATCAAAATCTTAAGATAGCCATTTTGTTTTGTTCAGCGTAGTTGATTTCCAGATATAAAATATGTTTTGAGGAGGACACTCCCCCACAGCCTTCAGGGCAATGGTTTGAGGTTAAGCCCTGGGGGCATATAAGGTTTTTAAAGAAGGCGTTGTTTAGAAACTTCAAAGAAAGCTCATTCGATTGGAAATTCAAAGGGCTAGTGCCCTTTTTAATAGTTGAAAGTAATTGGAGGGCAACTAGCCCCCCCCCCCCCCATATCCATAATTCCCCAAAACACATCCAATAAAATTTTTGAGATAGCCATATTGTTCAGCGTAGTTGATTTTCAGATACAAAATATATTTTTGAGGAGGATACTCCCCCAAAAACCCTCAGGGCAAGGATTATAAGTTATGTCCTGGGGGCATATAAGGTTTTTATTGAAATCTTTGTCGTAGAAACTTAAAAAGGGCTCATTTGATTTGAAATTCATAGGGATAGTTCCCTTTTTTTATAGTCAAAAGTGATTTGAGAGCAACTAACCCCCCTTCCACGCCCACCTTTTCCCTAAACACATCCAATCAAAATTTTTAGATAGCCTTTCTATTCAACGTCGTTGAAAGTTTTGGAAATTAGAACTTTAAGGATGACAACCCCTCCCCCCACAGCCCTTAGGGCAAAGGTTGTTAGTTATGCCGTGGGGCATATAAAGTGTTTAGTGAAAGCGTTGTCGTAGAACCTTCAAAAGGGCTCATTCAATTGGAAATGGAAATGGCTAGTGCCTTTTTTAATAGTTGAAAGTGATTGGATAGCGACTAACGCCCCTCTCATGCCCGCCATTTTCCAAAACACATCCAATCAAAATTTTTCGATATCCATTTTATTCAGCGTAGTTGAACGTTCTGGAAATTAGGTCTTTCAGGACGATAACCCTCTCAGAGCCCCCAGTGCACGGGTTTTAAGTTATGCCCTGGGGGCATATAAGGTTTATATAGAAAGTTGTTGTATAAATCATAGGCCGCACGATCGTGCTGCCTAAGTAAAGAACGGGGATATTCGAGAACGAGACAAGAAACGGGGACTAACTAAAGACGAGCAAACTCCCCCACAACCCTCAGGGCAAGGGTTTTAAGTTATGCCCTGGGGGCATATAAGGTTTTTATAGAAGGTGTTGTCTTAGAAACTTCAAAAAAGGCTCATTCCATTGGAAATTCAAAGGGCTAGTGCCCTTTTGAATAGTCAAAAAAAGTGATTGGAGGGCAAAAAGCCCCCCTTCCCCACACCCATCATTTCCACAAACACATCCAATCAAAATCTTAAGATAGCCATTTTGTTTTGCTCAGCGTAGTTGATTTCCAGATATAAAATATGTTTTTGAGGAGGACACTCCCCCACAGCCTTCAAGGCAATGGTTTGAAGTTATGCCCTGGGGGCATATAAGGTTTTTAAAGAAGGCGTTGTTTAGAAACTTCAAAGAAAGCTCATTCGAATGGAAATTCAAAGGGCTAGTGCCCTTTTTAATAGTTGAAAGTAATTGGAGGGTAACTAGCCCCCCCCCCATGCCCATAATTCCCCAAAACACATCCAATAAAAATTTTGAGATAGCTATTTTGTTCAGCGTAGTTGATTTCTCGGTAGAAAATATGTGTTTTTGAGGAGGACACTCCCCACAACCCACGGGGCAAGAGTTTTAAGTTATACCCTGAGGGCATATAAGAACGATGTTGGCACAATGTACTACTTATCATTTTTTCCTTTAGAGCTGGGCACTTCATATGGAAGGGGTCGTCGCAGAAACTTCAAAAGGGGCTCATTCGATTGGAAATTGAGAGTTCTAGTGCACTTTTTAATAGTCGAGAGTGATTGGAGGGTAACTAGCCCTCCACCCCCACGACCATCATTCCCCCAAACACATCGAATCAAAATTTCGAGATAGCCATTTTTGTTCAGCGTAGTTGATTTCCAGATAGAAAATATGTTTTTGAGGAGGATACTCCCCCAAAACCCTCAGGGCAAGGTTTTAAGTTATGCCCTGGGGGCATATAAGGTTTTTATAGAAGGTGTTGTCTTAGAAACTTCAAAAAAGGCTCATTCGATTGGAAATTCAAAGGGCTAGTGCCCTTTTGAATAGTCAAAAGTGATTGGAGGGCAACAAGCCCCCCTTCCCCACACCCCATCATTTCCCCAAACACATCTAATCAAAATCTTAAGATAGCCATTTTGTTTTGCTCAGCGTAGTTGATTTCCAGATATAAAATATGTTTTTGAGGAGGACACTCCCCCACAGCCTTCAAGGCAATGGTTTGAAGTTATGCCCTGGGGGCATATAAGGTTTTTAAAGAAGGCGTTGTTTAGAAACTTCAAAGAAAGCTCATTCGAATGGAAATTCAAAGGGCTAGTGCCCTTTTTAATAGTTGAAAGTAATTGGAGGGTAACTAACCCCCCATGCCCATTATTCCCTAAAACACATCCAATAAAAAATTTTGAGATAGCCATTTTGTTCAGCGTAGTTGATTTCTTGGTAGAAAATATGTTTTTGAGGAGGACACTCCCCCACAACCCACGGGGCAAGAGTTTTAGGTTATACCCTGAGGGCATATAAGAACGATGTTGGCACAATGTACTATTTATCATTTTTTTCCTTTAGAGCTGGGCACTTCATATGGAAGGGGTCGTCGCAGAAACTTCAAAAGGGGCTCATTCGATTGGAAATTGAGAGTTCTAGTGCACTATTTAATAGTCGAAAGTGATTGGAGGGTAACTAGCCCTCCCCCCCACGACCATCATTCCCCCAAACACATTGAATCAAAATTTCGAGATAGCCATTTTGTTCAGCGTAGTTGATTTCCAGATAGAAAATATGTTTTGAGGAGGATACTCCCCCACAACCCTCAGGGCAAGGGTTTTAAGTTATGTCCTGGGGGCATATAAGGTTTTTATAGAAGGCTTTGTCGTAGAAACTTTAAAACAGGCCAATTCCATTGGAAATTCGAAGGGCTAGTAACCTTTTTAATAGTCGAAAGTGATTGGAGGGCGACTAGCTCCCCCCTCACACATCATTCCCCTAAACACATCCAATCGAAATTTTGAGATAGCCATTTTGTTCAGCTTAGTTGATTTCTAGATAGAAAATATGTTTTTGAGGAGGACATTCCCCCACAACCTTCAGGGCAAGGGTTTTAAGTTATGCCCTGGGGGCATATAAGGTTTTTATAGAAGGTGTTGTCTTAGAAACTTCAAAAAAGGCTCATTCAATTGGAAATTCAAAGGGCTAGTGCCCTTTGAATAGTCAAATGTGATTGGAGGGCAACAAGCCCCCTTCCCCACGCCCATCATTTCCCCAAACACATCCAATCAAAATCTTAAGATAGCCATTTTGTTTAGCTCAGCGTAGTTGATTTCCAGATATAAAATATGTTTTTGAGGAGGACACTCCCCCACAGCCTTCAGGGCAATGGTTTGAAGTTATGCCCTGGGGGCATATAAGGTTTTTAAAGAAGGCGTTGTTTAGAAACTTCAAAGAAAGCTCATTCGAATGGAAATTCAAAGGGCTAGTGCCCTTTTTAATAGTTGAAAGTAATTGGAGGGTAACTAGCCCCCCCATGCCCATAATTCCCCAAAAACACATCCAATAAAAATTTTGAGATAGCCATTTTGTTCAGCGTAGTTGATTTCTAGGTAGAAAATATGTTTTTGAGGAGGACACTCCCCCACAACCCTCAGGGCAAGGGTTTTAAGTTATGCCCTGGGGGCATATAAGGTTTTTATAGAAGGCGTTGTCGTAGAAACTTTAAAACAGGCCAATTTGATTGGAAATTCGAAGGGCTAGTAACCTTTTTAATAGTCGAAAGTGATTGGAGGATAACTAGCCCCCCCCCCTCGCCCATCATTCCCCTAAACACATCCAATCAAAATTTTGAGATAGCCATTTTGTTCAGCGTAGTTGAAAGTTCTGGGAACTAGGCCTTTGAGGTTGACAACCCCCGCAGCCCTCAGTAAAAGGGTTGTAAGTTATGCCCTGGGAGCATATAAGGTTTTTATAGAATGCGTTGTCGTAGAAACCTCAAAAAAGGCTCATTTGATTGGAAATTGAAATGTATAGTGTCCTTTCTGATAGTCAAAAATGATTGGAAGGTAACTAAAACCCCTTCTACGCCCACCTTTTATCCAAATACATCCAATCAAAATTTTGAGATAGCCATTTTGTTCAAAGTAGTTGAATGGTCCAGAAATTATATCTTTGAGGATGAAACTCCCCCCACAGCCCATAGGGTAAGGCTTGTAAGCTATGCCCTGGGGGCGTATAAAGTTTTTATTGAAAGCTTTGTCGTAGAAAACTTGAAAAAGGGCTCATTTTATTGGAAATTCAAATGACTAGTGCCCTTTTTAATAGTTGAACGTGATTTGAGGGAAACTAACCCCCCTCTCATGACAACCTTTTTCCCAAACACACCCAATTAAAATTTTTAGAAAGCCATTTTGTTCAACGTTGTTAAAAGTTTTAGAAATTAGGTCCTTGAGGAGGACACTCCCCCACAGCCCTCAGGGAAAAGGGTTGTAAGTTATGCCCTGGGGGAATATAAGGTTTTTATAGAAAACATTGTCGTAGAAACTTCAAAAAAGGCTCATTCGATTGGACATTCAAAGGGCTAGTGCCCTTTTTAACAGTCGAAAGTGATTGGAGGGCAACTAGCCCCCCTACGCCAATCATTCCCCCAAACACATCCAATCAAAATTTTTAGATAGCCATTTGTTCAGCGTAGTTGATTTCCAGATAGAAAATATATTTTTGAGGAGCCCACTCCCCCACAACCCTCGGGGCAAGGATTGTAAGTTATGTCCTGTGGGCATATTAGAACGATGTTGGGACAAACATACTATGTATTATTTTTTTTCCGTTAGAGTAGGGTACTGCATATGGAAGGGTTCGTCGTAGAAACTTCAAAAGGGGCTCATTCGATTGGAAATTGAGAGTTCTTGTGCCCTTTTTAATAGTCGAAAGTGATTGGAGGGCAACTAGCCCCCCCCACGCCCATCATTCCCCCAAACACATCCAATCAAAATTTTAAGATAGTCATTTTGTTCAGCGTAGTTGATTTCAAGATAGAAAATATGTTTTTGAGGAGGACACTCCCCCACAACCCACGGGGCAAGGGTTTTAAGTTATACCCTGACGGCATATAAGAACGATGTTGGCACAATGTTCTATTTATCATTTTTTTTCCTTTAGAGCCGGGCACTTCATATGGAAGAGGTCGTCGCAGAAACTTCAAAAGGGGCTCATTCGATTAGAAATTGAGAGTTCAAGTGCACTTTTTAATAGTCGAAAGTGATTGGAGGGCAACTAGCCCCCCCCCCCCCCACGACCATCATTCCCCCAAACACATCGAATCAAAATTCGAGATAGCCATTTTGTTCAGCGTAGTTGATTTCCAGATAGAAAATATGTTTTTGAGGAGGATACTCCCCCACAACCCTCAGGGCAAGGGTTTTAAGTTATGCCCTGGGGGCATATAAGGTTTTTATAGAAGGCGTTGTCGTTGAAACTTTAAAACAGGCCAATTCCATTGGAAATTCGAAGGGCCAGTAACCTTTTTAATAGTCGAAAGGGATTGGAGGGTAACTAGCTCCCCCCCTCGCCCATCATTCCCCTACACACATCCAATCAAAATTTTGAGATAGCCATTTTCTTCAGCTTAGTTGATTTCTAGATAAAAAATATGTTTTTGAGGAGGACATTCCCCCACAACCCTCAGGGCAAGGGTTTTAATTTATGCCCTGGGGGCATATAAGGTTTTTATAGAAGGTGTTGTCTTAGAAACTTCAAAAAAAGGCTCATTCGATTGGAAATTCAAAGGGCTAGTGCCCTTTTGAATAGTCAAAAGTGATTGGAGGGCAACAAGCCCCAAGGAGAAGCCCCCCTTCCCCACACCCATCATTTCCCCAAACACATCCAATCAAAATCTTAAGATAGCCATTTTGTTTTGTTCAGCGTAGTTGATTTCCAGATATAAAATATGTTTTTGAGGAAGACACTCCCCCACAGCCTTCAGGGCAATGGTTTAAGGTTATGCCCTGGGGGACATATAAGGTTTTTAAAGAAGGCGTTGTTTAGAAACTTCAAAGAAAGCTCATTCGATTGGAAATTCAAAGGGCACCACTAGGGCAAGGGTTGTTAGTTATGCCGTGGGGCATACAAAGTGTTTAGTGAAAGCGTTGTCGTAGAACCTTCAAAAGGGCTCATTCAATTGGAAATGGAAATGGCTAGTGCCTTTTTTAATAGTTGAAAGTGATTGGATAGCGACTAACGCCCCTCTCATGCCCACCATTTTCCAAAACACATCCAATCAAAATTTTTAGATATCCATTTTATTCAGCGTAGTTGAACGTTCTGGAAATTAGGTCTTTCAGGACGATAACCGTCTCAGAGCCCTCAGTGCAAGGGTTTTAAGTTATGCCCTGGGGGCATATAAGGTTTATATAGAAAGTTGTTGTATAAATCATAGGCAGCACGATCGTGCTGCCTAAGTAAAGAACGGGGATACTCGAGAACGAGACAAGAAACGGGGACTAACTAAAGACGAGCAAACTCCCCCACAACCCTCAGGGCAAGGGTTTTAAGTAATGCCCTGGGGGCATATAAAGAACGATGTTGAACCAATGTATTATTTATTATTTTTTTTTTCCTTTAGAGCAGGGCACTTCGTATCGAAGAAGTTGTCGTAGAAAACTTCGAAAAGCGCTCATTCAATTGGAAATTGAAGTGGCTTGTGCCCTTTTTAATAGTCAAAAGTTATTGGAAGGCGACTAACACCCCTCTCACGCCCAAAATTTCCCCAAACACATCCAATCAAAATTTTGAGATAACCAGGTTGTTTAACGTAGTTGAAAGTTCTGGAAATTCGGTCTTAGAGGATGACAACCACCCTAACAGACCTTAGGGTAAGGGTTGTAATTTATGCCGTGGGGGCATATAAGGTGTTTATAGAAAGTGTTGTCGTTTCCAAAAGGGCTCATTCGATTGGAAATCGAAAGGCCTAGTGCCCTTTTTAATAGTCGAAAGTTATTGGAAGGCTTGTCATTTTTAAAGTAAAGATCGAAGTGGGTATAATGTATTATTTTTTGTTGTTGTTGTGTTGTTGTTTAGACCAGGGCACTTCGTGTCGAAGGGAGTTGTCGTGGGAGCTTCGAAAAGGGCTCATTCGATTGAAAATAGAAAGGGCTGATGCCCTTTTTATTAGTCGAAAGTGATTTTAGGGCAAATAATCCCCCTTCCACTCCCACCCTCCCACACCAACCCTACCATTTTTGCTCTTAAAATTTAGCCAAATCAAAATAGCTTAAGTGCATCCAAGCTATCCAAGAAAGTAAACAGATTTTTTTGCGAATGGTATCAAGTTTTTCATTTCAGGTCAACTAGAGGAGGTAAAAAAAAACTAAATTAAGCAGTACTATTTGTGTCCAGATTTTTAAAAGGGTTGTATGTTGTCAAAAATTGCTGAAAATTTTTTTCCAGCAAACAAATAGCAGGCCAAACTATAAAGTCTTAAAAAACGATAAGATTTAAAGTATTATTTTCTTTTTCCGTGAAAAGACAATGTCAATATAAAACGAACAGAAATTAATTAAAAAAAACTTTTTCCACAAGATAAGTTTTTCAAAGTAAAGTAAAGAACTCCATTAAACAAAAAATGAGCAAAATAAAATCAAATAAAATCTACCAAGCGTGAAACTACCACAAATCAGCATCGATAAATAAATGTAACCGAAAACGAACAGAAATTACAATAAATAAACCGAGTCAAACTCAAAACGAGCAGATATTAATGTAAGTTGGGCGCAAAACCCCTATGCCTCCCCAAGGCCAGAACAAAATTTGCACTTTACTGAAAAAAATATAAGTGTTTTTACTTTTATAACTTTAATAAATCAAATAATTTTAACATTTTGATTACTAAATGTCAGTATATGTATATTAAATTGACAATGCACATTCATTTGTATTTTTTTCAAACAATTTTCAAACTTTCGGCGCTACTTCTGCTCTTAAGATTTAACCAATTCAAAATACCGTAAGTGTATCCAAGCTATCAAAGAAAGTAAACAGATTTTTTTTTTCGAATGGTATCAAGTTTTATATTTCAGGTCAACTAGAGGAGGTGTGAAACTAAATTAAACACTACTGTTAGTGTCTAGATTTTTAAAAGGGCGTATTTTGTTAAAAATTGCTGAAAATTTTTCTCCAGCATACAAATAGCAGCCCACGCTATAAAGTCTTAAAAAAAACAAAAAGATTCAAAGTATTATGTTCTTTTCCCCTGAAAATACTATGTCAACATAAAACGAACAGAAATAGTTAAAAAAAAAACTTTTTCCACAAAATAGGTTTTTCAAAGAAAAGTAAAGAACTACATTAAACCAAAAATTTGCAAAAAATAAAATCAAATAATCTACCAAGTGTGAAACTACCAAAGTCAGCATCGATAAATAAATGAAACCCAAAACGAACAGAAATTACATTAAAAACACAGTCAAACTCAAAACGAGCAGAAATTAACCTGAGTAGGGCTCAAAAACCCCTATGCCTTCCCAAGGCCAGAATATAATTTGCACTTTACTGAAAAAATACAAATGAATGTGCATTGTCAGTTTAATATATATATATATATTATATATATATATATATATATATATATATATATATATATATAGATATATATATATATATATATATATATATATATATATATATATATATATATATATATATATATATATATATATATATATATATATATATATATATATATATATATATATATATATATATGACTGATTTAGTTTTCAAAATGTTAATATTATTTGATTTATTAAAGTTATAAAAGTAAAAACATTTATATTTTTTCAGTGAAGTGGAAATTATGTTCTGGCCTTTGGAAGGCATAGGGTTTTGAGCCCTACTCATGTTAATTTTTTGCTCGTTTTGAGTTTGACTCGGTTATTTATTGTAATTTCTGTTCGGTTTGGGTTCATTTATTTATCGATGCTGATTTGTGGTAGTTTCACTCTTGGTAGATTATTTGATTTTATTTTTGTTCTGGGAAATTATGTTCTGGCCTTTGGAAGGCATAGGGATTTTGAGCCCTATTCATGTTATTTTTTGCTCGTTTTGAGTTTGACTCGGTTATTTGTTGTAATTTCTGTTCGTTTTGGGTTTCATTTGCTTATAAATGCCGATTAGTGGTGGTTTCACGCTTGGTAGATTATTTGATTATATTTTTACTAATTTTTGGTTTAATGGAGTTCTTTACTTTTCCTTGAAAAACTTATTTTGTGGAAATTTTTTTAACTAATTAAGAAAAAGCCATAGGCTTTTTCCTGTTTGTAATACAGAAAGGATTTTAGTAAAGGGATTTTAGTAAAGGATTTTAGTTATATTTTAGAAAAAATACAAATGAATGTGCATTGTCAGTTTAATATATATATATATATATATATATATATATATATATATATATATATATATATATATATATATATATATATATATATATATATATATATATTATATATATATATATATATATATTATATATATATATAATATATTATATATATATATATATATATATATATATATATATATATATATATATATATATATATATATTTTATATATATATATATATATATATATATATATATATATATTTATATATATATATATATATATATCTATATATATATATATATATATATATATATATATTATATATATATATATATATATATATATATATATATACTGATATTTAGTTTATCAAAATGTTAATATTATTTGATTTATTAAAGTTATAAAAGTAAAAACATTTATATTTTTTCAGTGAAGTGGAAATTATGTTCTGGCCTTTGGAAGGCATAGGGGTTTTGAGCCCTACTCATGTTAATTTTTTGCTCGTTTTGAGTTTGAGTCGGTTATTTATTGTAATTTCTGTTCGGTTTGGGTTCATTTATTTATCGATGCTGATTTGTGGTAGTTTCACTCTTGGTAGATTATTTGATTTTATTTTTGTTCTGGGAAATTATGTTCTGGCCTTTGGAAGGCATAGGGATTTGAGCCCTATTCATGTTATTTTTTGCTCGTTTTGAGTTTGACTCGGTTATTTGTTGTAATTTCTGTTCGTTTTGGTTTCATTTGCTTATAAATGCCGATTAGTGGTGGTTTCACGCTTGGTAGATTATTTGATTTTATTTTTACTAATTTTTGGTTTAATGGAGTTCTTTACTTTTCCTTGAAAAACTTATTTTGTGGAAATTTTTTTTTAACTAATTAAGAAAAAAAGCCATAGGCTTTTTCCTGTTTGTAATACAGAAAGGATTTTAGTAAAGGGACAATAATAATAATGCCCAATGACAGAAATGACGACAGCAGCAATGAAAATAATAATGACGGTGATGACGTCAGGCTCCGGAAAAGTCTAGGGGTCATACGGTTCAGTGTTCTTTCATGATAGTAGACGAGATGCGGGTAGTTTGATGAGAGCTGGTAATTTGTCTGTAACCCTCTTGATGAGAGTAGGTTTTCAAAGTGGCTAATAGTTCTTATATACTACTGGGTAAGGTTAAACTCTCAATCAAGTCTATTAGTACAGGCAAATGGAGGTTTGACCCGAAACAAATTGCAACAGAAATGATTCTTACACCATCTTGTAGAGAAAAAAACCGAACAACATATCCATTTTCGCATACTGTGAGTCGACGCAAAATAACCGTTTTTTTGGCTTTCAATGCGATTTTTTTTTATGTTTTCCGAAAAAAAAATATAATTTTAGTATCCGACAATTTTTCTTGAAACGAAGTATGATTCTGATGCAGAATGACAAGCTGAGACAGAAAATGAAGTCAGATTGGGTGTCTGGTGCAAAACAAAAAAAAGTTTCACTATCATCAATATGCGTTGCGGTAATTTTTGTAAAGACAATCAATCAGCACTTGTTATTCAACAAATGATCGGTTGTTCATAAAAATACCTGAACTAGGCACTAGTATAAGACACTTCGGGCACTAGTATAAGACACTTCGAAGGCTACGTAATGCAATAAAAATGAAAATCGTCGAATTCATCACTCAGTGTTTTAAATATTTCAAAGTTTATTCCCAAGATTTGACTGAGAAATCAATTAGACGAAGACCTCAAGTAATGCCAGAAAGTCGAGTAGAAAACTAGTTCCGGTCAGCCATCAGCGCAGTTGAAGATCTGGATGAAATTCTCCCTGGCGAGTTTATTCACCATGTTTGCCGACAACGTGGATCATGATATCTGCACTCTCGATGGCAACAATACTTTCCACGGTATGGGTATCATTGCCTCTGTGACAACAGCGTCAACTTCTGCTAGAATACGCATTCCTAGGATTAATCCCACTGCCGATGACATAAGAAATGCTCAAAAATGTACGCACTGTGCGCCATAAATCAGACGATTCCCTACTCTCGCGAATCTGATATGAAGGTCTGAGGGATTTCCAACCAGTTGTTAACTCTACCCTTGAAATCCTCCGGCATTCCTCCTGGTACCTGAAAACTCCAAAACCGGGTTGGAATGGCACACAGCAAGCACTTATGGTGGGGAATCACCAAGGGAAATCGTCTATTGTTTTCCTCCCAATGATCGATCTCCCAGCTAGTGACGACACCTGTATTTACTCCAATTTGCTTTTTATTGTAGACCAGGTCAAGCGACACGGATTTACTCCCGTCGTAACCTTTGACCGACCCTTGTGGTGGAAAGCCATGAAAATGGTCGAAGCGGCTTCACAGGAAGTGCACTTTCAAAAGTCGTCCTGAAACTTGGCGGATTCCATACCATGATGAGTTTTCTTGGAGCAGTGGGTTACATCATGGATGGTTCAGGACTCGAACAGGACTTGATCACGTGTATGCGCCCAGTACTGTTCCCCACCTTCTCAGCGGAAAAGCAATCGCTAGAGCAGTACGTGGACATTTATTTATGGACGCTGCGCTACACGCCATTCTGCTTTCTGAGGTTTTTGTTGATGAGCCAAGACTAAAATCCGAAGAAATTGTGGAATTCAGAAACCTATACGAGGCAACTGATGAATAAAGAAGTAGTTGCTGAGGTTGCAGAAGGCAATCCTTCCTTAGAAAAAATGCAGGAATTCATCATCAGCAAGAGAAAAGAACTGCTCCAGTGTCGAACATCAAAAGCTTGGTTCCAGTATTTGGACATGGTTGCGATTCTACGAAGCTTTGTAAAAAAGAGAACGAACTGGGTCATGGGAGCTCCATTTGAAGTCTACCTCAGACATGTTACCTTACCTGGCGGCTGCAGGACACAACCACTATACGAAATCACGCCATCTTTACCTTCAGCGAATGGACAAGCTCCAAGATGCACATCCTACGGTCTACCAGGCTTTCCAGAGTGGCATGCATGTAGTAAGACGTTCTGATAGATTCTGGGCTGGACTCTCCACAGATCTTGTCATTGAACAGGAGCTTATGCGCTCTCTTAAAACTCTGGTGGCCTTACCAAAGGCAGCGGCATGACAGAGGCTCAGAGGTCTTTATGGGTTTTGTCGTGACCAGTCTGCTCTACAGTAAACCTTCTGATGGAACGTGTCTCACAAATTCTGTACGTTACAAGCGATCAGTACAAGGAGATGTCAGAGCCGATGCAACTGAGAGACTGCAAAGGTACGCAGAGGATTATCGAGTTTCTGGAAAGGGGTTCACCGTTTGAGGGAGATGTTCAGTTAAGAAGCATAGCAAATGGTCTAACTGCCAACGTTGCCAACGTTGATTCTGCCGAAGATGTTGGCCTAAAAGTTATTGACGCCATGTCTGGACAGCTGGTCTCTGACTTTGTGTTTCGACGAAAACAAGAGGCAATCCAGATGACCACCAAGCAAAGTCCAAGCGGAAACTGCAAACGACTAGACCCGACTCTTTTTTTTTTCAGAGGTTTATCATGATCGCCAAAAAGGATTAATCTTACGGAAACTGAGTACTTTCAACACGAACTGTGTTCCTACCCAGTGTCACTTTTGACAGCTCCTGCATGCTCCAGACTGCGAACAAACCAGAACTTGCGAAGGCCATAGCCCAGGCGTGCAACCTTGAGAAGCATTCATTCCCACTCCCCGAAGGCACTCGATATATCCCAGACGGAGGAGCTCTGCTGCACAGGATACCATGGAAAAAAAAAATGAAAGATACCCGGAGATTCTAGATCATTATGCAGCTTACGTGACAGGAAAGTACCCTTCTGCCACTATCGTTTTCAACGGCTACGATGGTGGGGCTTCCATAAAAGATATGGCTCACTCGCAGAGGAGTCGTACAGTTAGCCGTGAGATCTTCTTCACAGCAGATATGCAGCTCAAGGTGAAGAAAGAAGAGTTCTTATTTTGCAAGAAAAACAAAGCCAAGTTTATCTGTACTTTGGCTGATCATCTCCGTGCAAAGGGTGTCTCTGTATCCCAGGCATCAGGTGACGCAGATGTCCCAATTTTTGAAGCTGCTGTTGCCTCTTCACGGTATCACGACACTGTCATAGTTGGGGACGATACCGATCTATTGGTTCTCTTATGCTACCACTGTGACTTGTCAAGCAAGGAACTATTCTTCGCACCGGAGCCAAAGTCGAATAAAGCTACCCGAATATGGGCCATACACACCCTGAAAGAGAAGCTGGGACAAGATACTTGTCATCTGATCCTTTTTGTTCACGCCCTGTTAGAAAAAAAAAAAAACACCAACAAAACACAACAAAGCTGAACAGAACAAAACAAAAACCAACACAAACAAACAAACAAAAAACCACAAAACCCCAAAAAAAAAACCCAATGACTCTACTTCACGAATCCACGGTGTGGGAAAAGGTCTTGCACTGAAGAGGCTCATAGAAGACAATGGTTTCCGAACATCAGCTGCAGTATTCATGCAGAAGTCCGCTTCGAAGGAGGAAATCAAGACCGCTGGTGAAGACGCCCTGCTGATCATATACGGTTCGTCGAAAGGAGGGAACTTGAACAAATTCCACAGAGAAGTTTTGAAAAAAAGAAAGTGACAACGGCAAACTCTTTTGTTCACCCAGAACATCTGCCACCAACTTCTGATGCAGCCAAGTTTCATAGATATAGAGTTTTTTATCAAGTTCAGGTATGGACCAGGGAGCCTGATCCGGAACTGAAAGCCGAGGAATGGGGATGGAAGAATAAAGATGACTTCTTGTACCCATTAACAACTGACCTCCCACCAGCCCTGCGTATGCTCCTAAAGATCGTGAAGTGCTGTGAAGATTAGAAACTATGGGTTGACCCTAAATAGTATACGAAGAGTGTTTTAGTGTAATTTACGAAACTGATCACTGAAAACCAGTTCGGTTTATAATTCATTTTCCCTAATTATTTTCTAAAAAAATGTAGATCATTCATTAATGATTACGATTTTTTTTTTCTGGTTCAGTGAACAACCTATTTGATTCTATTTGCGGTCTCAGCTCGTGATTCTACGTCAGAATCACACTTTCATTCAAGAAAAATCGGGCTACAACGAAAATTGTATTTTTTAGGCGAAAAAAGTCGAAAAAAATACAGTTACTTTTTGCATGGTGCTTCTTACGCTAAATCCGACTTCGTTTTTGGTCTCGTCATGTTATTTTGGGTTAGAATCATACTTCAGTTCAAGAAAAAACCGATGTCCACGAAAATTGCGATTTTATTCGAATAACGGAAAAAAATAGCATTAAAAGCCAAAAAAAACAGTTATTTTGCGTCGACTCAGAATATGCGAAAATTGATATGTTGTTCAGTTTTATTTTCTCTACAAGATGGTGCAAAAATCATTTCTGTTGCAAATTTGTTTTGGGTCGACCTCTTCTTGGAGCTCATTTTCGTGTACTATATATTTATTGTGGTATTAATGAAGGAAGTAGTTTTTTGTTTTTTTAATTCTTCGTGTACTCTTTTTCCTAGACTAGAGACTACATGCTATTAACATTTAACTCCGATAAGAATAAAAGCTATTTCTAATCTCAGAGCTAAGGCCCAAATTCAACGACCCTCCCTACTTCCCATTCACACATTAAAAAAAATTAGTCATAATATTTTGCATTAAGGAACAAACTGTAGCCCATTATAATTGAAGTATTATAATTTTAAAGCAAGGACCGAAGTCTATCTCATAGTAACTGATGCAACGGGGAAAAGAAAAATTGGTTTGCGGTAAATATGTCGTCATACGTGGTTAGATTTGAGTAAAAATCAAACAGGTCGTGGTAACGAACTGCATAGTAAGAGCGACTCGTCTCAATGGTAACCGAAACTCCAAAACGGAATTTTAATATCAAAAGATGCATCAAAGGAATCGGATTCTTATTCTGATTTTAAATATTAAAGTTTCATGAAGTTTAGTTTTACTTATCAAAAGTTACGACCGTAGGAAAATTTTGCCCTATTTTGGACAAAATTGTAAACACCCTTAAAAGTCATGGAATCTTAATGAAAATCACACATTCAGTTTCAGTGAATTAGAGAAACTTACTGTAGAGGTTTCAAGCTCTTATCAGCAAAAAATGTGGAATTTGGTATTTTTTGCCAGAAAAAGATCACGGAGCGTGTTTTTTGTTTTTTTTTTTCTTTTCCCCAGGGATGATTGTATTGACCCAGTGGTCCTAAAATGTCGCAAGAAGGCTCATTCAATGGAAATTAAAAGTTATAGTGCCTTTTTTAATCAAAAAACAAAAAATTTAAAATACAATCACTTTTTACAAAAAAACTGCACTTTTGATGTCTTTTCATACTGCAGTCTTTTCAAAGATATAAATTAAAAAAACTTTTTCCACAAAATAAGTTTTCCAAAGAAAATTAAAGAACTCCATTACACCAAAAATGAGCAAAAATAAAATCAAATAATCTACCAAGCGTGAAACTACCACAAATCAGCATCAATATATAAATGAAACCCAAAACGAACAGAAATTACAATAAATAACCGAGTCAAACTCAAAACGAAAAGAAATTAACATGATTAGGGCTAAAAACCCCTTTGCCTTCCTAAGGCCAGAACATAATTTGCACTTTACTGAAATAATACAAATATTTTTACTTCTACAACTTTAATAAATCAAACAATATTAACATTTTTTTTACTAAATAGCAGTATATGTATATTAGACTGACAATGAAAATTAATTTGTATTTTTTCAGTAAAGTGCAAATCAGGTTCTGGCCTTGGGAAGGCATAGGGTTTTGAGCCCTACTCATGTTAATTTCTGCTCGTTTTGAGCTTGACTCGGTTATGGTGGATATGGTGTCCGAAACCCCTATATAGGAAGCTTTCGTCCCTTGACTTGAACAGCAAGTGAAATATATTGGCTTGAAAATCAAGAAAAGTGGCAGCTACTACAGCATTCTGCCTAAAAAGCATCTTTTTTTCTTTTTTTTTTTATACAGATAGCTTGGCACTGGAAAATCGTAGAGAGTTGTTCAATGGCTCATTTTAAAGAAAATTAATGAGGTTAAAAATCTTTGTAATTAAATCCGGGTTGCAGAGGTAGCTAGCAGCCTACTAAGAGACGATCACGTCCAATGCTAAGAAATATAAAAACCCCTAACTCCTAAAAAAGAGTCAGATCAAAACAAAAAGTACACCATTAGAACCGCCTTATCCGAAACCCCTGTATAGTAAAATTTCTGTCCCTTGGCTTGAACAGCAAGGGAAATATGTTGGCTTGAAAATCAAGAAAAGTGGCAGCTACTACAACATTCTGCCTAAACGGGATATTTTTTTTTCTTTTTCTTTGTTTCCAGAGATAGCTTGGCACTGGAACATCGTAGATAGTTGTTCAATAGCTCATTTTAAAGGAAATTAATTGGGTTAAAAATATATAGTAACTAAAATAAATTATTTCTAAAAGAGAATAAATTTTTCCACCAAAAACTGCATTTTTGATGTCTTTTCACACTGCAGTCTTTCAAACATAATACCAGCGGTAAGATTTGAGCCCACGCCTCCAAAGAGACTGGTGGCTAACACCAGTGCCTTGGACCACTCGGCCAGGGCTGCCTCTCATAACTAATATGTATGTGAATTTTTTGGGCTGCAGCAGTAGCTAGCAACCTAGTAAGAGACGATCAGTCCAATGCTAAGAAATATAAAAGCCCAAAAACTCCTAAAAATAGAGTCAAATCAAAACAAAAGTACATCATTAGAACTACCTTGTCTGAAACCCTACTAGATAAATAATGAATGTCATCAAAGTTTTATATTAGAGCCATGACGTGATTAGAAAAACACGAAATTATATTGTTGTTTCTGAAGACGTCATGAAATAATACCATTGCGAAATGACGTCATGAAATAAAATCATTACGCCGTGACGTCATAATTACTATATAAGAGATGTCAAAACTGTAAATGGTCTCATTCGTGAATATATAATGGTTAGATCAAAGCAAGCAACACGCAAGTTGAAAAAACTGTACTACGAAAAAAAAACAGAGATAGTATCTCGAAAACAAAAAAGCAAAGGTATTCAACCGACCAGGCGTATCGAGAAGTAATCAAACAAAACAGCAAGATGTGTTATCATAATGATGAAGATTATAGATATGCAAAAATTGAGACAGCCAAACAAAAGATCAAGGAGCGTTATCACAATGATGAAGATTACCGAATCAAATATAAGAAAAAAAGAAAAGCAAATGTATTCAACCGACCATGTGTATCGAGAAGTAAAAATTGAGACAGCCAAACAAAACATCAAGGAGCGTTTTCAAAATGATAAACTTTACAGAGAAGCAACAATTGAGCAGGCTAGACAAAAGATCAAGGAGCGTTATCAAAATGATAAACTATATAGAGAAGCAACAATTGAGCAGGCTAGACAAAAGATCAAGGAGCGTTATCACAATGATGAAGATTACCGAAAAATATATAAGAAAAAAGTTGCTACCAGAATAATGGGTAGATACTGGGGTGACAAAAGCTATAATGAAAAAAAATTAAATTCTCTGCGAGGTTGTACTGAAGAACGCATAAGGACAAAGGGAAAAATTACATTCAGAAATACAAGAAGATGACAAAAATGCAGGCTGATCTTCGTAAATTGAGAAACATTTTACGCATGTTTTACCAGGATCACGAAAAGTATTCAAAATTACAGATTAAAATTCTCTTTGAAAGAGCGGATGCTGTTGAAAAGTCGGCTAGAAATGCTTTGGCAAAGCTTCGTAGTAATATCCAAAAGAAATGTTGTCAGTTTAATGAAAAGCTTCCAAGGTATGGATTGGCAACTGCGGAACAATTTATAGATGCAATGGAAAATGTTCGACAACACAGTGAATATACGGAGGCGTACTTCATAGAAAATTCGTATATTAATTTTGGAAGGAGCAACTGAAGTTTATGTTTTTCAATTATGGCGAAAACAAGCCTGTTAGGGTTATCAGTATATGTGTTTGTAACACTAATGATTTAGAACAAATTCCTGGAACACCGACTCAAGAAAAAAGTATTTCTAACTGTGTTTTAAACAGTTCTTTTAGTTCTACTGAATATTTGGCAAAAAATGCTCTGTGTAGTAGAAAAAACTGTCTTGGAAAGTACGAGACAACTATTGAAAAAATGCTCTGAAACTAGATCTGACAAGGAAATTATGATGGCTGGTGTCACCTATAACAATCTGAGTAAACATTTCAAAACCAAAAATTGGGCAGCAGGTTACTTGGCAATGTCACTCTGATATCTGCAAGCTCTATCCGACGGATATTGAATTATGTCAAATTCTTTTTGATATCCTTGAAAATAATATAGCATTAAAATTTTCAACTGACAAAGTGGTTAATTTCTACCTTGGCGAATTGGATTATTGTGAAATCAATTACAGGGACACAAGAAAGCATGGGCATTCGTTATACTGTAGCCCAAATGAGGGATGTCAGAGCTATTTGGGTTGTCTAAGGGCACTAGCTCCACATTTTCCTGTCTTGACCTGTTTCATTAATCCGGGTTGCAACGGTAGCTAGCAACCTAGTAAGAGACGATCACGTCCAATGTTAAGAAATATAAAAACCATAGTTCCTAACAAAGGAGTCAGATCAAAACAAAAAGTATACCATTAGAACCGCCTTGTCAGAAACCCCTGTATAGAAAACTTTCTGTCCCTTGGCTTGAACAGCAAGGGAAATATATTGGCTTGAAAATCAAGAAAATTGACTTTAACCACGTTATTCTCCCCAAACGGGATATTTTTTTTCTTTTTTTCTTTTTTGTATCCAGAGATAGCTTGGCACTGGAACATCGTAGAGGGTTGTTCAATAGCTCATTTTAAAGGAAATTAATTGGGTCAAAAATCTATAGTAACTAAAATAAATTATTTCTAAAAGAGAATAAATTTTTCCACCAAAAACTGCATTTATGATGTCTTTTCACACTGCAGTCTTTCAAACATAATCGTATACCAGCAGTAAGATTTGAACCCACACCTCCGAAGAGACTGGTGGCTAACACCAGTGCCTTGGACTACTCGGCCAGGCTGCCTCTCATAAATAAATATATATGTGAATTTGGGTTGCAGTCGTAGCTAGCAACCTAGTAAGAGACGATCAGTCCAATGCTAAGAAATATAAAAACCCAAAACTCCTAAAAATAGAGTCAGATCAAAACAAAAGTACATCATTAGAATTACCTTGTCTGAAACCCTACTAGATAAATAATGAATGTCATCATAGTTTTATATTAGAGCTATGACGTGAATAGAAAAACCCGAAATTATATTGTTGTTTCTGAAGACGTCATGAAATAATACAATTGCGCCATGACGTCATGAAATAAAATCATTACGCCGTGACGTCATAATTATTATATAAGAAAAGTCAAAACTGTAAATTCTCTCATTCTTGATTAGATAATGGTTAGATCAAAGCAAGCTATACACAAGTTGAAAAAAACAGTACTACACAAACAACAGAGATAGTAACTTGAAAAGAAAAAAGCAAAGGTATTCAACCGACCAGGCGTATCGAGAAGTAATAATTGAGAGAGCAAAACAAAGGTATTCAACCGACCAGGCCTATCGAGAAGTAATAATTGAGAGAGCAAAACAAAACAGCAAGATGTGTTATCACAATGATGTAGTTTATAGACATGCAAAAATTGAGACAGCCAAACAAACGATCAAGGAACGGTATGGTAATGATGAAGATTACAGAGGAGCAACAATTGAGCAGGCTAGACAAAAGAGCAAGGAATGGTATGATAATGATAAAGATTACCGAAACAAATATAAGAAAAAAGTTGCTACCAGAATAATGGGTAGATACTGGGGTGACAAAAGCTACAATGAAAAAATTAAATTCTCTGCGAGGTTGTACGAAGAACGCATAAGGACAAAGGGAAAAATTACATTCAGAAATAAAAGAAGATGGCAAAAATGCAGGCTGATCTTTGTAAATTGAGAAACATTTTACGCATGTTTTATCGGGATCACGGAAAGTATTCAAAATTACAGATTAAAATTCTCTTTGAAAGAGCGGATGCTGTTGAAAAGTCGGCTAGAAATGCTTTGGCTAAGCTTCATAGTAATATCCAAAAGAAATGTTGTCAGTTTAATGAAAAGCTTCCAAGGTATGGACTGGCAACTGCGGAACAGTTTATAGATGCAATGGAAAATGTTCGACAACACAGTGAATATGCAGAGGCGTACTTCTTAGAAAATTCGTATATTAATTTTGGAAGGAGCAATTGCAGTTTATGTAGCAGTAATAAAAATATATATACAAGCATACCTATCAGCAGCGAAGGAAAAGCAATGTTTTTAAATTATGGCGAAAACGAGCCTGTTAGGGTTGTTAGTATATGTGTTTGTAAGACTAATGATTTAGAACAAACTCCTGGAACACCGACTCAAGAAAAAGTATTTCTAAGTGTGTTTTAAACAGTTCTTTTAGTTCTACTGAATATTTGGCAAAAAATTCTCTGTGTAGTAGAACAAACTGTCCTGAAAAGTACGAGACAACTATTGAAAAATGCTCTAAAACTAGATCTGACAAGGAAATTATGATGGCTGAAGTCACCTATAACAATCTGAGTAAACATTCAAAACCAAAAATTGGGCAGCAGGTTACTTGGCAATGTCACCCTGATATCTGAAAACTCTATCCGACGGATATTGAATTATGTCAAATTCTTTTTGATATCCTTGAAAATAATATAGCATTAAAATTTTCAACTGACAAAGTGGTTAATTTCTACCTTGGCAAATTGGATTATTGTGAAATCAATTACAGGGACACAAGAAAGCATGGTTATAATAAAGAAGGACCTCTTGCCTATACTAAATTATATAGGCCACTTAACTATAGTATAGGTTAGTAAATTTACATAAAGGACTGCTACTGTTCATTATTGTAACATTAAAAGACGATCATTGGAATAACAAACAATTGCATGCATTGGAATTAGTTAGCTACTTGATTGTTTGAGGTTCGTCTCTTACTATTTCAAAGAAGAAAAAGCCGTAGGCTTTTTCCTGTTTGTAATTATACATAAGGGATCGATACTGTAAATTGGAATTTTCCGGGTTGCAGCGGTAGCTAGCAACCTAGTAAGAGATTATCACGTCCAATGTTAAGAAATACAAAAACCCTTAACTCCTAGAAAAAGAGTCAGATCAAAACAAAAAGTACACCATTAGAACCGCCTTGTCCAAAACCCCTATAAAGGAAACTTACCGCCCTTTGGCTTGAATAACAAAGAAAATATATTGGCTTGAAAATCAAGAAATTGACTTCAACCACGTTATTCTCCACAAACGGGATATTTTTTTCTTTCTTTCTTCTTTTCCACAGATAGCTTGGCACTGGAACATCGTAGGGAGTTGTTCAGTGGCTCATTTTAAAGGAAATCTCTAGATCTAGTGCTATTTGTACTTAATTTTTTTTTAATTAATTATTTTTTACGAAAAACTTAATTTTTTTTATACAATATTGATCAATGACGTCATAGTCGTTGGATGTACTTAGTATTTTTCCGGGTTGCAGCGGTAGCTAGCAACCTAGTAAGAGACGATCACGTCCAATGTTAAGAAATATAAAAACCCATAGTTCCTAAAAAAGGAGTCAGATCAAATTCAAAAGTACACCATTAGAACCGCCTTGTCCGAAACCCCTATATAGGAAACTTTCAGTCCCTTGGCTTGAACAGCAAGGGAAATATATTGGCTTGAAAATCAAGAAAAGTGGCAGCTACTACAACATTCTGCCTAAACGGATATTTTTTTTTCTTTTTTTCTTTTCCACAGATAGCTTGGCACTGGAACATCGTAGAGAGTTGTTCAATGGCTCATTTTAAAGGAAATTAATTGGTTTAAAAATCTATAGTAACTAAAATAAATTATTTCTAAAAGAGAATAAATTTTTCCACCAAAAACTGCATCTTTGATGTCTTTTCACACTGCAGTCTTTCAAGCATAATCGTATACCAGCAGTAAGATTTGAACCCACGCCTCCGAAGAGACTGGTGGCTAACACCAGTGCCTTGGACCATTCGGCCAGGCTGCCTCTCATAAATAATATATATGTGAATCTGGGTTGCAGCAGTAGTTTCCGGGTTGCAGCGGTAGCTAGCAACCTAGTAAGAGACGATCACGTCCAATGTTAAGAAATATAAAAACCCATAGTTCCTAACAAAGGAGTCAGATCAAAACAAAAAGTACACCATTAGAACCGCCTTGTCCGAAACCCCTGTATAGGAAACTTTCTGTCCCTTGGCTTGAACAGCAAGGGAAATATATTGGCTTGAAAATCAAGAAAATTGACTTTAACCACGTTATTCTCCCCAAACGGGATATTTTTTTCTTTTTTTCTTTTTTTTTCTTTTCCACAGATAGCTTGGCACTGGAACATCGTAGAGGGTTGTTCAATAGTTACAATAAGGAACGAACTGTTACCCATAGTAACTTAAGTATTAAATCAAACAGTTCGTGGTCATAATAAAGAGCTGTGTAATGGCTCACTTTAAAGGAAACTGCTGTATATAGAAACCTTTTGTAATTAACAAAATTAATTATTATTATAAACAAATGTTACGATATGGTAAAGAACTAACTCTAGGCGATAGTAACTAATTTAATTTTGAGTGCTAACCACTAGACCAAAAAACGTTTCATATAAGAAAGAACTTTAACAGTATATGATAACTTAAAGAACGAACTCTAAACATCAGTTGTCAATCAGTTCGTGTTAACGAACTTTTTAGCAATTTCAAAACAGTTCGTGGATTACAGTAAAGAACAAATTTCAAGCCATAGTAACTAAAATAAGATTCTAATTAATATTAGAATCTATATATAAGATTGATCAATGATATCATAATCGTAGGTTTTAGCCAGGTCGTCTCTTACTATTTCAATTAAGAAAAAAAAGCCATAGGCTTTTTTCTCGTTTGTAATACAGTAAGGTACAATAAAGAACGAATTCTAGCCTGTAATTTTTATTAAAGGACGATCATTAGCAGAACTATATGCTCTACTAACTGAGCCACCGATCCTTGTATATTATCTGGGCTGCATTTACATTAGAAAATGAACTGTAGCCCATGGTAACTAAAGTATTAAAAGGAATGCGGGTTGCAGCGGCAGCTAGCAACCTAGTAAGAGACGATCACGTCCAATATTAAGAATATAAAAACCCATAGTTCCTAAAAAAGGAGTCAGATCAAAACAAAAAGTACATCATTAGAACCGTCTTGTCCAAAACCCCCTGTATAATAAAATTTCTTTCGATTGGCTTGAACAGCAAGAGAAATATATTGTCTTGAAAATCAAGAAAAGTGGCAGCTAGTACAACATTCTGCCTAGACGGTATATTCTTTTATCTTTTTTTCTTTTCCACAGATAGCTTGGCACTGGAACATCGTAGAGAGTTGTTCAATAGCTCATTTTAAAAGAAATTAATTGGGTTAAAAATCTTTATACAATAAAGAACGACACCTAGCCCATGTTAACTGAAACACAAACAGGGATTATGAAATTTCCATCGGTATCATGGCGGTAGAGATGGCTGAAACCTAGTAAAGAACAATACATAAAAGACCGATGTCAGTCAAGAGGATCTAATGGAGTTTATAGTAAAGAACGACAAAATTAACTGACATAATCTACTGACAAGATGACTTAAAGCAAATGTCTTTTGAAAGTTGCTTGTCTACGGTATGTTATACAAATGATCAGTCTAGTTAATCATAAATGGGGACTATGCAGAGGTTTTATTAGTCAATCCAGTGAATGTCATGTAGTTGTTATTGATTGAAGTTTGTTGAAGTTTTAAATTTTATAATAAAGAACGACCTCTTGCCTATACTAAATTTTATACGCCACTTAATTATAGTATAGGTTAGTAATTCCACAGATAGCTTGGCACTGGAACATCGTAGAGAGTTGTTCAATGGCTCATTTTAAAGGAAATTAATGAGGTTTAAAATTTTTTTGTAATTAAAACAAATTATCTTTAGAATAGAATCAGTTTTTTTACGAAAATGGGAAACATATTGGCTTGAATATAATAAAGAACGACATCTAGCCAATGTTAACTGGAAATAATTATAATAAAGAACGACCTCTTGCCTTTATTAATTTATATTAAAGTTATTATATTTAGCTAAGAGTTAGGGAAACTGAGTTATTTTTTTATCCGGGTTGCAGCGGTAGCTAGCAACCTAGTAAGAGACGATCACGTCCAATGTTAAGAAATATAAAAACCCATAGTTCCTAACAAAGGAGTCAGATCAAAACAAAAAGTACACCATTAGAACCACCTTGCCCGAAACCCCTGTACAGGAAACTTTCTGTCCTTTGGCTTGAACAGCAAGGGAAATATATTGGCTTGAAAATCAAGAAAATTGACTTTAACCACGTTATTCTCCACAAACGGGATATTTTTTTCTTTTTTCTTTTTTTGTATCCAGAGATAGCTTGGCACTGGAACATCGTAGAGGGTTGTTCAATAGCTCATTTTAAAGGCAATTAAGTGGGTTAAAAATCTATAGTAACTAAAATAAATTATTTCTAAAAGAGAATAAATTTTTCCACCAAAAACTGCAATTTTGATGTCTTTTCACACTGCAGTCTTTCAAACATAATCGTATACCAGCGGTAAGATTTGAACCCACGCCTCCGAAGAGACTGGTGGCTAACACCAGTGCCTTAGACCACTCGGCCAGGCTGCCTCTCATAAATAAATATATATGTGAATTTGGGTTGAAGCAGTAGCTAGCAACCTAGTAAGAGACGATCAGTCCAATGCTAAGAAATGCTAAGAAATGCTAAGAGTCAGATCAAAACAAAAGTACATCATTAGAATTACCTTGTCTGAAACCCTACTAGATAAATAATGAATGTCATCATAGTTTTATATTAGAGCTATGACGTGAATAGAAAAACACGAAATTATATTGTTGTTTCTGAAGACGTCATGAAATAATACCATTGCGCCATGACGTCATTAAATAAAATCATTACGCCGTAACGTCATAATTAGTATATAAGAAAAGTCAAAACTGTAAATTCTCTCATTCTTGATTAGATAATGGTTAGATCAAAGCAAGCTATACGCAAGTTGAAAAAACAGTACTACACAAACAACAGAGATAGTAACTTGAAAAGAGAAAAGCAAAGGTATTCAACCGACCAGGCGTATCGAGAAGTAATAATTGAGAGAGAAAAACAAAGGTATTCAACTGACCAGGCGTATCGAGAAGTAATAATTGAGAGAGCAAAACAAAACAGCAAGATGTGTTATCACAATGATGTAGTTTATAGACATGCAAAAATTGAGACAGCCAAACAAAAGATCAAGGAACGGTATGGTAATGATGAAGATTACAGAGAAGCAACAATTGAGCAGGCTAGACAAAAGAGCAAGGAACGGTATGATAATGATAAAGATTACCGAAACAAACATAAGAAAAAAGTTGCTACCAGAATAATGGGTAGATACTGGGGTGACAAAAGCTATAATGAAAAAATTAAATTCTCTGCGAGGTTGTACCGAAGAACGCATAAGGACAAAGGGAAAAATTACATTCAGAAATACAAGAAGATGGCAAAAATGCAGGCTGATCTTTGTAAATTGAGAAACACTTTATGCATGTTTTATCGGGATCACGAAAAGTATTCAAAATTACAGATTAAAATTCTCTTTGAAAGAGCGGATGCTGTTGAAAAGTCGGCTAGAAATGCTTTGACAAAGCTTCATAGTAATATCCAAAAAAAATGTTGTCAGTTTAATGAAAAGCTTCCATGGTATGGACTGGCAACTGCGGAACAGTTTATAGATGCAATGGAAAATGTTCGACAACACAGTGAATATACAGAGGCGTACCTCTTAGAAAATTCGTATATTAATTTTGGATGGAGCAATTGCAGTTTATGTAGCAGTAATAAAAATATATATACAAGCATACCTATCAGCAGCGAAGGAAAACCAATGTTTTTCAATTATGGCGAAAACGAGCCTGTTAGGGTTATTAGTATATGTGTTTGTAAGAGTAATGATTTAGAACAAACTCCTGGGACACCGACTCAAGAAAAAAGTATTTCTAAGTGTGTTTTAAACAGTTCTTTTAGTTCTACTGAATATTTGGCAAAAAATTCTCTGTGTAGTAGAACAAACTGTCCTGAAAAGTACGAGACAACTATTGAAAAATGCTCTGAAACTAGATCTGACAAGGAAATTATGATGGCTGAAGTCACCTATAACAATCTGAGTAAACATTCAAAACCAAAAATTGGGCAGCAGGTTACTTGGCAATGTCACCCTGATATCTGCAAACTCTATCCAACCGATATTGAATTATGTCAAATTCTTTTTGATATCCTTGAAAATAATATAGCATTAAAATTTTCAACTGACAAAGTGGTTAATTTCTACCTTGGCGAATTGGATTATTGTGAAATCAATTACAGGGACACAAGAAAGCATGGTTATAATTAAGAACGACCTCTTGCCTATACTAAATTATATAGGCCACTTAACTATAGTATAGGTTAGTAAATTTTACATAATGGACTGATATTGTAAATGTTAAGAAATATAAAAACCCATAGTTCCTAACAAAGGAGTCAGATCAAAACAAAAAGTACACCATTAGAACCGCCTTGTCCGAAACCCCTGTATAGGAAACTTTTTGTCCCTTGGCTTGAACAGCAAGGGAAATATATTGGCTTGAAAATCAAGAAAAGTGGCAGCTACTACAACATTCTGCCTAAACGGGATATTTTTTTTTTCTTTTTTTCTTTTGTATCCAGAAATAGCTTGGCACTGGAACATCGTAGAGGGTTGTTCAATAGCTCATTTTAAATCCGGGTTGCAGCGGTAGCTAGCAACCTCGTAAGAAACGATCACGTCCAATGTTAAGAAATATAAAAACCCATAGTTCCTAACAAATGCGTCAGATCAAAACAAAAAGTACACCATTAGAACCGCCTTGTCCGAAACCCCTGTATAGGAATCTTTCTGTCCCTTGGCTTGAACAGCAAGGGAAATATATTGGCTTGAAAATCAAGAAAAGTGGCAGCTACTACAACATTCTGCCTAAAAGGGATATTTTTTTTTTCTCTTTTCTTTTGTATCCAGAGATAGCTTGGCACTGGAACATCGTAGAGAGTTGTTCAATAGCTCATTTTAAAGGAAATTAACTGGGTTAAAAATCTATAGTATCTAAAATAAATTATTTCTAAAAGAGAATAAATTTTTCCACCAAAAACTGCATTTTGATGTCTTTTCACACTGCAGTCTTTCAAACATAATCGTATACCAGCGGTAAGATTTGAACCCACGCCTCCGAAGAGACTGGTGGCTAACACCAGTGCCTTGGACCACTCGGCCAGGCTGCCTCTCATAAATAATATATATGTGAATTTGGGTTGCAGCAGTAGCTAGCAACCTAGTAAGAGACGATCAGTCCAATGCTAAGAAATATAAAAACCCAAAACTCCTAAAAATAGAGTCAGATCAAAACAAATTACAGTAAAGAACGATATGTCGCCCATAGTAACTGATACATTGTGGTTCCAGGGGTAATTACATAAATCCGGGTTGCAGCGGTGGCTAGCAACCTAGTAAGAGATTATTGGAATAAAAAATTATTGAATACATTGGACTTAGTTAGCCACTTGATTGCTTGAGGTTCGTATCTTACTCTTTCAAAGAAGGAAAAGCCGTAGGCTTTTTCCTGTTTGTAATGTTTTCCTGTTTGTTATCCGGGTTGCAGTGGTATAACATAAGGGACCGATATAGCTCATCACAAATGGTGTTTGTCAATTATTATTACAGTAATTACAACTTCAGCCCTCACGACCTCTTGCCTATACTAAATTTTATACGCCACTTAATTATAGTATAGGTTAGTAATTCCACAGATAGTTATCCGGGTTGCAGCGGTAGCTAGCAACCTAGTAAGAGACGATGAAATCCAATGTTAAGAAATATAAAAACCCATAGTTCCTAACAAAGGAGTCAGATCAAAACAAAAAGTACACCATTAGAACCGCCTTGTCAGAAACCCCTGTATAGGAAACTTTCTGTCCCTTGGCTTACGCCACTTAATTATAGTATAGGTTAGTAATTCCACAGATAGTTATCCGGGTTGCAGCGGTAGCTAGCAACCTAGTAAGAGACGATGAAATCCAATGTTAAGAAATATAAAAACCCATAGTTCCTAACAAAGGCGTCAGATCAAAACAAAAAGTACACCATTAGAACCGCCTTGTCCGAAACCCCTGTATAGGAAACTTTCTGTCTCTTGGCTTGAATAGCAAGGGAAATATATTGGCTTGAAAATCAAGAAAATTGACTTTAACCACGTTATTCTCCACAAACGAGATATTTTTTTCTTTTTTTCTTTTTTTGTATCCAGAGATAGCTTGACACTGGAACATCGTAGAGGGTTGTTCAATAGCTCATTTTAAAGGAAATTAATTGGGTTAAAAATCTATAGTAACTAAAATAAATTATTTCTAAAAGAGAATAAATTTTTCCACCAAAAACTGCATTTTTGATGTCTTTTCACACTGCAGTCTTTCAAACATAATCGTATACCAGCGGTAAGACTTGAACCCACGCCTCCGAAGAGACTGGTGGCTAACACCAGTGCCTTGGACCAATCGGCCAGGCTGCCTCTCATAAATAAATATATATGTGAATTTGGGTTGCAGCAGTAGCTAGCAACCTAGTAAGAGACGATCAGTCCAATGCTAAGAAATATAAAAACCCAAAACTCCTAAAAATAGAGTCAGATCAAAACAAAAGTAAATCATTAGAATTACCTTGGCTGAAACCCTACTAGATAAATAATGAATGTCATCATAGTTTTATATTAGAGCTATGACGTGAATAGAAAAACACGAAATTATATTGTTGTTTCTGAAGACGTCATGAAATAATACCATTGCGCCATGACGTCATGAAATAAAATCATTACGCCGTGACGTCATAATTAGTATATAAGAAAAGTCAAAACTGTAAATTCTCTCATTCTTGATTAGATAATGGTTAGATCAAAGCAAGCTATACGCAAGTTGAAAAAACAGTACTACACAAACAACAGAGATAGTAACTTGAAATGAAAAAAGCAAAGGTATTCAACCGACCAGGCGTATCGAGAAGCAATAATTGAGAGAGCAAAACAAAGGGGTTCAACCGACCAGGCGTATCGAGAAGTAATAATTGAGAGAGCAAAACAAAACAGCAAGATGTGTTATCACAATGATCTAGTTTATAGACATGCAAAAATTGAGACAGCCAAACAAAAGATCAAGGAACGGTATGGTAATGATGAAGATTACAGAGAAGCAACAATTGAGCAGGCTAGACAAAAGAGCAAGGAACGGTATGATAATGATAAAGATTACCGAAACAAACATAAGAAAAAAGTTGCTACCAGAATAATGGGTAGATACTGGGGTGACAAAAGCTATAATGAAAAAATTAAATTCTCTGCAAGGTTGTACCGAAGAACGCATAAGGACAAAGGGAAAAATTACATTCAGAAATACAAGAAGATGGCAAAAATGCAGGCTGATCTTTGTAAATTGAGAAACATTTTACGCATGTTTTATCGGGATCACGAAAAGTATTCAAAATTACAGATTAAAATTCTCTTTGAAAGAGCGGATGCTGTTGAAAGGTCGGCTAGAAATGCTTTGGCAAAGCTTCATAGTAATATCCAAAAGAAATGTTGTCAGTTTAATGAAAAGCTTCCAAGGTACGGACTGGAAACTGCGGAACAGTTTATAGATGCAATGGAAAATGTTCGACAACACAGTGAATATACAGAGGCGTACTTCTTAGAAAATTCGTATATTAATTTTGGAAGGAGCAATTGCAGTTTATGTAGCAGTAATAAAAATATATATACAAGCATACCTATCAGCAGCGAAGGAAAAGCAATGTTTTTCAATTATGGCGAAAACGAGCCTGTTAGGGTTATTAGTATATGTGTTTGTAAGACTAATGATTTAGAACAAACTCCTGGAACACCGACTCAAGAAAAAAGTATTTCTAAGTGTGTTTTAAACAGTTCGTTTAGTTCTACTGAATACTTGGCAAAAAATTCTCTGTGTAGTAGAACAAACTGTCCTGAAAAGTACGAGACAACTATTAAAAAATGCTCTGAAACTACATCTGACAAGGAAATTATGATGGCTGAAGTCACCTATAACATCCGGGTTGCAGCGGTAGCTAGCAACCTAGTAAGAGACGATCACGTCCAATGTTAAGAAATATAAAAACCCATAGTTCCTAGCAAAGGAGTCAGATTGTATAAAGGATCAGTCAAGTTAATCATAAGTAGTTTTTTCTTTTCCCCCTCAGAGACAGATTTGCACTGGAACATCATAGAGAGCTGTTCAATCACTCATTTTAAAGGAAATTGATGTGGCTAATCCGGGTTGCAGCGGTAGCTAGCAACGTAGTAGATCGATGTCAGTCAAGGGGATCTATTGTAGTACTTATTAATATAAGTTTTTTATAATAAAGAACAACCTCTTGCGTATATTATTTTAAAACTGAGTTTCTTTTTTAAACTCTAACTTTAAGAGTTACTACTTTAAATTCAATATTTTAAAAATTCTCTCCAACAGGGAATCAAACCCGGGTCTTCCGCGTGACAGACAGGGATAGTCACCACTGTACTATCGGAGAAGTAAAATATATAAGTTACATATAAATCATGATGTTAAATTTGTTAATACATCTTTGTACATGATTTTAACCGAAACTCTAAAAAATGGAATTTTGATACCAATAGATACATCAAAAGAATCGGATATTTATGTTGATTTTAAACTTACGTATAAAATTTAGCATAGGCAAGAGGTCGTTCTTTATTATAATTTCATTTCAAAATTAAATTAGTTACTATCGCCTAGAGTTAGTTCTTTACCATATCGTAACAATTTTGTTATATAATAATAATTAATTTTGTTAATTACAAAATGTTTTTATATACAGCAGTTTCCTTTAAAATAAGCATTACACAGCTCTTTATTTTGGCCACGAACTGTTTGATTTAATACTTAAGTTACTATGGGTTCAGTTCGTTCCTTATTGTAATTTTACTATACAGGGGTTTCAGACAAGGCGGTTCTAATGGTGTACTTTTTGTTTTGATCTGACTCTTTTTTTAGGAGTTAGGGGTTTTTATATTTCTTAACATTGGAGGTGATCGTCTCTTACTAGGTTGCTAGCTACCGCTGCAACCCGGATAATTACTAACCTATACTATAAATAAGTGGCATATAAAATTTAGTGTAGGCAAGAGGTCGTTCTTTATTATAAAATAAATTAAACAATTGAATTTTTTGGTCTGAAACAACATAGTAAATCCCACATCGGGGAAGTTAGAACCTAACCAAAAATAAAACTAATTTTAACATTTTAAGGTATTTTTCTAGCTTGAATTAAAATATTCGAACTATTGCTCGGATATCATTAAAAACAGGAAAAAGCCTACGGCTTTTTCTTCTTTGAAATAGTAAGAGACGAGCCTCAAGTAACTACCCTTGGAACCACCATTTATCAGTTACTATGGATGAGAGATCGTTCTTTACTGTAAATTTCAGCTATATCCGATGAAATTTATGCTATAAAATTTAGTATAGGCAAGAGGTTGTTCTTTATTATGAAATTTATGGACATGAGTAAACTTGACGAAACTTATGTTTTTAAAATCAAATAAAAATAAAATTCTTTTGACGTATCTATTGATATTAATATTCCGTTTTTTAGAGTTTCTGTTACTATTGAGACGATTCGCTCTTACTATACAGTTCATTACCACGAACTGTTTTATTAAGCTGTCTCTACAAACATGATATCGATCAAACTTATATAATCCCCAGGTTTAAAGAACTAGATCGAGCTTTTATGTTATCCTTTATGTATCTTACTAGGTTGCTAGCTACCACTGCAACCCGGATAGGTCTGTTCTGATCTGTTATCTGTCTGATCTGATCTATTCTCGGTCTGATCAGATCTTTTTTTGAAGCAAAATTACAAACAGGAAAAAGCCTTTGGCCTGTTCTTAAAGGGAGTAGTAAGAGACGACCTGGCTACATCCTACGATTGTGACGTCATTGATCAAACTTTAACATGAAATATGCAGTTTTTCTTAAAAAAGTTGATTCTATTTTAAAAAATATTTTTTAATTACAAAAGGTTTTTAACCCCACTAATTTCCTTTAAAATGAGCCTTTGAACAACTCTCTACGATGTTCCAGTGCCAAGCTGTCTGTAGAAAAGAAAAAAGAAAAACAGATACTATTTGGGCAGAATGCTGTAGTAGCTGCCATTTTTCTTGATTTTCAAGCCAATATATTTCCCTTGCTGTTAAAGCCAAACGACGGAAAGTTTCTTATATAGGGGTTTCGGATAAGGCGGTTCTAATTGTGTACTTCTCGTTTTGATTTGACTTTTTTTGCAGTTATGGGTTTTTTATATTTCTTAACATGGGGCGTGATCGTATCTTACTACGTTGCTAGCTATCGCTGCAACCCAGATAAAAAATAGTGTGTGAGGTTATAACCAGATGTTACAACCATAATGGTTGCAAGGGTAGCTCCAACCTAGTAAAGGACGAACCACAGCCCTTAGTTAAATTTCTTGTTACTATGCCATGGTTTGTTCTTTACTAGGTCTCAGATACCTCTACAATCATGATACCGATAAAACTTACATAATCCCCAGTTTCAATGAACTAAATCGTGCTTTTATGTAATTTTTATTCTAATACTTTAGTTACTATAAGCTAGAGTCTTATATAGGGGTTTCAGACAAGGTAATTCTAATGATGTACTTTTATTTTGATCTGACTCTATTTTTAGGAGTTTTGGGTTTTTATATTTCTTAGCATTGGACTGATCGTCTCTTACTAGGTTGCTAGCTACTGCTGCAACCCAAATTTACATATATATTAATTTATGAGAGGCAGCCTGGCCGAGTGGTCCAAGGCACTGGTGTTAGCCACCAGTCTCTTCGCAGGCGTGGGTTCAAATCTTACCGCTGGTATACGATTATGTTTGAAAGACCGCAGTGTGAAAAGACATCAAAAATGCAATTTTTGGTGGAAAAATTTATTCTCTTTTAGAAATAATTTATTTTAATTACTATAGATTTTTAACTCAATTAATTTCCTTTAAAATGAGCCATTGAACAACTCTCTACGATGTTCCAGTACCAAGCTATCTCTGGATACAAAAGAAAAGAGAAAAAAAAAATATCCCGTTTAGGCAGAATGTTGTAGTAGCTGCCACTTTTCTTGATTTTCAAGAGAATATATTTCCCTTGCTGTTCAAGCCAAGGGACTGATAGTTTCCTATACACGGGTTTCAGACAGGGCGGTTCTAATGGTGTACTTTTGAATTTGATCTGACTGCTTTTTCAGGACCTATGGGTTATTTTATTTCTTAACATTGGACGTGATAGTCTCTGACTAGGTTGCTAGCTACCGCTGTAACCCGGATTTTAATGAAAATGTCTTGACTTTAAGTATAAATATGCAAGCCTATGCTGTAGTTAAGTTGTCTATGCAAGATTGTATAGGCAAGAGTTCGTTCCTTATTGTAATTTAAAAAAGAAACTTGTTTATTTACATTAAAGCTAAAATAATGAAGATAATATGAATGAACCACAGTGTTCAGTTTCTTTGGACTTGAGTTCGTTTTTAACTATAAATACAAACAAGAAAAAGCCTACGGCTTTTTCTTCTTTTAAATAGTAAGAGACGAAACTCAAACAATCAAGTAGCTAACTAAGTCCAATGTATGTAATGGTTTGTTATTTCAGTGATCGTCTTTTAATGTAAAAATATAAATAATGTAATCTTAACTATAGTGAAACTGCGTATGCAAGTTAGTATAGGGAAGAGTTCGATCTTTATTATAAAACCTCAAAGAATCAGACAGCTCATTATGTCCAATGTATGCAAAGCAGTGGTATTTTAATGATCGTCTTATAATGTAACTTTAATATGAAATATGCAGTTTTTCGCAAAAAACTGATTCTATTTTAAAAATAATTTGTTTTCATTACAAAATATTTTTAACCCCGTTAATTTGCTTTAAAATGAGCCATTGAACAACTCTCTACCATGTTCCACTGCCAAGCTATCTGTGGAATTACTAACCTATACTATAATTAAGTGGTGTATAAAATGTAGTATAGGCAAGAGGTTGTTCTTTATTATAACATATAAAATTTCCTAATGTAATAAAAATAATTGTTTTAATTACAAAAAGTTTTTAACCCCATTAATTTCCTTCAAAATGAGCCAATGAACAACTCTCTACAATGTTCCAGTGCCATGGTATCTGTTGAATTACTAACCTATACTATAATTAAGTGGAGTATAAAATTTAGTATAGGTAATAGGTCGTTCTTTATTGTAATCTGACTCCTTTGTTAGGAACTATGGGTTTTTATATTTCTTAACATTGGACGTGATCGTCTCTTACTAGGTTGCTAGCTACCGCTGCAACCCGGATACACCTGGAACCACCATATATCAGTTAGTATGTGAGAGAGATCGTTCTTTACTGTAATACAATCAACTTCAAAGATATTGCACCATTGCGCTTGGTAACTGAGTCTAAAATTTTGTCAACAACTCTCTTTTGATCAATATTGAGCGACTCATAATCATTTTTCAACCATTCTTCGGTGTCACCATTTAAAATCTGTTTGTTTGTGTCTAACAAATCCTCCATAGCATCTGCTGCTCTGTCAATGACTCCTCCCTTAATTGCATTTTCTGGGTCATCTTCAATGTTTTCATCAATATTTTCTGCCTTCAGAATTTCTTTTGCACGTTCTCGGACCCTTTCTTCAAATTCTATATCGCTTTTCCTCTTAACAACAAATTTTTCATGGTAAGCTACCATGTCGGGATAGTTTACACTTTCAACACAGTAGGTTTCGTAGTTGCTATTTCCACTGACTACTAGTTCATTTTCATTTCTCCAAGGTTTAAACAATTTTAAAAGATCTCCATAATAAGCATTTTTCTTCTCGTCAGTTTCAAATGGGTTTACCTTTCTGTGCTGTATGATATACGGTTTAAAAAGCCTTTTTCTGAGGTAGAAGGACCCGTCAGTTAACATCATATTATCATCAGTACCATTACGCTCCCGTTCATACCAAGACAATAACTGAAAAAGACTGATATTTTCAATATGTTCCGGTCTTTTAGGGTATATATCAATAACCCAGTGGGCAATGTACAGATCACTACTCTGTGGATCGTTTTTAGCAAGCTTTTCAAGCTCCTCATACCTTCTCAGTGTCCTCTTTACCTCGCTCTTTTTCGTAAGGTCAATATATCTAAATTGCCTAGAAATACTATACAATTTAGTACCAAGAAGCCTATCAGCAGCTTCAACTGCTCCAACTTGACGGGTTTTTATGGACTTCAACAAGTAGGACATAGTTCGTTGACCAAGACTTTTGCATGCATTATTTACTTCCTCCCACATTGCTTCTATTTCGACACTCTCTGCTTTTGTCATGTAATCGGTAATGTAATACGGTAATTTAGAGCCCAAATGGCCAATATATTGAACATCAATGTTTGCTTGATTAGCAATAAGTAACGCAGGAGAATAGTCATTTATATAACGCTCGTCATCTCTTCGAAGCAGATGATATATTCTTTTTCTTGGCTTTTTACGGTTTGTACCATGAGCCAAGCAGTCAAGGATGTCATATAATTCTGTTCGTTCCTTTGTAGGACGAGGAAAGCCAAACTTACAATACGTAACCCATCTTCCTCTTTTTCTCTTATACTTTCTTTGACAGTATTTATTACAGCGGTGCACTTGATGGTCTTTGACCAGTTTGTGAAGAGTTGGACTAGTCAATCTATTTGGTATTTCACAAGTTATAATACTATTGATATACTGAATCACTTCAGACGCTGTTGATTTCCCAATAATAGGAGCATCTTCAATCCACAACACACAGTATACATGAGGCGCACCTCGTTTCTGATACTCGATACGCCAGAAATGATCCTTAATTTTACCAAACAAAGGATTTGTCTTTGAACAAATTAGCTCATTAAATATAGGTGTCCATTTTTTGTCAAAGTGCATGGAAACTGCAATTGGATCTAGACACGTCAACTCTGCTGGGGTCATTTTTGCCACACCAGGTAAGTTCTTATGGACAGTCCGTAAATATTCAATAAATTCAGGAGAGTACCACTCAGCACATGAAACTGTCAGAAACAAAGTCGGTGGACCCAATTGCTCAATCATTGACTTTACTTTATAGGAAAGAGATTGAAAATACTGCTGAGATCCTCTGATTTTTGATTGAACAGAAAACAAAGTCGCTTCCATCTCTCCATCACGGGAAAGAAGCCTGTCTATAAATTGACGAGCATTTTGATTTGGTTTCACAGTCCGCAACATATGACCGACGCTATTACACATGTAAGAGAATTCTTGCAATTGGAAGCTGTGAAAAAGAAACTGTTTGTCAAGACGAAACTTAGTATGTCTGCTAAGAAGCCTTGATTTAAAATATTCTGCATTCCTAATCCGAAATGGTCTTGCCTTGTCACGCAAGCCATATTTGCCTTTCGGGAAAAGATTTGGAAACACTTTTAGATCAAGTTCTTCCTGAAATAAGTCTTCGCTCTCACCTTTTAGTTTCTTGATTTGAAATTGGTCAGTACCAAGATCTTTCATCTGCTTAAAATCTTCAATGAAGTCTTTTAGTACCGCTGAATTGAGAGGCTGGACAGAAAAATGTTCAACCAATGTAGATTTTGCGCTTTCTGTCAGTTTCTGAAGGATTGCAGCTTCCGGTATTTCAGGTAAATTATCAACACCAACCGCTTTTTCAGCAAGACGTGCTTCAAGTATTTTATTTAAATCTTCTAGGGTGTATGCATGTATTGTTTTATAGAGACTGTTGTTCTCTCTTAACCACAACAGTGCTTCATGGACTTTTCTCAGATCTATTAGTGCAGTCCAAACATTCTTGTTGTAAGTAGGCTGACCATTGACAATGACTACAAAACTATCAATGTTAAGAAGTTTTTCAGGCTGAATATCTGCATTTGCTTGCACATCAACAGGTAGATATACTATTCTCCCCTTAAGAGCGTCAACAAGTTCTGTTCTAGGTCTCTTCAATGCAGTTACTTGCCCTAATCTGACGATCGTAAGACAAGGCATAACAAATCGAATCATTGCCATTTCAAAATTATTTAAACACTTTATACATCCCGGTGTACAGTCTATATGAAGGTTATTTAATACTGATCGGACATTCTCCTGACTTTTCAACATTTTCCCAGCACAGTAATCACAGACAAAGAATGAATCTATGACATCCTCTTTCCAACCTGTACATTGAATTAGTTGTTCTCTGTCATCCTTGGGTATGTCCTGTTGTAGGTGTTCTAAAATCATGGCCATCATTACATCAAAACCTTTCCTATTTGAAAGGGATCTTAGACTCTTCAATTGGTATTTTGTCTTTATCTGCTCACAACTGTCACAATGCATTGTGGGGTATACATCCCTGATGTTAGCTACCTTATCAAGGCTCTCACCAAATAATTTTATTATTGTATTTTCATCCACAGAAACTCTAATATTGCTATCACCGTAAATGAAGTCTTGACTATTATTACGACAGAGTCTACTTGACACTTCTTCTATGTAATGACTTAGTTCCTTGTACGAACCCTCGACTTTTAGTAGATTAATATGTTGTATAATCTTACATTTTGATACTGCCTTATATACGCTATTAATGAAACAGTTCAAGACAGGAAAATGTGGAGCTAGTGCCCTTAGAGAACGCAAATAGCTCTGACATCCCTCATTTGGGCTACAGTATAACGAATGCCCATGCTTTCTTGTGTCCCTGTAATTGATTTCACAATAATCCAAGCCGCCAAGGTAGAAATTAACCACTTTGTCAGTTGAAAATTTTAATGCTATATTATTTTCAAGGATATCAAAAAGAATTTGACATAATTCAATATCCATCGGATAGAGCTTGCAGATATCAGGGTGACATTGCCAAGTAACCTGCTGCCCAATTTTTGGTTTTGAATGTTTACTCGGATTGTTATAGGTGACTTCAGCCATCATAATTTCCTTGTCAGATCTAGTTCTAGAGCATTTTTCAATAGTTGTCTCGTACTTTTCAGGACAGTTTGTTCTACTACACAGAGAATTTTTTGCCAAATATTCAGTAGAACTAAACGAACTGTTTAAAACACAGTTAGAAATGCTTTTTTCTTGAGTCGGTGTTCCAGGAATTTGTTCTAAATCATTAGTCTTACAAACACATTTACTAATAACCCTAACAGGCTCGTTTTCGCCATAATTGAAAAACATTGCTTTTCCTTCGCTGTTGATAGGTATGCTTGTATATATATTTTTATTGCTGCTACATAAACTGCAATTGCTCCATCCAAAATTAATATACGAATTTTCTAAGAAGTACGCCTCCGTATATTCACTGTGTTGTCGAACATTTTCCATTGCATCTATAAACTGTTCCACAGTTGCCAATCCATACCTTGGAAGCTTTTCGTTAAACTGACAACATTTCTTTTGGATATTACTATGAAGCTTTGCCAAAGAATTTCTAGCCGACTTTTCAACAGCATCCGCTCTTTCAAAGAGAATTTTAATCTGTAATTTTGAATACTTTTCGTGATTCCGATAAAACATGCGTAAAATGTTTCTCAATTTACAAAGATCAGCCTGCATTTTCGCCATCTTCTTGTATTTCTGAATGTAATTTTTCCCTCTGTCCTTATGCGTTCTTCGGTACAACCTCGCAGAGAATTTAATTTTTTCATTATAGATTTTGTCACCCCAGTAACGCTCCTTGATCTTTTGTTTGGCTGTCTCAATTTTTGCTTCTCGATACACCTGGACGGTTGAATACCTTTGCTTTTGGTTTTTCTTATATTTGATGCGGTAATCTTCATCATTGTGATAACTCTCCTTGATCTTTTGTTTGGCTGTCTCAATTTTTGCATGTCTATAATCTTCATCATTGTGATAACACATCTTGCTGTTTTGTTTTGCTCTCTCAATTATTACTTCTCGATACGCCTGGTCGGTTGAATACCTTTGTTTTGCTCTCTCAATTATTACTTCTCGATACGCCTGGTCGGTTGAATACCTTTGTTTTGCTCTCTCAATTATTACTTCTCGATACGCCTGGTCGGTTGAATACCTTTGTTTTGCTCTCCCAATTATTACTTCTCGATGCGCCTGGTCGGTTGAATACCTTTGTTTTGCTCTCTCAATTTTTACTTCTCGATGCGCCTGGTCGGTTGAATATTTTTGCTTTTCTCTTTTCAAGATACTATCTCTGTTGTTTGTGTAGTACTGTTTTTTCAACTTGCGTGCGACTTGCTTGATTGAAACCATTATGTAATTATGAATGAGAACATTTTCATCTTTGTAGTTCTTAAGTAGTAATTATGACGTCACAGCGTAATGATTTTGTTGACGTCATAGAGCAATGATATTATTTCATGACGTCTTCAGAAACAACAATATAATTTCATGTTTTTCTATTCACGTCATAGCTCTAATATAAAACTATGATGACATTCATTATTTATCTAGTAGGGTTTCAGACAAGGTAATTCTAATGATGTACTTTTGTTTTGATCTGACTCTATTTTTAGGAGTTTTGTTATATTTCTTAGCATTGGACTGATCATCTCTTACTAGGTTGCTAGCTACTGCTGCAACCCAAATTCACATATATATTTATTTATGAGAGGCAGCCTGGCCGAGTGGTCCAAGGCACTGGTGTTAGCCACCAGTCTCTTCGGAGGCGTGGGTTCAAATCTTACCGCTGGTATACGATTATGTTTGAAAGACTGGAGTGTGAAAAGACATCGAAAATGCAGTTTTTGGTGGAAAAATTTATTCTCTTTTAGAAATAATTTATTTTAGTTACAAAAGGTTTTTAACCCAATTAATTTACTTTAAAATGAGCTATTGAACAACCCTCTACGATGTTCCAGTGCCAAGTTATCTGTGGAAAAGAAAAAAAAAAGAAAAAAGAAAAAATATCCCGTTTGGGGAGAATAACGTGGTTAAAGTCAATTTTCTTGATTTTCAAGCCAATATATTTCCCTTGCTGTTCAAGCCAAGGGACAGAAAGTTTCCTATACAGGGGTTTCGGACAAGGCGGTTCTAATGGTGTACTTTTTGTTTTGATCTGACTCCTTTGCTAGGAACTATGGGTTTTTATATTTCTTAACATTGGACGGGATCGTCTCTTACTAGGTTGCTAGCTACCGCTGCAACCCGGATTTTATTGACGTCATGGCGCAATGATATTATTTCATGACGTCTTCAGAAACAACAATATATTTTCGTGTTTTTCTATTCACGTCATAGCTCTAATATAAAAAACTATGATGACATTCATTATTTATCTAGTAGGGTTTCAGACAAGTTAGTTCTAATGATGTAGTTTTGTTTTGATCTGACTCTATTTTTAGGATTTTTGGGTTTTTATATTTCTTAGCATGGGACTGATCGTCTCTTGCTAGGTTGCTAGCTACTGCTGCAACCCAAATTATAAGAGGCAGCCTGGCCGAGTGGTCCAAGGCACTGGTGTTAGCCACCAGTCTCTTCGGAGGCGTGGGTTCAAATCTTACCGCTGGTATACGATTATGTTTGAAAGACTGCAGTGTGAAGACATCGAAAATGCAGTTTTTGGTGGAAAAATTTAGTCTCTTTTAGAAATAATTTATTTTAATTACTATAGATTTTTAACCCAATTAATTTCCTTTAAAATGAGCTATTGAACAACTCTCTACGATGTTCCAGTGCCAAGCTATCTCTGGAAACAAAGAAAAGAGAAAAAAAGAAAAAAATATCCCGTTTAGGCAGAATATTGTAATAGCTGCCACTTTTCTTGATTTTCAAGCCATAATATTTCCCTTGCTGTTCAAGCCAAGGGACAGAAAGTTTCCTTTACAGGGGTTTCTGACAAGGCGGTTCTAATGGTGTACTTTTTGTTTTGATCTGACTCTTTTTTTAGGAACTATGGGTTTTAATATTTCTTAACATTGGACGTGATCGTCTCTTACTAGGTTGCTAGCTACCGCTGCAACCTGGAAAACGGGTTCAAATATTACCGCTGGTGTTATGTTTGAAAGACTGCAGTGTGAAAAGACATCAAAAATGCAGTTTTTGGTGGAAAAATTTATTCTCTTTTAGAAATAATTTATTTTAGTTACTATAGATTTTTAACCCAATTAATTTCCTTTAAAATGAGCCATTGAACAACTATCTACGATGTTCCAGTGCCAAGCTATCTCTGGAAACAAAGAAAAAAAGAGAAAAAGAAAATATGCCATTTGTGGAGAATCCTGTAGTAGCTGCCACTTTTCTTGATTTTCAAGCCAATATATTTCCCTTGCTGTTCAAGCCAAGGGACAGAAAGTTTACTATACAGGGGTTTCGGACAAGGCGGTTCTAATGGTGTACTTTTTGTTTTGATCTGACTCCCTTTTTAGGAGCTATGGGTTTTTATATTTATTAACATTGGACGTGATCGTCTCTTACTAGGTTGCTAGCTACCGCTGCAACCCGGAAAAAATCTAATATTAATAACTACTACATGAGATTCGCTTGACTGACACTATTTATGATGAAAATTATCGTTTCTTTATGTAATTTCAACCCAATTAATTTCCTTTAAAATGAGCCATAGAACAACTCTCTACGATGTTCCAGTGCCAAGCTATCTGTGGAAAAGAAAAAAAAGAAAAAAAAATATCCCGTTTAGGCAGAATGTTGTAGTAGCTGCCACTTTTCTTGATTTTCAAGCCAATATATTTCCCTTGCTGTTCAAGCCAAGGGACTGAAAGTTTCCTATATAGGGGTTTCGGACAAGGCGGTTCTAATGGTGTACTTTTGAATTTGATCTGACTCCTTTTTTAGGAGTTATGGGTTTTTATATTTCTTAACATTGGACGTGATCGTCTCTTACTAGGTTGCTAGCTACCGCTGCAACCCGGATTGCTAGCTACCGCTGCAACCCGGATTGCTAGCTACCGCTGCAACCCGGATACTATTGTTAAGTGGCCCATAAAATTTAGTATAGGCAAAAGGTCGTTCTTTATTATAACTGAACTAAAACCGAAATTAGTACACAATAGGTTTTAGATATTACGTCATGTCACTTATTACGTCATATATGGTTATTAGTAGATAATCGGTAAAATATTCGTTCTTTATTATAATGCTGTTCAAGCCAAGGGACAGAAAGGTTCCTATACAGGGGTTTCGGACAAGGCGGTTGTAATGGTGTACTTTTTGTTTTGATCTGACTCCATTGTTAGGAACTATGGGTTTTTATATTTCTTAACATTGGACGTGATCGTCTCTTACTAGGTTTCTAGCTACCGCTGCAACCCGGATCCTTCACATTCAATTTCTGCTGTTGCAATACTGTGTCAAAATGTGCATTCCTATCCAAGGTGGTAGATTCCATGACACTAGAATGAGGACAGGAGTTTTTCTCATCTGACAGGCTTTTTAATATTTTTTTTGCGATATAAGGACAGATCTTGTTTAATTTTCTTTAGTTTCTTTATTATATTTTTTTTAGGACTTATGAATTTTTATATTTCTTAACATTGGACGTGATCGTCTCTTACTAGGTTGCTAGCTACCGCTGCACCCCGGATTCTTTACTCTAATAATAATTGACAAACACCATTTATGATAAGTTATATCGGTCCTTTATGTAATACCGCTGTAACCCTGATAACAAACAGGAAAATATTACAAACAGGAAAAAGCCTACGGCTTTTTCTTCTTTTAAGTAGTAAGAGACGAACCTCAAACGATCAAGTAGCTAACTAAGTCCAATGCATGCAATAACTTTTTATTCCAATGATCGTCTTTTAATGTAACATATCAGTACCTATGGGAGAGAGATCGTTCTTTACTGTAATTTTTCTATTCACGTCATAGCTCTAATATAAAGCTATGACGACATTCATTATTTATCTAGTAGGGTTTCAGACAAGGTAGTTCTAATGATGTACTTTCGTTTTGATCTTACTCTATTTTTAGGAGTTTTGTTATATTTCTTAGCATTGGACTGATCGTCTCTTACTAGGTTGCTAGCTACTGCTGCAACCCAAATTCACATATATATTTATTTATGAGAGGCAGCCTGGCCGAGTGGTCCAAGACACTGGTGTTAGCCACCAGTCTCTTCGGAGGCATGGGTTCAAATCTTACCGCTGGTACACGATTATGTTTGAAAGACTGCAGTGTGAAAAGACATCAAAAATGCAGCTTTTGGTGGAAAAATTTATTCTCTTTTAGAAATAATTTATTTTAATTACTATAGATTTTTAACCCAATTAGTTTCCTTTAAAATGAGCTATTGAACAATCCTCTACGATGTTCCAGTGCCAAGCTATCTGTGGAAAAGAAAAAAAAAAGAAAAGAGGAAAAAATATCCCGTTTGGGGAGAATAACGTGGTTAAAGTCAATTTTCTTGATTTTCAAGCCAATATATTTCCCTTGCTGTTCAAGCCAAGGGACAGAAAGTTTCCTATACAGGGGTTTCGGACAAGGCGGTTCTAATGGTGTACTTTTTGTTTTGATCTGACTCCTTTGTTAGGAACTATTTGTTTTTATATTTCTTAACATTGGACGTGATCGTCTCTTACTAGGTTGCTAGCTACCGCTGCAACCCGGATTTGTTATTTCAGTGATCGTCTTTTAATGGAAAAATATAAATACTGTAATCTTAACTATAGTGAAGTTGCGTATGCAAGTTAGTATAGGGAAGAGTTTGATCTTTATTAAACACTGCATCTATAAACTGTTCCGCAGTTGCCAATCCATACCTTGGAAGCTTTTCATTAAACTGACAACATTTCTTTTGGATATTACTATGAAGTTTTGCCAAAGCATTTCTAGCCGACTTTTCAACAGCATCCACTCTTTCAAAGAGAATTTTCATCTGTAATTTTGAATACTTTTCGTGATTCCGATAAAACATGCGTAAAATGTTTCTCAATTTAAAAAGATCACCCTACATTTTTGCCATCTTCTTTTATTTCTGAATGTAATTTTTCCCTTTGTCCTTATGGGTTCTTCGTTACAACCTCGCAGAGAATTTAATTTTTTCATTATAGCTTTTGTCACCCCAGTAACGCTCCTTGATGTTTTGTTTGGCTGTCTCAATTTTTACTTCTCGATACACCTGGTCGGTTGTCTGAAACCCTACTAGATAAATAATGAATGTCATCATAGTTTTTTATATTAGAGCTATGACGTGAATAGAAAAACACGAAAATATATTGTTGTTTCTGAAGACGTCATGAAATAATATCATTGCGCCATGACGTCAATAAAATCCGGGTTGCAGCGGTAGCTAGCAACCTAGTAAGAGACGATCCCGTCCAATGTTAAGAAATATAAAAACCCATAGTTCCTAGCAAAGGAGTCAGATCAAAACAAAAAGTACACCATTAGAACCGCCTTGTCCGAAAGCCCTGTATAGGAAACTTTCTGTCCCTTGGCTTGAACAGCAAGGGAAATATATTGGCTTGAAAATCAAGAAAATTGACTTTAACCACGTTATTCTCCCCAAACGGGATATTTTTTCTTTTTTCTTTTTTTTTTCTTTTCCACAGATAACTTGGCACTGGAACATCGTAGAGGGTTGTTCAATAGCTCATTTTAAAGTAAATTAATTGGGTTAAAAACCTTTTGTAACTAAAATAAATTATTTCTAAAAGAGAATAAATTTTTCCACCAAAAACTGCATTTTCGATGTCTTTTCACACTCCAGTCTTTCAAACATAATCGTATACCAGCGGTAAGATTTGAACCCACGCCTCCGAAGAGACTGGTGGCTAACACCAGTGCCTTGGACCACTCGGCCAGGCTGCCTCTCATAAATAAATATATATGTGAATTTGGGTTGCAGCAGTAGCTAGCAACCTAGTAAGAGATGATCAGTCCAATGCTAAGAAATATAACAAAACTCCTAAAAATAGAGTCAGATCAAAACAAAAGTACATCATTAGAATTACCTTGTCTGAAACCCTACTAGATAAATAATGAATGTCATCATAGTTTTATATTAGAGCTATGACGTGAATAGAAAAACATGAAATTATATTGTTGTTTCTGAAGACGTCATGAAATAATATCATTGCTCTATGACGTCAACAAAATCATTACGCTGTGACGTCATAATTACTACTTAAGAACTACAAAGATGAAAATGTTCTCATTCATAATTACATAATGGTTTCAATCAAGCAAGTCGCACGCAAGTTGAAAAAACAGTACTACACAAACAACAGAGATAGTATCTTGAAAAGAGAAAAGCAAAAATATTCAACCGACCAGGCGCATCGAGAAGTAAAAATTGAGAGAGCAAAACAAAGGTATTCAACCGACCAGGCGCATCGAGAAGTAATAATTGGGAGAGCAAAACAAAGGTATTCAACCGACCAGGCGTATCGAGAAGTAATAATTGAGAGAGCAAAACAAAGGTATTCAACCGACCAGGCGTATCGAGAAGTAATAATTGAGAGAGCAAAACAAAGGTATTCAACCGACCAGGCGTATCGAGAAGTAATAATTGAGAGAGCAAAACAAAACAGCAAGATGTGTTATCACAATGATGAAGATTATAGACATGCAAAAATTGAGACAGCCAAACAAAAGATCAAGGAGAGTTATCACAATGATGAAGATTACCGCATCAAATATAAGAAAAACCAAAAGCAAAGGTATTCAACCGTCCAGGTGTATCGAGAAGCAAAAATTGAGACAGCCAAACAAAAGATCAAGGAGCGTTACTGGGGTGACAAAATCTATAATGAAAAAATTAAATTCTCTGCGAGGTTGTACCGAAGAACGCATAAGGACAGAGGGAAAAATTACATTCAGAAATACAAGAAGATGGCAAAAATGCAGGCTGATCTTTGTAAATTGAGAAACATTTTACGCATGTTTTATCGGAATCACGAAAAGTATTCAAAATTACAGATTAAAATTCTCTTTGAAAGAGCGGATGCTGTTGAAAAGTCGGCTAGAAATTCTTTGGCAAAGCTTCATAGTAATATCCAAAAGAAATGTTGTCAGTTTAACGAAAAGCTTCCAAGGTATGGATTGGCAACTGTGGAACAGTTTATAGATGCAATGGAAAATGTTCGACAACACAGTGAATATACGGAGGCGTACTTCTTAGAAAATTCGTATATTAATTTTGGATGGAGCAATTGCAGTTTATGTAGCAGCAATAAAAATATATATACAAGCATACCTATCAACAGCGAAGGAAAAGCAATGTTTTTCAATTATGGCGAAAACGAGCCTGTTAGGGTTATTAGTAAATGTGTTTGTAAGACTAATGATTTAGAACAAATTCCTGGAACACCGACTCAAGAAAAAAGCATTTCTAACTGTGTTTTAAACAGTTCGTTTAGTTCTACTGAATATTTGGCAAAAAATTCTCTGTGTAGTAGAACAAACTGTCCTGAAAAGTACGAGACAACTATTGAAAAATGCTCTAGAACTAGATCTGACAAGGAAATTATGATGGCTGAAGTCACCTATAACAATCCGAGTAAACATTCAAAACCAAAAATTGGGCAGCAGGTTACTTGGCAATGTCACCCTGATATCTGCAAGCTCTATCCGATGGATATTGAATTATGTCAAATTCTTTTTGATATCCTTGAAAATAATATAGCATTAAAATTTTCAACTGACAAAGTGGTTAATTTCTACCTTGGCGGCTTGGATTATTGTGAAATCAATTACAGGGACACAAGAAAGCATGGGCATTCGTTATACTGTAGCCCAAATGAGGGATGTCAGAGCTATTTGCGTTCTCTAAGGGCACTAGCTCCACATTTTCCTGTCTTGAACTGTTTCATTAATAGCGTATATAAGGCAGTATCAAAATGTAAGATTATACAACATATTAATCTACTAAAAGTCGAGGGTTCGTACAAGGAACTAAGTCATTACATAGAAGAAGTGTCAAGTAGACTCTGTCGTAATAATAGTCAAGACTTCATTTACGGTGATAGCAATATTAGAGTTTCTGTGGATGAAAATACAATAATAAAATTATTTGGTGAGAGCCTTGATAAGGTAGCTAACATCAGGGATGTATACCCCACAATGCATTGTGACAGTTGTGAGCAGATAAAGACAAAATACCAATTGAAGAGTCTAAGATCCCTTTCAAATAGGAAAGGTTTTGATGTAATGATGGCCATGATTTTAGAACACCTACAACAGGACATACCCAAGGATGACAGAGAACAACTAATTCAATGTACAGGTTGGAAAGAGGATGTCATAGATTCATTCTTTGTCTGTGATTACTGTGCTGGGAAAATGTTGAAAAGTCAGGAGAATGTCCGATCAGTATTAAATAACCTTCATATAGACTGTACACCGGGATGTATAAAGTGTTTAAATAATTTTGAAATGGCAATGATTCGATTTGTTATGCCTTGTCTTACGATCGTCAGATTAGGGCAAGTAACTGCATTGAAGAGACCTAGAACAGAACTTGTTGACGCTCTTAAGGGGAGAATAGTATATCTACCTGTTGATGTGCAAGCAAATGCAGATATTCAGCCTGAAAAACTTCTTAACATTGATAGTTTTTGTAGTCATTGTCAATGGTCAGCCTACTTACAACAAGAATGTTTGGACTGCACTAATAGATCTGAGAAAAGTCCATGAAGCACTGTTGTGGTTAAGAGAGAACAACAGTCTCTATAAAACAATACATGCATACACCCTAGAAGATTTAAATAAAATACTTGAAGCACGTCTTGCTGAAAAAGCGGTTGGTGTTGATAATTTACCTGAAATACCGGAAGCTGCAATCCTTCAGAAACTGACAGAAAGCGCAAAATCTACATTGGTTGAACATTTTTCTGTCCAGCCTCTCAATTCAGCGGTACTAAAAGACTTCATTGAAGATTTTAAGCAGATGAAAGATCTTGGTACTGACCAATTTCAAATCAAGAAACTAAAAGGTGAGAGCGAAGACTTATTTCAGGAAGAACTTGATCTAAAAGTGTTTCCAAATCTTTTCCCGAAAGGCAAATATGGCTTGCGTGACAAGGCAAGACCATTTCGGATTAGGAATGCAGAATATTTTAAATCAAGGCTTCTTAGCAGACATACTAAGTTTCGTCTTGACAAACAGTTTCTTTTTCACAGCTTCCAATTGCAAGAATTCTCTTACATGTGTAATAGCGTCGGTCATATGTTGCGGACTGTGAAACCAAATCAAAATGCTCGTCAATTTATAGACAGGCTTCTTTCCCGTGATGGAGAGATGGAAGCGACTTTGTTTTCTGTTCAATCAAAAATCAGAGGATCTCAGCAGTATTTTCAATCTCTTTCCTATAAAGTAAAGTCAATGATTGAGCAATTGGGTCCACCGACTTTGTTTCTGACAGTTTCATGTGCTGAGTGGTACTCTCCTGAATTTATTGAATATTTACGGACTGTCCATAAGAACTTACCTGGTGTGGCAAAAATGACCCCAGCAGAGTTGACGTGTCTAGATCCAATTGCAGTTTCCATGCACTTTGACAAAAAATGGACACCTATATTTAATGAGCTAATTTGTTCAAAGACAAATCCTTTGTTTGGTAAAATTAAGGATCATTTCTGGCGTATCGAGTATCAGAAACGAGGTGCGCCTCATGTATACTGTGTGTTGTGGATTGAAGATGCTCCTATTATTGGGAAATCAACAGCGTCTGAAGTGATTCAGTATATCAATAGTATTATAACTTGTGAAATACCAAATAGATTGACTAGTCCAACTCTTCACAAACTGGTCAAAGACCATCAAGTGCACCGCTGTAATAAATACTGTCAAAGAAAGTATAAGAGAAAAAGAGGAAGATGGGTTACGTATTGTAAGTTTGGCTTTCCTCGTCCTACAAAGGAACGAACAGAATTATATGACATCCTTGACTGCTTGGCTCATGGTACAAACCGTAAAAAGCCAAGAAAAAGAATATATCATCTGCTTCGAAGAGATGACGAGCGTTATATAAATGACTATTCTCCTGCGTTACTTATTGCTAATCAAGCAAACATTGATGTTCAATATATTGGCCATTTGGGCTCTAAATTACCGTATTACATTACCGATTACATGACAAAAGCAGAGAGTGTCGAAATAGAAGCAATGTGGGAGGAAGTAAATAATGCATGCAAAAGTCTTGGTCAACGAACTATGTACTACTTGTTGAAGTCCATAAAAACCCGTCAAGTTGGAGCAGTTGAAGCTGCTGATAGGCTTCTTGGTACTAAATTGTATAGTATTTCTAGGCAATTTAGATATATTGACCTTACGAAAAAGAGCGAGGTAAAGAGGACACTGAGAAGGTATGAGGAGCTTGAAAAGCTTGCTAAAAACGATCCACAGAGTAGTGATCTGTACATTGCCCACTGGGTTATTGATATATACCCTAAAAGACCGGAACATATTGAAAATATCAGTCTTTTTCAGTTATTGTCTTGGTATGAACGGGAGCGTAATGGTACTGATGATAATATGATGTTAACTGACGGGTCCTTCTACCTCAGAAAAAGGCTTTTTAAACCGTATATCATACAGCACAGAAAGGTAAACCCATTTGAAACTGACGAGAAGAAAAATGCTTATTATGGAGATCTTTTAAAATTGTTTAAACCTTGGAGAAATGAAAATGAACTAGTAGTCAGTGGAAATAGCAACTACGAAACCTACTGTGTTGAAAGTGTAAACTATCCCGACATGGTAGCTTACCATGAAAAATTTGTTGTTAAGAGGAAAAGCGATATAGAATTTGAAGAAAGGGTCCGAGAACGTGCAAAAGAAATTCTGAAGGCAGAAAATATTGATGAAAACATTGAAGATGACCCAGAAAAATGCAATTAAGGGAGGAGTCATTGACAGAGCAGCAGATGCTATGGAGGATTTGTTAGACACAAACAAACAGATTTTAAATGGTGACACCGAAGAATGGTTGAAAAATGATTATGAGTCGCTCAATATTGATCAAAAGAGAGTTGTTGACAAAATTTTAGACTCAGTTACCAAGCGCAATGGTGCAACATCTTTGAAGTTGATTGTATTACAGTAAAGAACGATCTCTCTCACATACTAACTGATATATGGTGGTTCCAGGTGTATCCGGGTTGCAGCGGTAGCTAGCAACCTAGTAAGAGACGATCACGTCCAATGTTAAGAAATATAAAAACCCATAGTTCCTAACAAAGGAGTCAGATTACAATAAAGAACGACCTATTACCTATACTAAATTTTATACTCCACTTAATTATAGTATAGGTTAGTAATTCAACAGATACCATGGCACTGGAACATTGTAGAGAGTTGTTCATTGGCTCATTTTGAAGGAAATTAATGGGGTTAAAAACTTTTTGTAATTAAAACAATTATTTTTATTACATTAGGAAATTTTATATGTTATAATAAAGAACAACCTCTTGCCTATACTACATTTTATACACCACATAATTATAGTATAGGTTAGTAATTCCACAGATAGCTTGGCAGTGGAACATGGTAGAGAGTTGTTCAATGGCTCATTTTAAAGAAAATTAACGGGGTTAAAAATATTTTGTAATGAAAACAAATTATTTTTAAAATAGAATCAGTTTTTTGCGAAAAACTGCATATTTCATATTAAAGTTACATTATAAGACGATCATTAAAATACCACTGCTTTGCATACATTGGACATAATGAGCTGTCTGATTCTTTGAGGTTTTATAATAAAGATCGAACTCTTCCCTATACTAACTTGCATACGCAGTTTCACTATAGTTAAGATTACATTATTTATATTTTTACATTAAAAGACGATCACTGAAATAACAAACCATTACATACATTGGACTTAGTTAGCTACTTGATTGTTTGAGTTTCGTCTCTTACTATTTAAAAGAAGAAAAAGCCGTAGGCTTTTTCTTGTTTGTATTTATAGTTAAAAAACGAACTCAAGTCCAAAGAAACTGAACACTGTGGTTCATTCATATTATCTTCATTATTTTAGCTTTAATGTAAATAAACAAGTTTCTTTTTTAAATTACAATAAGGAACGAACTCTTGCCTATACAATCTTGCATAGACAACTTAACTACAGCATAGGCTTGCATATTTATACTTAAAGTCAAGACATTTTCATTAAAATCCGGGTTACAGCGGTAGCTAGCAACCTAGTCAGAGACTATCACGTCCAATGTTAAGAAATAAAATAACCCATAGGTCCTGAAAAGCAGTCAGATCAAATTCAAAAGTACACCATTAGAACCGCCCTGTCTGAAACCCGTGTATAGGAAACTATCAGTCCCTTGGCTTGAACAGCAAGGGAAATATATTCTCTTGAAAATCAAGAAAAGTGGCAGCTACTACAACATTCTGCCTAAACGGGATATTTTTTTTTTCTCTTTTCTTTTGTATCCAGAGATAGCTTGGTACTGGAACATCGTAGAGAGTTGTTCAATGGCTCATTTTAAAGGAAATTAATTGAGTTAAAAATCTATAGTAATTAAAATAAATTATTTCTAAAAGAGAATAAATTTTTCCACCAAAAATTGCATTTTTGATGTCTTTTCACACTGCGGTCTTTCAAACATAATCGTATACCAGCGGTAAGATTTGAACCCACGCCTGCGAAGAGACTGGTGGCTAACACCAGTGCCTTGGACCACTCGGCCAGGCTGCCTCTCATAAATTAATATATATGTAAATTTGGGTTGCAGCAGTAGCTAGCAACCTAGTAAGAGACGATCAGTCCAATGCTAAGAAATATAAAAACCCAAAACTCCTAAAAATAGAGTCAGATCAAAATAAAAGTACATCATTAGAATTACCTTGTCTGAAACCCTACTAGATAAATAATGTTACATTAAAAGACAATCCTTGGAATAACAAACCCTTGCATACATTGGAGTTAGTTAGCTACTTGATTGTTTTATAGCTACATAAAGAATCTAATCCGGGTTGCAGCGGTAGCTAGCAACCTAGTAAGAGACGATCACCTCCAATGTTAAGAAATATAAAAACCCGTAGCTCCTAAAAAAAGAGTCAGATCAAAACAAAAAGTACACCATTAGAACCGCCTTGTACAAATCCTCCATAAAGGAAACTTACCGCCCTTTGGCTTGAATAACAAAGAAAATATATTGGCTTGAAAATCAAGAAAATAGACTTTTACCACGTTATTCTCCCCAAACGGGATATTTTTTTCTTTTTTTCTTTTTTTTTTTCTTTTTTTTATCCAGAGATAGCTTGGCACTGGAACATCGTAGAGGGTTGTTCAATAGCTCATTTTAAAGGAAATTAATTGGGTTAAAAATCTACAGTAACTAAAATAAATTATTTTTAAAAGAGAATAAATTTTTTCAATAAAAACTGTATTTTTGATGCAGTGACGTCATAATTACTATATAAGAAACGTCAAAACTGCAAAAGGTCTCATTCATGAATACATTTATAATAAAGAACGACCTCTTGCCTATACTAAATTTTATAGGCCACTTAACTATAGTAGCATAAAGGATTTTATAATAAAGAACATCCGGGTTGCAGCGGGAGCTAGCAACCTAATAAGAGACGATCGAGTCCAATGCTAAGAAATAAAAAAAAACCATAGCTCCTAAAACAGCAGTCAGATCAAAACAAAAAGTACACCATTAGAACCGCCTTGTCCAAAAACTCTGTATAGGAAACTTTCTGTAATTTGGCTTGAACAGCAAGGCTTGAAAATCAAGAAAATTGACTTTAACCACGTTATTCTCCACAAACGGGATATTTTTTTTTTTTTGTTTCCAGAGATAGCTTGGCACTGGAACATCGTAGAGAGTTGTTCAATAGCTCATTTTAAAGGAAATCTCTAGATCTAGCGTCTTTTGCACTTAATTTTTTTTTTAATTAATTATTTTTTACGAAAAACTTAATTTTTTATATACAATATTGATCCATGACGTCATAGTCGCTGGATGTAGTTAGTATCTGGGTTGCAGCGGTAGCTAGCAACCTAGTAAGAGACGATCACGTCCAATGTTAAGAAATATAAAAACCCATAGTTCCTAACAAAGGAGTCAGATCAAAACAAAAAGTACACCATTAGAACCGCCTTGTCCGAATCCTCTATAAAGGAAACTTACCTCCCTTTGGCTTGAATAACAAAGAAAATATATTGGCTTGAAAATCAAGAAAATTGACTTTTACCACGTTATTCTCCACAAACGGGATATTTTTTTCTTTCCGCTTTTTCTTTCTGCTCAGCTAGCTGGGCACTGGAAAATCATAGAGAGCTGTATAATAGCTCATTTTAAAGGAAATTGCAACATCTAGTCACTTTTGTATTTAAAAATAAAATACTTTTTAAAGTAGAATCAATTTTGTCAAAAAAATTGCATTTTTGATGTATTTTCATACTGCAGTCTTTTCAAAGATATTTGAATTTTGAAGCAATAAAACAGTCCATGTAATGAACTCTATAGTAATAATAGCTACTTGTCTCAATAGTAACCGAAACTCCTGGAACCAAAATTTTCTTTTTTGGCTTAATCGCTAAAATTATTATGTAAACTGCAAAAATATTTATGATACCTAATCAGTAATAGTAATTTTTTAATTTAAACAACAAAAATACATGAAAATTCTAAAATTAGTTTTGCTTTTTGTCTCCTGGAAGAAATTTTTTTTTCATCTCAGTTCAAATTTATTATTGTATCCTGGAACCAAGCTTTTTTTGGTTTGTAACCCGTAAAGTACATATCTCCATATTATTGTCTCATAATTGCAATTATTTTAGTTTTCAGTCCAGAATCACTAAACTTATTATGTAAACTGCAAAAATATTTATGGTGTCTAACCAATAATACTAATTTTGTAATTCAAACAAGATAAATACCTGAAAATTTTAAAATTAGTTTTGTTTTATGCTAGGTTTTAGATACTCGACACGGGATTTTGTGTGCTTAATAATTTCAAACCTTGAAAAAATATGATCTCACGCGAGTGGAAAAAAAGAAAGAATAACCAAAAACAATATCAAAATAGAACAATCCAAATTTCTACTAATAGAAAACTTTACTACACAAAAAATAAAGCTAACATCCTGAAATATCAGAAAAGTTTATTTAAAAGAGATAAAAATGCCACCAAACGCAATAAAGCTCGAGCACGCGTAAGGATTGCTACTAAGATGTCTTGTGATCCAGGATTTAAGAAAATGAAATATGACAGAGCAAAACAGAGGTATCTTACGGATCAGGGGTATCGAGAAGGGAAAATTGAGACAGCGAAACAAAAGAGCAAGGAACGGTATGATAACGATATAGATTACCGAAACAAACATAAGAAAAAAGTTGCTACCAGAATAATGGGTAGATACTGGGGTGACAAAAGCTATAATGAAAAAATTAAATTCTCTGCGAGGTTGTACCGAAGAACGCATAAGGACAAAGGGAAAAATTACATTCAGAAATACAAGAAGATGGCAAAAATGCAGGCTGATCTTTGTAAATTGAGAAACATTTTACGCATGTTTTATCGGGATCACGAAAAGTATTCGAAATTACAGATTAAAATTCTCTTTGAAAGAGCGGATGCTGTTGAAAAGTCGGCTAGAAATGCTTTGGCAAAGCTTCATAGCAATATCCAAAAGAAATGTTGTCAGTTTAACGAAAAGCTTCCAAGGTATGGATTGGCAACTGCGGAACAGTTTATAGATGCAATGGAAAATGTTCGACAACACAGTGAATATACGGAGGCGTACTTCTTAGAAAATTCGTATATTAATTTTGGAAGGAGCAATTGCAGTTTATGTAGCAGCAATAAAAATATATATACAAGCATACCTATCAACAGCGAAGGAAAAGCAATGTTTTTCAATTATGGCGAAAACGAGCCTGTTAGGTTTATTAGTAAATGTGTTTGTAAGACTAATGATTCAGAACAAATTCCTGGAACACCGACTCAAGAAAAAAGCATTTCTAACTGTGTTTTAAACAGTTCGTTTAGTTCTACTGAATATTTGGCAAAAAATTCTCTGTGTAGTTGAACAAACTGTCCTGAAAAGTACGAGACAACTATTGAAAAATGCTCTAAAACTAGATCTGACAAGGAAATTATGATGGCTGATGTCACCTATAACAATCTGAGTAAACATTCAAAACCAAAAATTGGGCAGCAGGTTACTTGGCAATGTCACCCTGATATCCGCAAGCTCTATCCGACGGATATTGAATTATGTCAAATTCTTTTTGATATCCTTGAAAACAATATAGCATTAAAATTTTCAACTGACAAAGTGGTTAATTTCTACCTTGGCGGCTTGGATTATTGTGAAATCAATTACAGGGACACAAGAAAGCATGGGCATTCGTTATACTGTAGCCCAAATCCGGGTTGCAGCGGTAGCTAGCAACCTAGTAAGAGACGATCACGTCCAATGTTAAGAAATATAAAAACCCATAGTTCCTAACAAAGGAGTCAGATCAAAACAAAAAGTACACCATTAGAACCGCCTTGTCTGAAACCCCTGTATAGGAAACTTTCTGTCCCTTGGCTTGAACAGCAAGGGAAATATATTGTCTTGAAAATCAAGAAAATTGACTTGAACCACGTTATTCTCCACAAACGGGATATTTTTTTCTTTTTTTCTTTTTTTCTTTTTTTGTATCCAGAGATAGCTTGGCACTGGAACATCGTAGAGGGTTGTTCAATAGCTCATTTTAAAGGAAATTAATTGGGTTAAAAATCTATAGTAACTAAAATTAATTATTTCTAAAAGAGAATAAATTTTTCCACCAAAAACTGCATTTTTGATGTCTTTTCACACTACAGTCTTTCAAACATAATCGTATACCAGCGGTAAGATTTGAACCCTGGCCTCCGAAGAGACTGGTGGGTAACACGAGTGCCTTGGACCACTCCAAAAACTGCATTTTGATGTCTTTTCACACTGCAGTCTTTCAACATAATCGTATACCAGCGGTAAGAATTGAACCCACGCCTATGAAGAGACTGGTGGCTAACACCAGTGCCTTGGACCACTCGGCCAGGCTGCCTCTCATAAATAAATATATATGTGAATTTGGGTTGCAGCAGTAGCTAGCAACCTAGTAAGAGACGATCAGTCCAATGCTAAGAAATATAAAAACCCAAAACTCCTAAAAATAGAGTCAGATCAAAACAAAAGTACATCATTAGAAATACCTTGTCTGAAACCCTACTAGATAAATAATGAACGTCATCATAGTTTTATATTAGAGCTATGACGTGAATAGAGTGACGTCATAATTAGTATATAAGGAAAGTCAAAACTGAAAATTCTCTCATTCTTGATTAGAATAATGGTTAGATCAAAGCAGGCTATACGCAAGTTGAAGAAAGAGTACTACACAAACAACAGAGATAGTAACTTGAAAAGAAAAAAGCAAAGGTATTCAACCGACCAGGTGTATCGAAAAGTAATAATTGAGAGAGCAAAACAAAGGTATTCAACCGACCAGGCGTATCGCGAAGTAATAATTGAGAGAGCAAAAGAAAACAGCAAGATGTGTTATCACAATGATGAAGATTATAGACATGCAAAAATTGAGACAGCCAAACAAAAAGTTTTCCAGTTTAATTATTTTTCTTTCTTTTCCAGAGATAGCTTGGCACTGGAACATCGTAGAGAGTTGTTCAATAGCTCATTTTAAAGGAAATTAATTGGGTTAAAAATCTATAGTAACTAAAATAAATTTTACAGTAAAGAACGGACTTTCAACCCCTAGTAACTAAAATAAATTATAATTTCATGTTATCTGGGTTGCAGCGGTAGCTAGCAACCTAGTAAGAGACGATCACGTCCAATGTTAATAAATATAAAAACCCATAGTTCCTAAAAAAGGAGTCAGATCAAAACAAAAAGTACACCATTAGAACCGCCTTGTCCGAAACCCCTGCATAGGAAACTTTCTGTCCCTTGGCTTGAACAGAAAGGGATTACAATAAAGAACGACACCTAGCCCATGTTAACTGAAACATAAATAGGGATTACGTAATTTTCATTTAAAATAAAGAACAACCTCTTGCCTATACTAAAGTTTATACGCCACTTAATTATAGTATAGGTTAGTAATTCATCAGATAGCTTGGCACTGGAACACAGTAGAGAGTTGTTCAATGGCTCATTTTAAAGAAAATTAAGGGGGTTAAAAACTTCTTGTAATTAAAATAAATTATTTTTATTACATTAAGAAATTTTAATTTTGTTTCTTATCTGGGTTGCAGCGGTAGCTAGCAACCTAGTAAGAGACGATCACGTCCAATGTTAAGAAATATAAAAACCCGTAGCTCCTAAAAAAGGAGTCAGATCAAAACAAAAGTACACCATTAGAACCGCCTTGTCCGAAACCCCTGTATAGAAAACTTTCTGTCCCTTGGCTTGAACAGCAAGGGAAATTCCGGGTTGCAGCGGTAGCTAGCAACCTAGTAAGAGACGATCACCTCCAATGTCAAGAAATATAAAACCCCCCAACTCCTAAAAAAAGAGTCAGATCAAAACAAAAAGTACACCATTAGAACCGCCTTGTCCGAATCCTCTATAAAGGAAACTTACCTCCCTTTGGCTTGAATAACAAAGAAAATATATTGGCTTGAAAATCAAGAAAATTGACTTTTACCACGTTATTCTCCACAAACGGGATATTTTTTTCTTTCCGCTTTTTTTTTCTGCTCAGCTAGCTGGGCACTGGAAAATCATAGAGAGCTGTATAATAGCTCATTTTAAAGGAAATTGCAACATCTAGTCACTTTTGTATTTAAAAATAAAATACTTTTTAAAGTAGAATCAATTTTGTCAAAAAAATTGCATTTTTGATGTATTTTCATACTGCAGTCTTTTCAAAGATATTTGAATTTTGAAGCAATAAAACAGTCCATGTAATGAACTCTATAGTAATAATAGCTACTTGTCTCAATAGTAACCGAAACTCCTGGAACCAAAATTTTCTTTTTTGGCTTAATCGCTAAAATTATTATGTAAACTGCAAAAATATTTATGATGCCTAATCAGTAATAGTAATTTTTTAATTTAAACAACAAAAATACATGAAAATTCTAAAATTAGTTTTGCTTTTTGTCTCCTGGAAGAAATTTTTTTTTCATCTCAGTTCAAATTTATTATTGTATCCTGTAACCCGTAAAGTACATATCTCCATATTATTGTCTCATAATTGCAATTATTTTAGTTTTCAGTCCAGAATCACTAAACTTATTATTTAAACTGCAAAAATATTTATGGTGTCTAACCAATAATACTAATTTTGTAATTCAAACAAGATAAATACCTGATTACAATAAGGAACGAACTTTAACCCATAGTAACTTAAGTATTATATCAAACGGTTCGTTGTCATAGTAAAGAGCTGTGTAATGGCTCATTTTAAAGGAAATTGCTGTATATAGAAACCTTTTGTAATTAACAAAATTAATTATTATTATAAAACAAATTATTATTATGTGGTAAAGAACTAACTCTAGGCGATAGTAACTAATTTAATTTTGAAAAGAAAGAATTACAGCAGAAACCTAAATGGTAGTATAAGTAAGCTACATTTAATAACGACCTTCCGCCAGGATTTGAACTCGGATCGCAGGATTCAAAGTCTTAAGTGCTAACCACTACACCAAGAAACGTTCATACAAGAAAGAATTTTAACAGTATATGATAACTTAAAGACCAAACTCTAACCATCAGTTTTGTCTATCAGATCGTTTTATCCGGGTTGTAGCAGTAGCTAGCAACCTAGTAAGAGACGATCACGTCCAATGTTAAGAAATATAAAAATTATAATAAAGGACGACCTCTTGCCTATACTACATTTTATACACAACTTAATTATAGTATAGGTTAGTAATTCAACAGATAGCATGGCACTGGAACATCGTACAGAGATCCGGGTTGCAGCGGTAGCTAGCAACCTAGTAAGAGACGATCACGTCCAATGTTAAGAAATATAAAAACCCATAGTTCCTAAAAAAGGAGTCAGATCAAAACAAAAAGTACACCATTAGAACCGCCTTGTCCGAAACCCCTGTATAGGAAACTTTCTGTCCCTTGGCTTGATTTTATAATAAAGAACGAATATTTTACCGATTATCTACTAATAACCATATATGACGTAATAAATGACATGACGTAATATCTAAAACCTATTGTGTACTAATAATAGTACACAATAGGTTTATGACTTAATGAGCGACATGACGTAAAAATGGAAAAAATTAATTTTTATTTTATTTTCGTTTTTATTTTAGAATCGCTAAAGTTATAAACTGCAAAAATATTTATGGTGTCTGAACAATAGTTTTAATCTTTTAATTTAGACTAGAAAAATACCTGAAAATTTAAAAATTAGTTTAATTTTTTATTAGGTTCTTGATACTTGATACGGGATATAAAAATTTTCTTCTTTTAGGGGCGATGTTACAGTAAAGAACGATCTCTCTCCCATAGTAACTGATATGTTACATTAAAAGACAATCATTGGAATAAAAAGTTATTGCATGTATTGGACTTAGTTAGCTGCTTGACCGTTTGAGGTTCGTCTCTTACTATTTCAAAGAAGAAAAAGCCGTAGGCTTTTTCCTGTTTGTAATATTTTCCTGTTTGTTATCAGGGCTACAGCGGTATCCGAGTTGCAGCGGTAGCTAGCAACCTAGTAATTAGTATAAGGACGATCAGTTTTATCCTTGCGACACGTGGGATTGAACCTGCCAACATTCGATCAGGATTTAGAGCAGCCTTATCCACTGCGACGTCGCAAGGTCTTAAAGACAATCATTGCTCTATAACTGTATTAATTTACTTTAATAAGTAAACTTTAATGGCTAATTTACATAGTTTAACTATGATAAAAGTGAAAATTTACATAAGAGATCGATACAGTTCATTATAAATGAGGCACATGCCAGTGTCATCGGATATAGCTGAAACCTAATAAAAAACAAACCACTGCTCATAGTAAATAGAATCGATTTTTTAGAAAAACTGCATTTCTGTACAACACTGGTAGAAAATGGTATTAAAATCACCTTGCATATGAAGATAAAAATAGTATTTTTAACATAATCAAAAGCATTTATCCGGGTTACAGCGGTAGCTAGCAACCTAGTAAGAGACGATCACGTCCAATGTTAAGAAATATAAAAACCCATAGTTCCTAACAAAGGAGTCAGATCAAAACAAAAAGTACACCATTAGAACCGCCTTGTCCGAAACCCCCGTATAGGAAACTTTCTGTCCCTTGGCTTGAACAGCAAGGGAAATATATTAGCTTGAAAATCAAGAAAATTGACTTTAACCACGTTATTCTCCCCAAATGGGATATTTTTTTCTTTTTTCTTTTTTTTTTTTTTCTTTTCCACAGATAGCTTGGCACTGGAACATCGTAGAGGGTTGTTCAATAGCTCATTTTAAAGTAAATTAATTGGGTTAAAAACCTTTTGTAACTAAAATAAATTATTTCTAAAAGAGAATAAATTTTTCCACCAAAAACTGCATTTTCGATGTCTTTTCACACTCCAGTCTTTCAAACATAATCGTATACCAGCGGTAAGATTTGAACCCACGCCTCCGAAGAGACTGGTGGCTAACATCCGGGTTGCAGCGGTAGCTAGCAACCTAGTAAGAGACGATCACCTCCAATGTCAAGAAATATAAAACCCCCCAACTCCTAAAAAAAGAGTCAGATCAAAACAAAAAGTACACCATTAGAACCGCCTTGTCCGAATCCTCTATAAAGGAAACTTACCTCCCTTTGGCTTGAATAACAAAGAAAATATATTGGCTTGAAAATCAAGAAAATTGACTTTTACCACGTTATTCTCCACAAACGGGATATTTTTTTCTTTCCGCTTTTTCTTTCTGCTCAGCTAGCTGGGCACTGGAAAATCATAGAGAGCTGTATAATAGCTCATTTTAAAGGAAATTGCAACATCTAGTCACTTTTGTATTTAAAAATAAAATACTTTTTAAAGTAGAATCAATTTTGTCAAAAAAATTGCATTTTTGATGTATTTTCATACTGCAGTCTTTTCAAAGATATTTGAATTTTGAAGCAATAAAACAGTCCATGTAATGAACTCTATAGTAATAATAGCTACTTGTCTCAATAGTAACCGAAACTCCTGGAACCAAAATTTTCTTTTTGGCTTAATCGCTAAAATTATTATGTAAACTGCAAAAATATTTATGATGCCTAATCAGTAATAGTAATTTTTTAATTTAAACAACAAAAATACATGAAAATTCTAAAATTAGTTTTGCTTTTTGTCTCCTGGAAGAAATTTTTTTTTCATCTCAGTTCAAATTTATTATTGTATCCTGTAACCCGTAAAGTACATATCTCCATATTATTGTCTCATAATTGCAATTATTTTAGTTTTCAGTCCAGAATCACTAAACTTATTATTTAAACTGCAAAAATATTTATGGTGTCTAACCAATAATACTAATTTTGTAATTCAAACAAGATAAATACCTGAAAATTTTAAAATTAGTTTTGTTTTATGCTAGGTTTTAGATACTCGACACGGGATTTTGTGTGCTTAATAATTTTAAATCTTGATCCGGGTTGCAGCGGTAGCTAGCAACCTAGTAAGAGACGATCACCTCCAATGTCAAGAAATATAAAACCCCCCAACTCCTAAAAAAAGAGTCAGATCAAAACAAAAAGTACACCATTAGAACCGCCTTGTCCGAATCCTCTATAAAGGAAACTTACCTCCCTTTGGCTTGAATAACAAAGAAAATATATTGGCTTGAAAATCAAGAAAATTGACTTTTACCACGTTATTCTCCACAAACGGGATATTTTTTTCTTTCCGCTTGATTTTCCTGCTCAGCTAGCTGGGCACTGGAAAATCATAGAGAGCTGTATAATAGCTCATTTTAAAGGAAATTGCAACATCTAGTCACTTTTGTATTTAAAAATAAAATACTTTTTAAAGTAGAATCAATTTTGTCAAAAAAATTGCATTTTTGATGTATTTTCATACTGCAGTCTTTTCAAAGATATTTGAATTTTGAAGCAATAAAACAGTCCATGTAATGAACTCTATAGTAATAATAGCTACTTGTCTCAATAGTAACCGAAACTCCTGGAACCAAAATTTTCTTTTTTGGCTTAATCGCTAAAATTATTATGTAAACTGCAAAAATATTTATGATGCCTAATCAGTAATAGTAATTTTTTAATTTAAACAACAAAAATACATGAAAATTCTAAAATTAGTTTTGCTTTTTGTCTCCTGGAAGAAATTTTTTTTTCATCTCAGTTCAAATTTATTATTGTATCCTGTAACCCGTAAAGTACATATCTCCATATTATTGTCTCATAATTGCAATTATTTTAGTTTTCAGTCCAGAATCACTAAACTTATTATTCAAACTGCAAAAATATTTATGGTGTCTAACCAATAATACTAATTTTGTAATTCAAACAAGATAAATACCTGAAAATTTTAAAATTAGTTTTGTTTGATGCTAGGTTTTAGATACTCGACACGGGATTTTGTGTGCTTAATAATTTTAAATCTTGAAAAAATATGGTCTCACGCGAGTGGAAAAAAAGAAAGAATAACCAAAAACAATATCAAAATAGAACAATCCAAATTTCTACTAATAGAAAACTTTACTACACAAAAAATAAAGCTAACATCCTGAAATATAAAAAAGTTTATTTAAAAGAGATAAAAATGCCACCAAACGCAATAAAGCTCGAGCACGCGTAAGGATTGCTACTAAGATGTCTTGTGATCCAGGATTTAAGAAAATGAAATATGACAGAGCAAAACAGAGGTATCTTACGGATCAGGGGTATCGAGAAGGGAAAATTGAGACAGCGAAACAAAAGAGCAAGGAACGGTATGATAACGATATAGATTACCGAAACAAACATAAGAAAAAAGTTGCTACCAGAATAATGGGTAGATACTGGGGTGACAAAAGCTATAATGAAAAAATTAAATTCTCTGCGAGGTTGTACCGAAGAACGCATAAGGACAAAGGGAAAAATTACATTCAGAAATATAAGAAGATGGCAAAAATGCAGGCTGATCTTCGTAAATTGAGAAACATTTTACGCATGTTTTACCAGGATCACGAAAAGTATTCGAAATTACAGATTAAAATTCTCTTTGAAAGAGCGGATGCTGTTGAAATTACAATAAGAAACGATCATTGGAATAACAAAAATTGAATACCTTTGGAATTAGCTAGCTACTTGATTATTTGAGACTCGTCTCTTACTATTTAAAAGAAGAAAAAGCCGTAGGCTTTTTCCTGTGTGTAATCAGTTTATTATCATAGGCAGCGCGCTAGCACTGCCTGAGTAAAGAACGATGTGGGCACAATGTGTTTTTTTTTCCGGGTTGCAGCGATAGCTAGCAACCTAGTAAGAGACGATCACGTCCAATGTTAAGAAATATAAAAACCCATAGTTCCTAACAAAGGAGTCAGATCAAAACAAAAAGTACACCATTAGAACCGCTTTGTCCGAAACCCCTGTATAGGAAACTTTCTGTCCCTTGGCTTGAACAGCAAGGGAAATATATTGGCTTGAAAATCAAGAAAATTGACTTTAATATAATAAAGAACGACCTCTTGCCTATACTAAATTTTATACGCCACTTAATTATAGTATAGGTTAGTAATTCAACAGATAGCATGGCACTGGAACATCGTAAAGAGTTGTTCAATGGCTCATTTTGAAGGAAATTAATGGGGTTAAAAACCATTTGTAATTATAGAAAAGAAAGAATAACTGAAAAATGAATCATGCTTGCTGTCGTAGATGCAACTTAGTAAAAGATTAGCACGTAAATGAGGATTATATAATTTTCATCGGATATACCTGACACCTAGTAAAGAACAAACCACGACATATAGTAACTAAAAGTTAAGGTAATACAAGCATATTGTGAGAAGTTATTTGTCTGGGGAATAGTATCATACTAAGGTTTGTGTATTACGACTCCAACTAACATAAAGCCATAAGCTTTTTCCCGTTTATAATCAAAAAGTTTGTGGTAATATATAATAAAGATCAAACTCTTCCCTATACTAACTTGCATACGCAACTTCACTATAGTTAAGATTACAGTATTTATATTTTTACATTAAAAGACGATCACTGAAATAACAAACCATTCCATACATTGGACTTAGTCAGCTACTTGATTGTTTGAGTTTCGTCTCTTACTATTTAAAAGAAGAAAAAGCCGTAGGCTTTTTCCTGTTTGTATTATAATTTATAATAAAGAACAACCTCTTGCCTATACTAAATTTTATACGCCACTTATTTATAGTATAGGTTAGTAATTCAACAGATAGATTGGCACTGGAACATCGTAGAGAATTGTTCAATGGCTCATTTTAAAGGAAATCTCTAGATCTAGCAACTTTTGCACTTAATTTTTTTTTCAATTAATTATTTTTTACGAAAAACTTAATTTTTTATATACAATATTGACCAATGACGTCATTTATGACCAATTTTTGACCAATGACGGAAATTTATGGGGTTAAAACTTCTTCTAATTAAATACTATACATAAATGATCAAAATAGTTCATTATAAATGGGAATATTTACATTAAAAGACGAACATTGGAATAACATACCACTGCACACATTGGACTTAGTTGGCTACTTGATTGCTTGAGGTTCGTCTCTTACTATTTCAAAGAAGAAAAATCCGTAGGCTTTTTCCTGTTTGTAATGATTTAATAGTCAAGACTTCATTTACGGTGATAGCAATATTAGAGTTTCTGTGGATGAAAATACAACAATAAAATTATTTGGTGAGAGCCTTGATAAGTAACATAATCATCAAATCACATAACCAACATAACCAACAAACAACATAACCATCAAACAACATAACCAACAAACATCCAACAAACATAATCATCATAACATAACCATCAAACAACAACCAACAAACAACAAATCACATAACCAACATAACATTATAATAAAGAACGACCTCTTGCCTATACTAATACATTAAAGAACGATCTTCAGTCCATAGTAACTGAAGTGTTATAAGGAACCATTATATAGATGATGCTTACAGTAATCAAAGGTTACTGTTTACAATGTACAGTAAAGAACGATCTCTCGTCAATAGTAACTGATATATGGTGGCTCCAGGGTTAGCTAAATCCGGGTTGCAGCGGTAGCTAGCAACCTAGTAAGAGTTACAGTAAATAACAATCTCTCGCCAATAGTAACTGATATACGGTGGCTCCAGGGGTAGCTACAAGTACATAAAAGGATTGATATGGTCCATCGTAAATTTCCGGGTTGCAGTGGTAGCTAGCAACCTAGTAAGAGACGATCACGTCCAATGTTAAGATCGTTACAATAAGGAACGAACTGTAACCCATAGTAACTGAAGTATTTAATCAAACAGTTCTAGGTCATAATAAAGAGCTGTGTAATGGCTCATTTTAAGAAGGTTTCTGTGTGTAGAAATCCGGGTTGCAGCGGTAGCTAGCAACCTAGTAAGAGACGATCACGTCCATGTTAAGAAATATAAAAACCCATAGTTCCTAAAAAGGAGTCAGATCAAAACAAAAAGTACACCATTAGAACCGCCTTGTCCGAAACCCCTGTATAGGAACTTTCTGTCCCTTGGCTTGAACAGAAAGGGAAATATATTGGCTTGAAAATCAAGAAAATTGACTTTTACCACGTTATTCTCCCCAAACGGGATATTTTTTTTTTCTTTTTTTGTATCCAGAGATAGCTTGGCACTGGAACATCGTAGAGGGTTGTTCAATAGCTCATTTTAAAGGAAATTAATTGGGTTAAAAACCTTTTGTAACTAAAATAAATTATTTCTAAAAGAGAATAAATTTTTCCAATAAAAACTGTATTTTTGATGCAGTGACGTCATAATTACTATATAAGAAACGTCAAAACTGTAAATGGTCTCATTCATGAATATCACAATAAGAGACGATCACGTCCAAACATAACAATAAAGAACGAACTCTAATTAAATTTTGTTAGAGCTATGATGTGAATAGACAAACACGAAATTATATTGTTGTTTCTGAAGACGTCATGAAATAATATCATTGCGCTATGACGTCAATAAAATCATTACCTTGTGACGTCATAATTACTATATAAGAAGCTTCAGAACTGTAAAAGTTCACATTCATAATTACATAATGGTTTCAATCAAGCAAGCTGCACGGATATTGAAAAAACAGTACTACACAAACAACAGAGATAGTATCTTGAAAAGAAAAAAACAAAGGTATTCAACCGACCAGGCATATCGAGAAGTAATAATTGAGAGAGCAAAACAAAGGTATTCAACCGACCAGGCGTATCGAGAAGTAATAATTGAGAGAGCAAAAGAAAACAGCAAGATGTGTTATCACAATGATGAAGATTATAGACATGCAAAAATTGAGACAGCCAAACAAAAGATCAAGGAACGGTATGGTAATGATGAAGATTACCGAAACAAACATAAGAAAAAAGTTGCTACCAGAATAATGGATAGATACTGGGGTGACAAAAGCTATAATGAAAAAATTAAATTCTCTGCGAGGTTGTACCGAAGAACGCATAAGGACAAAGGGAAAAATTACATTCAGAAATATAAGAAGATGGCAAAAATGCAGGCTGATCTTCGTAAATTGAGAAACATTTTACGCATGTTTTACCAGGATCACGAAAAGTATTCAAAATTACAGATTAAAATTCTCTTTGAAAGAGCGGATGCTGTTGAAAAGTCGGCTAGAAATTCCTTGGCAAAGCTTCATAGTAATATCCAAAAGAAATGTTGTCAGTTTAATGAAAAGCTTCCAAGGTATGGATTGGCAACTGCGGAACAGTTTACAGATGCAATGGAAAATGTTCGACAACACAGTGAATATACGGAGGCGTACTTCTTTGAAAATTCGTATATTAATTTTGGAAGGAGCAATTGCAGTTTATGTAGCAGCAATAAAAACATATATACAAGCATACCTATCAACAGCGAAGGAAAAGCAATGTTTTTCAATTATGGCGAAAACGAGCCTGTTAGGGTTATTAGTAAATGTGTTTGTAAGACTAATGATTTAGAACAAATTCCTGGAACACCGACTCAAGAAAAAGCATTTCTAACTGTGTTTTAAACAGTTCTTTTAGTTCTACTGAATATTTGGCAAAAAATTCTCTGTGTAGTAGAACAAACTGTCCTGAAAAGTACGAGACAAACTATTGAAGAATGCTCTGAATCTAGATCTGACAAGGAAATTATGATGGCTGAAGTCACCTATAACAATCTGAGTAAACATTCAAAACCAAAAATTGGGCAGCAGGTTACTTGGCAATGTCACCCTGATATCTGCAAGCTCTATCCGACGGATATTGAATTATGTCAAATTCTTTTTGATATCCTTGAAAATAATATAGCATTAAAATTTTCAACTGACAAAGTGGTTAATTTCTACCTTGGCGGCTTGGATTATTGTGAAATCAATTACAGGGACACAAGAAAGCATGGGCATTCGTTATACTGTAGCCCAAATGAGGGATGTCAGAGCTATTTGCGTTCTCTAAGTATAATCATTAAAAACTCCGGGTTGCAGCGGTAGCTAGCAACCTAGTAAGAGACGATCACGTCCAATGTTAAGAAATATAAAAACCCATAGCTCCTAAAGCAGGAGTCAGCTAGCATTATAATAAAGATCAAACTCTTCCCTATACTAACTTGCATACGCAACTTCAATATAGTTAAGATTACAGTATTTATATTATACATCATTATAAATTATAAAAGGTTCAAATGTTCGAAGATTATAGAGTTTTCCCACACCGGGAATCGAACCCGAGCCTGTTAAGTGAAAGTTAACTATCCTAGCCGCTAGACCATGTGGAATCATAAATAAGTATGATTTAAGAGCCATATGCATATTATTATTTCACCATACCAATTATAATAAGGCCAAAACAAAATCGTCGACTTGCAACCTTACTTTTGACACATCAGTTAAATCTTCATCAGGCTTAAAAAATGTTTTGCTAGTTTACATGAAAGAACGAACCTTAGCCCATAGTAGCAGAAATAAGAATATCTAGGTTGCAGCGGTAGCTAGCATTATAATAAAGATCAAACTCTTCCCTATACTAACTTGCATAGGCAACTTCAATATAGTTAAGATTACAGTATTTATATTATACATCATTATAAATTATAAAAGGTTCAAATTTTCGTAGATTATAGAGTTAAAAATTTTCCCACACCGGGAATCGAACCCGTGCCTGTTATCCGGGTTGCAGCGGTAGCTAGCAACCTAGTAAGAGACGATCACGTCCAATGTTAAGAAATATAAAAACCCATAGTTCCTAACAAAGGAGTCAGATCAAAACAAAAAGTACACCATTAGAACCGCCTTGTCCGAAACCTCTGTATAGGAAACTTTCTGTCCCTTGGCTTGAACAGCAAGGGAAATATATTGGCTTGAAAATCAAGAAAATTGACTTTAACCACGTTATTCTCCCCAAACGGGATATTTTTTTCTTTTTTCTTTTTTTTTCTTTTCCACAGATAGCTTGGCACTGGAACATCGTAGAGGGTTGTTCAATAGCTCATTTTAAAGGAAATTAATTGGGTTAAAAATCTATAGTAAACTAAAATAAATTATTTCTAAAAGAGAATAAATTTTTCCACCAAAAACTGCATTTTTGATGTCTTTTCACACTGCAGTCTTTCAAACATTATAATAAAGATCGAACTCTTCCCTATACTAACTTGCATACGCAACTTCACTATAGTTATCCGGGTTGCAGCGGTAGCTAGCAACCTAGTAAGAGACGATCACGTCCAATGTTAAGAAATATAAAAACCCATAGTTCTTAAAAAAAGAGTCAGATCAAAACAAAAAGTACACCATTAGAACCGCCTTGTCCGAAACCCCTGCATAGTAAAATTTCTGTCCCTTGGCTTGAACAGCAAGGGAAATATATTGGCTTGAAAATTAAGAAAAGTGGCAGCTACTACAACATTCTGCCTAAACGGGATATTTTTTCTTTTTTTCTTTTTTTTTTTTCTTTTTTGTATCCAGAGATAGTTTGGCACTGGAACATCGTAGAGGGTTGTTCAATAGCTCATTTTAAAGGAAATTAATTGGGTTAAAAATCTATAGTAACTAAAATAAATTATTTCTAAAAGAGAATAAATTTTTCCACCATACAATAAAGAAACGACCTCTAATTACATTTTGTAATCATGAAATATAAAATATAGTAATATAAAATATTACTAACTAACCATATATGACGTAATGAGCGACTTGACGTAAAAATTTAAAAAATAAATTTTTATTTTATTTTCGTTTTCAGTTCAGAATCTGTAAAGTTATAAACTGCAAAAATATTTATGGTGTCTGAGCAATAGTTTTAATCTTTTAATTTAGACTAGAAAAAAACCTAAAAATTTTTAAATTAGTTGAATTTTTTGTTAGGTTCTTGGTACTTAATGCGTGACTTAAACATTCAGCTAACATTCAAACATTCAACCAATGCGTTTTGAAAACTTGGAACAAAGAATAAACACTTTTCGTTGTTGGCCCTCGTCTGCGCCACTGTCTGCAGAAAGAATAGCACGTGCCGGTTTTATTACACAGGCACAGGTACTGAAGTGGAGTGTTTTGCCTGCAAAAAAAGAATTAGTGACTGGAATTGTAACGATCAAGCTATTGCTAGGCACTTAAACTTAAGCCCGGATTGTCCATTTTTGTCTATGAGTTCCTCCCGCCCTTTATTGTCACAAGAAGAACGTCGAGCTCTTAAACGAGAGGATGTTAGACTAATGACATTTAATTCAAGAGGATGGTGGACGAAGGATTTTATTGACACCAGAGAATTAGCTAAAGCTGGATTCTTTTTTGTCGGCCATGGTGACCAGGTTCAGTGCGCTTTTTGTTATGGGGTGGTTGGACATTGGGAAGAGGGAGATGTGCCTATGGAAGAACATAGAAGACACTTTGAAATATGCCCCTTTGTGCGGGGATGTGATGTTGGAAACATTCCAGCTGAAGCTACAAATGGCTCCGAAGCCCCACTTATAAGTTTACCTCCTGCTGTACCCGGAGGCTATGATATTTTTGAGCGATATATTAGATCGAGAAACCGGCAACTAGCAGTGGATAATCTTTCTCTCCGAAGTGGTGGTACAGCCCTTCTTAGCATCAATTCGCAGCCACTGGTCACATCAGTTCACAGTCATCTCAATTCACTGGCCAACCTCAGAATTAATGCCCATCGAGGCCCTGAGCACCCTGATAAAACAACTTTTGAATCTAGGTTACAAACTTTTGCTAATTGGCATTACCATGAGCGGATGGATCCTCGCAAACTTACCGAAGCTGGATTTTTCTATCTGGGAGATTCAGATAAGGTGAAATGTTTTCATTGTGATATTGGTTTGTGCAACTGGGAGGAAACAGATGACCCCTGGGTTGAACATGCAAGGTGGTTTAGTGACTGTGTATTTTTAATTCTGTCAAAGGGAGATGAATTTATTAAGGAAGTCAAAGAGTTACTTAAAAGGAAAGCAGAGGCCAAAAACACTGAAAGTGAAAGAAGGCTGGAAGAAAAACTGAAGAAAGAAATTGAAGGATCCGTGGCCAAGATGGCAATGGAAGTTGTAGAAGCTACCAAAGTGAGACAAGCTATTTTGAATCAGTTGAAGAGAACAGGCCAAGGATTTACGGTGGTTGCTGCGTGATTATTGCTGCCCTTGAAATACCCGATCAGCAAGTCGAGACTTCATCCTCTATCCCCTCCTCAAGTGGAACAGAAACGAATTTGCCAGGAATAAGAATTCGCGATGTAGTTTTAAGAGATATTATTCCATTTGTCACATATTGACGTCCTAATTTACACTGAATATTTCTATTTTAGTGAGGGGGAAAGCGAGTTAACGGATCCAGCCTGGAACACTCGCGCGAGAATTAGAAATATTTCAAATTTGAAGGACATTATGTAAAGGGGGGCTGGGAAGTCCGGGTTGCAGCGGTAGCTAGCAACCTAGTAAGAGACGATCACGTCCAATGTTAAGAAATATAAAAACCCGTAGTTCCTAACAGAGGAGTCAGATCAAAACAAAAAGTACACCATTAGAACCGCCTTGTCCAAAACCCCTGTATAGGAAACTTTCTGTCCCTTGGCTTGAACAGCAAGGGAAATATATTGGCTTGAAAATCAAGAAAATTGACTTTTACCACGTTATTCTCGTCAAAAGGGATATTTTTTTCTTTTTTTTTTTCTTTCTTTTCCAGAGATAGCTTGGCACTGGAACATCGTAGAGGGTTGTTCAATAGCTCATTTTAAAGGAAATTAATTGGGTTAAAAACCTTTTGTAACTAAAATAAATTATTTCTAAAAGAGAATAAATTTTTCCAATAAAAACTGTATTTTTGATGCAGTGACGTCATAATTACTATATAAGAAACGTCAAAACTGTAAATGGTCTCATTCATGAATATCACAATAAGAGACGATCACGTCCAATGCTAACATAACAATAAAGAACGAACTCTAATTAAATTTTGTTAGAGCTATGATGTGAATAGACAAACACGAAATTATATTGTTGTTTCTGAAGACGTCATGAAATAATATCATTGCGCTATGACGTCAATAAAATCATTACCTTGTGACGTCATAATTACTATATAAGAAGCTTCAGAACTGTAAAAGTTCACATTCATAATTACATAATGGTTTCAATCAAGCAAGCTGCACGGATATTGAAAAAACAGTACTACACAAACAACAGAGATAGTATCTTGAAAAGAAAAAAACAAAGGTATTCAACCGACCAGGCATATCGAGAAGTAATCAAACAAAACAGCAAGATGTGTTATCACAATGATGAAGATTTTATAATAAAGATCGAACTCTTCCCTATACTAACTTGCATACGCAACTTCACTATAGTTAAGATTACAGTATTTATATTATACATCATTATAAATTATAAAAGGTTCAAATGTTCGAAGATTATATGATAAATAAGGAGGCTGCTAAGTTTTGCTTACGCTGGGAAGGTATTATTGTATTAATAATTGAATGCTTATTGCTCATTTTACGACTAAAAAGTGCAAGGTATCAGTCGACATGGTATGACGGTAAGACAGCCAACCTTATTGATTATGTTATTGCAAACCGAACACTGGCAGGATTGATACAAAATACTGTATAGGAGTGCGTTTATTGATATAAAAGTAAAAATCACTATATAGTAGTGTCCGGAGTTAATTTGAAGCTGAAATTTAGGAAGGGTAACTACCTTTCTGGGAGTTGGAAGATTCTAAGATGAGAGTTTGAGAGAAACGTTTTACGAACAATTGAATATTAAACTAAAGAGTTAAACTAAAAAGTCTAAAATTGGACAATGAAGATGGATATATAATTTTGGTGGATAGATGGATAGAAGATGGATGGAATAATTTTGGTGAAGCATGGGAAATAGGATCTTAGGAAGTAAAGATCGAAACGCAGCTAAGGATATTAGTGAAAATGCTTTAGGTTTAGTAGAAAAGAAGTAAGAAGTATTTGAGTGACAGATCATATGAAAATAAGAGGAATATAAGTAAAGTAGAGAAAGCTTTAACTTAATATTAAGGAGGTTTAGAGTGGAGGCCATGGATAAAATTGCTGAAGATCTAGGAGATGTAGCCAGGCGGCATGCTAGTGAAGTATTGTATCGGCATATTAAAAAGTTGCAAGGGATGAGTAAATTTGGATCGTCCCAGTTAAAGATAGGGATGGGGATACAAGTAGCGTTGTGAAAAGAGTTAAAGAGAGATTGGCACAACATTTTGAGAATGTGCTAAACCGGGATAAAGATACAGGAAATGATATAGAAAAGAATGAAAAGGTTTGTGACACTTTGGATGTGAAGATATTATTACTTGGCGAGGAAGAATTAGAGACAGTACTAAAGGTTTAAAAAATAGTAAGGCCCCTGGTGCCGATACGGCGGTAAATGTGTTTTTCAAATGCGAGTGTTGTTAAATTAGAGATAAATTATTGAATATTGTGAATGGGATTTTTGAAAAAGGGGAAGTACCCAGCGATGTTAGGAAAACTCTAATTAAACCCATCTATTAAAGAGGAGGTAAGAGTTATTGAGGTAATTATAGAGGCATTAGCGTGGTTCTGTAAGAAGCAAATTAAGTATAGTTAGGATACTTTCTAGATTTATAGATGCTGTAGATAAAGTTTTAATAGAAGAACAGTGTAGTTTAAGGAAGGGTAGATGATACTTCGACCAATATTTCACTCTTAGATTATTAATTGAGAAGCTCATGACTCATCAAACCCCTTTAGTCCTTAGTTTTATAGATTGTGAGCAAGTGTTTGATTCAGCGGATTAGCGAAGGTCCTATGCTTGTATGGTATACCAAATAAATAAAATCGTGTTGTTTGTACTATTTACGAGATTGTCATTGCTTCGGTTAATTTACTATAAGGAACGAACTTTAACCCATAGTAACTTAAGTATTAAATTAAACGGTTCGTTGTCATAGTAAAGAGCTGTGTAATGGCTCATTTTAAAGGAAACTGCTGTATATAGAAACCTTTTGTAATTAAAAAAATTAATTATTATTATAAAACAAATTATTACGATGTGGTAAAGAACTAACTCTAGGCGATAGTAACTAATTTAATTTTGAAAATTATAATAAAGATCGAACTCTTCCCTATACTAACTTGCATACGCAACTTCACTATAGTTAAGATTACAGTATTTATATTATACATCATTATAAATTATAAAAGGTTCAAATGTTCGAAGATTATAGAGTTAAAAATTTTCCCACACCGGGAATCGAACCCGAGCCTGTTAAGTGAAAGTTAACTATCCTAGCCACTAGACCATATTGAACCATAAAGAAGCATGATTTAAGAGCCATATGCGTATTATTATTTCACCATACCAATTATAATAAGGCCAAAACAAAATCGTCGACTTGCAACCTTACTTTTGACACATTAGTTAAATCTTCATCAGGCTTAAAAATGTTTTGCTAGTTTTACATAAAGGATCGATGTGGTTCATTATAAATTATAAATGGTTTATAGCTTCTAATGTTCGAAGATTATATTACTACTTAAGAACGACAAAGATGTAAATTCTCTCATTCTGGATTAGATAATGGTTAAATCAAAGCAAGCTATACGCAAGTTGAAAAAACAGCACTACACAAACAACAGAGATAGTAACTTGAAAAGAAAAAAGCAAAGGTATTCAACCGACCAGGCGTATTGAGAAGTAATAATTGAGAGAGCAAAACAAAGGTATTCAACCGACCAGGCGTATCGAGAAGTAATAATTGAGAGAGCAAAACAAAGGTATTCAACCGACCAGGCGTATCGAGAAGTAATAATTGAGAGAGCAATTATAATAAAGATCGAACTCTTCCCTATACTAACTTGCATATGCAACTTCACTATAGTTAAGATTACAGTATTTATATTATACATCATTATAAATTATAAAAGGTTCAAATGTTCGAAGATTATAGAGTTAAAAATTTTCCCACACCGGGAAAATTTAAAATTATAAAAGGTTCAAATGTTCGAAGATTATAGAGTTAAAAATTTTCCCACACCGGGAATCGAACCCGAGCCTGTTAAGTGAAATTTAACTATCCTAGCCACAAGACCATATGGAACCATAAAGAAGTATGATTTAAGAGCCATATGCATATTATTATTTCACCATACCAATTATAATAAGGCCAAAACAAAATCGTCGACTTGCAACCTTACTTTTGACACATTAGTTAAATCTTCATCAGGCTTAAAAAATGTTTTGCTAGTTTTTATAATAAAGATCGAACTCTTCCCTATACTAACTTGCGTAGTTTATAGATAAGAATCATTATATATACCAATAGATATACAATGGATAAGTACAAAAAGAAAACTAGAGCACTAGTTCTAGAAGTACTCCTGTCATTTGAGAATAAATACATAAAGGATCGATCTGAAAATTAGTAAATAACAAACAACAGCATGTAATTGAATATCTTAGTTGCCTGATTTTCTATGGTTTTTTAATTTAAAACACGAGACAGAGTATAGTTGAAAACAAAGATGGTAAAAAATTCCTTCGACCTGGATTTGAACTAGCGACATACGTCCGTTTGCCGTCCGATGACTCTACCAACTGAGCTACCGAAGGCTTACACTATTATTTGACTAAATATTATATCATGTATATCCGGGCTGCAGCGGTAGCTAGCAACCCAGTAAGAGACGATCACGTCCAATGTTAAGATATATAAAAACCCATAACTCCTAAGAAAAAGATCAGATCAAAACAAAAAGTTATAATAAAGAACGACCTCTTGCCAATACTAAATTTTATATGCCACGTAATTATAGTATAGTTACATTAAATCCGGGTTGCAGCGGTAGCTAGCAACCTCCGGGTTGCAGCGGTAGCTAGCAACCTAGTAAGAGACGATCACGTCCAATGTTAAGAAATATAAAAACCCATAGTTCCTAACAAAGGAGTCAGATCAAAACAAAAAGTACACCATTAGAACCGCCTTGTCCGAAACCCCTGTATAGGAAACTTTCTGTCCCTTGGCTTGAACAACAAGGGAAATATATTGGCTTGAAAATCAAGAAAATTGACTTTAACCACGTTATTCTCCCCAAACGGGATATTTTTTTCTCTTTTCTTTTTTTGTATCCAGAGATAGCTTGGCACTGGAACATCGTAGATAGTTGTTCAATAGCTCATTTTATCCGGGTTGCAGCGGTAGCTAGCAACCTAGTAAGAGACGATCACCTCCAATGTTAAGAAATATAAAACCCCCCAACTCCTAAAAAAAGAGTCAGATCAAAACAAAAAGTACACCATTAGAACCACCTTGTCCGAATCCTCTATAAAGAAAACTTACCGCCCTTTGGCTTGAATAACAAAGAAAATATATTGGCTTGAAAATCAAGAAAATAGACTTTTACCACGTTATTCTCCACAAACGGGATATTTTTTTCTTTTTTCTTTTTCTTTTCCACAGATAGCTTGGCACTGGAACATCGTAGAGGGTTGTTCAATAGCTCATTTTAAAGGAAATTAATTGGGTTAAAAATCTATAGTAACTAAAATAAATTATTTCTAAAAGAGAATAAATTTTTCCAATAAAAACTGTATTTTTGATGCAGTGACGTCATAATTACTATATAAGAAACGTCAAAACTGTAAATGGTCTCATTCATGAATATCACAATAAGAGACGATCACGTCCAAACATAACAATAAAGAACGAACTCTAATTAAATTTTGTTAGAGCTATGATGTGAATAGACAAACACGAAATTATATTGTTGTTTCTGAAGACGTCATGAAATAATATCATTGCGCTATGACGTCAATAAAATCATTACGCTGTGACGTCATAATTACTATATAAGAAGCTTCAGAACTGTAAAAGTTCACATTCATAATTACATAATGGTTTCAATCAAGCAAGCTGCACGGATATTGAAAAAACAGTACTACACAAACAACAGAGATAGTATCTTGAAAAGAAAAAAACAAAGGTATTCAACCGACCAGGCATATCGAGAAGTAATAATTGAGAGAGCAAAACAAAGGTATTCAACCGACCAGGCGTATCGAGAAGTAATAATTGAGAGAGCAAAAGAAAACAGCAAGATGTGTTATCACAATGATGAAGATTATAGACATGCAAAAATTGAGACAGCCAAACAAAAGATCAAGGAACGGTATGGTAATGATGAAGATTACCGAAACAAACATAAGAAAAAAGTTGCTACCAGAATAATGGGTAGATACTGGGGTGACAAAAGCTATAATGAAAAAATTAAATTCTCTGCGAGGTTGTACCGAAGAACGCATAAGGACAAAGGGAAAAATTACATTCAGAAATATAAGAAGATGGCAAAAATGCAGGCTGATCTTCGTAAATTGAGAAACATTTTACGCATGTTTTACCAGGATCACGAAAAGTATTCAAAATTACAGATTAAAATTCTCTTTGAAAGAGCGGATGCTGTTGAAAATTACAGTAAAGAACAATCTCTCTCCCATACTAACTGATGTATAGTGGTTCCAGGTGTAGTTACATAAAAGACGATTATAGCTCATCATAAATGGTGTTTGTCAATTATCTGGGTTGCAGCGGTAGCTAGCAACCTAGTCTGGGTTGCAGCGGTAGCTAGCAACCTAGTAAGAGACGATCACGTCCAATGTTATCCGGGTTGCAGCGGTAGCTAGCAACCTAGTAAGAGACGATCACGTCCAATGTTAAGAAATATAAAAACCCCTAACTCCGAAAAACAGAGTCAGATCAAAACAAAAAGCACACCATTAGAACCGCCTTGTCCGAAACCCCTATAAAGGAAACTTACCGCCCTGCGGCTTGAATAACAAAGAAAATATATTGGCTTGATAATCAAGAAAATTGACTTTAACCACGTTATTCTCCACAAACGGGATATTTTTTTCTTTCTTTTCCACAGATAGCTTGGCACTGGAACATCGTAGAGAGTTGTTCAATGGCTCATTTTAAAGGAAATCTCTAGATCTAGCGCTATTTGTACTTAATTTTTTTTTTAATTAATTTTTTTTACGAAAAACTTAATTTTTTATATACAATATTAAACAATGACGTCATAGTCTTTGGATGTAGTTAGTACATAAAGTCTGGATCATCGAATTAAAGCTGAAACTAAGTAAAGAACAATTATGCCTCCATATATTCACAGTGATCTATAAAATTTCCCATTACATCTATAAACTGTTCCACAGTTGCCGGTTCATACCTTGGAAGCTTTTCACTAAACATGCAACATTTCTTTTGGATATTACTATGAAGTTTTGCGAAAGCATCTCTAGCTGACTTTTCAACAAAATCCATTCTTTCAGAGATAATTTTAATCTTTAATACATTAAAAGACGAACATTGGAATAACAAAACATTGCACGCATCAGACTTAGTTAGCTACTGAATTGTTTGACGTTCGTCTCTTACTATTTCAAAGAAGAAAAAGCCTTAGGCTTTTTCCTGTTTGTAAACATATTACATAAAGAATCGATATGTTTAAAGTAAAGAATGAATCTGGGTTGCAGCGGTAGCTAGCAACCCAGTAAGAGACGATCACGTCCAATGTTAAGAAATATAAAAACCCATAGTTCCTAACAAAGGAGTCAGATCAAAACAAAAAGTACACCATTAGAACCGCCTTGTCCGAAACCCCTGTATAGTAAACTTTCTGTCCCTTGGCTTGAACATCAAGGGAAATATATTTATACAATAAAGAACGACACCTAGCCTATGTTAACTGAAACATAAATAAAAATTATTTAATTTCCATCCGGGTTGCAGCGGTAGCTAGCAACCTAGTAAGAGACGATCACGTCCAATGTTAAGAAATATAAAAACCCCTAACTCCTAAAAAAGGAGTCAGATCAAAACAAAAAGTACGCCATTAGAACCGCCTTGTCCGAAACCCCTGTATAGGAAACTTTCTGTCCCTTGGCTTGAACAGAAAGGGAAATATATTGGCTTGAAAATCAAGAAAAGTGGCAGCTACTACAACATTCTTCCTAAACGGGATATTTTTTTCTTTTTTTTTTCTTTGTTTCCAGAGATAGCTTGGCACTGGAACATCGTAGAGGGTTGTTCAATAGCTCATTTTAAAGGAAATTAATTGGGTTAAAAACCTTTTGTAACTAAAATAAATTATTTCTAAAAGAGAATAAGTTTTTCCACCAAAAACTGCATTTTCGATGTCTTTTCACACTGCAGTCTTTCAAACATAATCGTATACCAGCGGTAAGATTTGAACCCACGCCTCCGAAGAGACTGGTGGTTAACACCAGTGCCTTGGACCACTCGGCCAGGTTGCCTCTCATAAATAATATATATGTGAATCCGGGTTGCATTATAATTATAGTAAAGATTATAATTAAGAACGAGCTCTTGCCTATACTAAATTTTATATGCCACTTAATTATAGTATAGGTTTTACATTAAAAGACTATCACTGGAATAAAAAACAATTGCATGCATTGGAATTAGTTAGCTACTTGATTGTTTGAGGTTCGTCTCTTACTATTTCAAAGAAGAAAAAACCGTAGGCTTTTTCTGTTTGTAATTATATCCGGGTTGCAGCGGTAGCTAGCAACCTAGTAAGAGACTATTCTCCACAAACGGGATATTTTTTTCTTTCCGCTTTTTCTTTCTGCTCAGCTAGCTGGGCACTGGAAAATCATAGAGAGCTGTATAATAGCTCATTTTAAAGGAAATTGCAACATCTAGTCACTTTTGTATTTAAAAATAAAATACTTTTTAAAGTAGAATCAATTTTGTCAAAAAAATTGCATTTTTGATGTATTTTCATACTGCAGTCTTTTCAAAGATATTTGAATTTTGAAGCAATAAAACAGTCCATGTAATGAACTCTATAGTAATAATAGCTACTTGTCTCAATAGTAACCGAAACTCCTGGAACCAAAATTTTCTTTTTTGGCTTAATCGCTAAAATTATTATGTAAACTGCAAAAATATTTATGATGCCTAATCAGTAATAGTAATTTTTTAATTGAAACAACAAAAATACATGAAAATTCTAAAATTAGTTTTGCTTTTTGTCTCCTGGAAGAAATTTTTTTTTCATTTTATAGTTAAAAAACGAACTCAAGTCCAAAGAAACTGAACCCTGTGGTTCATTCATATTATCTTCATTATTTTAGCTAGAATGTAAATAAACAAGTTTCTTTTTTAAATTTTAAATTGAAAAGATAGTGCTTTTAATTCAACATATTAAAAGTTTTACAATAAAGAACGACACTTAGCCCATGTTAACTGAAACATGAATAGGGATTATGTAATTTCCATCATTTTAATCCGGGTTGCAGCGGTAGCTAGCAACCTAGTAAGAGACGATCACGTCCAATGTTAAGAAATATAAAAACCCATAGTTCCTAAAAAAGGAGTCAGATAAAAACAAAAAGTACACCATTAGAACCGCCTTGTCCGAAACCCCTGTATAGGAAACTTTCTGTCCCTTGGCTTGAACAGAAAGGGAAATATATTGGCTTGAAAATCAAGCAAATTGACTTTTACCACGTTATTCTCCCCAAACGGGATATTTTTTTTTTCTTTTTTTGTATCCAGAGATAGCTTGGCACTGGAACATCGTAGAGGGTTGTTCAATAGCTCATTTTAAAGGAAATTAATTGGGTTAAAAACCTTTTGTAACTAAAATAAATTATTTCTAAAAGAGAATAAATTTTTCCAATAAAAACTGTATTTTTGATGCAGTGACGTCATAATTACTATATAAGAAACGTCAAAACTGTAAATGGTCTCATTCATGAATATCACAATAAGAGACGATCACGTCCAAACATAACAATAAAGAACGAACTCTAATTAAATTTTGTTAGAGCTATGATGTGAATAGACAAACACGAAATTATATTGTTGTTTCTGAAGACGTCATGAAATTATAATAAAGAACGACCTCTTGCCTATACTAAATTTTATACGCCACTTATTTATAGTATAGGTTAGTAATTCAACAGATAGCTTGGCACTGGAACATCGTAGAGAGTTGTTCAATGGCTCATTTTAAAGGAAATTAATTGGGTTAAAAACCTTTTGTAATTAAAACAAATTATTTTTATTACATTAAGAAATTTTAATTATGTTCCTTAAGAAATCATCATAAGTAAAAATTTCCCGTACGGAAATTGAACTCAAGCCTGCTGGGTGACAGCTATCCCAACCTCTAGACCATATAGGATATATTAAAATATCCGATTAATGAATTATAATAAAGAACGACCTCTTGCCTATACTAAATTTTATACGCCACTTATTTATAGTATAGGTTAGTAATTCAACAGATAGATTGGTACTGGAACATCGTAGAGAATTATTCAATGGCTCATTTTAAAGGAAATTCATGGGGTTAAAACTTCTTCTAATTAAATAAATCGTTTTTAGTACCTTGAGAAATTTTAATTATGTTTTTTAAGAAATCATCATAAGTTAAAATTTCCCCTACAATTTATAATATATAAATTATTAAAAGGTTCGAATGTTCGAAGATTATAGAGTTAAAAAAATTGAAGATTATAGAGTTAAAAACAAAGTACACCATTAGAACCGCCTTGTCCGAAACCCCTGTATAGGAAACTTTCTGTCCCTTGGCTTGAACAGCAAGGGAAATATATTGGCTTGAAAATCAAGAAAATTGACTTTAACCACGTTATTCTCCCCAAACGGGATATTTTTTTCTTTTTTCTTTTTTTTTTCTTTTCCACAGATAGCTTGGCACTGGAACATCGTAGAGGGTTGTTCAATAGCTCATTTTAAAGTAAATTAATTGGGTTAAAAACTTTTTGTAACTAAAATAAATTATTTCTAAAAGAGAATAAATTTTTCCACCAAAAACTGCATTTTCGATGTCTTTTCACACTCCAGTCTTTCAAACATAATCGTATACCAGCGGTAAGATTTGAACCCACGCCTCCGAAGAGACTGGTGGCTAACACCAGTGCCTTGGACCACTCGGCCAGGCTGCCTCTCATAAATAAATATATATGTGAATTTGGGTTGCAGCAGTAGCTAGCAACCTAGTAAGAGATGATCAGTCCAATGCTAAGAAATATAACAAAACTCCTAAAAATAGAGTCAGATCAAAACAAAAGTACATCATTAGAATTACCTTGTCTGAAACCCTACTAGATAAATAATGAATGTCATCATAGTTTTATATTAGAGCTATGACGTGAATAGAAAAACATGAAATTATATTGTTGTTTCTGAAGACGTCATGAAATAACATCATTGCTCTATGACGTCAACAAAATCATTACGCTGTGACGTCATAATTACTACTTAAGAACTACAAAGATGAAAATGTTCTCATTCATAATTACATAATGGTTTCAATCAAGCAAGTCGCACGCAAGTTGAAAAAACAGTACTACACAAACAACAGAGATAGTATCTTGAAAAGAGAAAAGCAAAAATATTCAACCGACCAGGCGCATCGAGAAGTAAAAATTGAGAGAGCAAAACAAAGGTATTCAACCGACCAGGCGTATCGAGAAGTAATAATTGAGAGAGCAAAACAAAGGTATTCAACCGACCAGGCGTATCGAGAAGTAATAATTGAGAGAGCAAACAAAGGTATTCAACCGACCAGGCGTATCGAGAAGTAATAATTGAGAGAGCAAAACAAAGGTATTCAACCGACCAGGCGTATCGAGAAGTAATAATTGAGAGAGCAAAACAAAACAGCAAGATGTGTTATCACAATGATGAAGATTATAGACATGCAAAAAATTGAGACAGCCAAACAAAAGATCAAGGAGAGTTATCACAATGATGAAGATTACCGCATCAAATATAAGAAAAACCAAAAGCAAAGGTATTCAACCGTCCAGGTGTATCGAGAAGCAAAAATTGAGACAGCCAAACAAAAGATCAAGGAGCGTTACTGGGGTGACAAAATCTATAATGAAAAAATTAAATTCTCTGCGAGGTTGTACCGAAGAATGCATAAGGACAGAGGGAAAAATTACATTCAGAAATACAAGAAGATGGCAAAAATGCAGGCTGATCTTTGTAAATTGAGAAACATTTTACGCATGTTTTATCGGAATCACGAAAAGTATTCAAATTTACAGATTAAAATTCTCTTTGAAAGAGCGGATGCTGTTGAAAAGTCGGCTAGAAATTCTTTGGCAAAGCTTCATAGTAATATCCAAAAGAAATGTTGTCAGTTTAACGAAAAGCTTCCAAGGTATGGATTGGCAACTGCGGAACAGTTTATAGATGCAATGGAAAATGTTCGACAACACAGTGAATATACGGAGGCGTACTTCTTAGAAAATTCGTATATTAATTTTGGAAGGAGCAATTGCAGTTTATGTAGCAGCAATAAAAATGTATATACAAGCATACCTATCAACAGCGAAGGAAAAGCAATGTTTTTCAATTATGGCGAAAACGAGCCTGTTAGGGTTATTAGTAAATGTGTTTGTAAGACTAATGATTTAGAACAAATTATAATAAAGAACGACCTCTTGCCTATACTAAATTTTATACGCCACTTAATTATAGTATAGGTTAGTAATTCAACAGATAGCATGGCACTGGAACATCGTAGAGAGTTGTTCAATGGCTCATTTTAAAGGAAATTAATTGGGTTAAAAACCTTTTGTAACTAAAATAAATTATTTCTATTACATTAAGAAATTTTAATTATGTTCCTTAAGAAATCATCATAAGTAAAAATTTCCCGTACGGAAATTGAACTCAAGCCTGCTGGGTGACAGCTATCCCAACCTCTAGACCATATAGGATATATTAAAATATCCGATTAATGAATTATAATAAAGAACGACCTCTTGCCTATACTAAATTTTATACGCCACTTATTTATAGTATAGGTTAGTAATTCAACAGATAGATTGGTACTGGAACATCGTAGAGAATTATTCAATGGCTCTTTTTAAAGGAAATTCATGGGGTTAAAACTTCTTCTAATTAAAATAAATCGTTTTTAGTACCTTGAGAAATTTTAATTATGTTTTTTAAGAAATCATCATAAGTTAAAATTTCCCCTACAATTTATAATATATAAATTATTAAAAGGTTCGAATGTTCGAAGATTATAGAGTTAAAAATTTTCCCTCACCGGGAATCGAACCCGGTCCTCTTAAGTGAAAGTTAACTATCCTAGCCACTAGACCAAATGAGACCATATAAAAGTATGATTTAAGAACCATATGCATATTATTATTTCACCATACCAATTATCCGGGTTGCAGAGGTAGCTAGCAACCTAGTAAGAGACGATCACGTCCAATGTTAAGAAATGTAAAAACCCATAGTTCCTAAAAAGGAGTCAGATCAAACCACTGTATTTTCCGAAATACATAAAGGATCAATATAGCTCATTATAAATGGAGACTATGTAAGTTTTATCGAAAATAGCTGATACCTAGTAAAGAACAAACCACGGCACATTGTAACTAAAAGTTAAGATAATACAAGCATCTGTTAAAAAGTTGCTTGTCTGGGGTATAGTGCCATACTGAGAATAGTCTCTTGCTATTCCAACTAGGGAAATTTACATTAAAGAATGAACTTTAGTCCATAGGAACTGATCCTCTCCTACTATTCCTAAGAAGAAAAAGTCTTAGGCTTTTTCCCGCATTAAGGATTATAATCAAACAGTTCGTGGTAATTGTAATAAAGATCGAACTCTTCTCTATACTAACTTGCATAGGCAACTTCACTATAGTTAAGATTACAGTATTTATATTATGACAGTGCAAAAGGTATGAGAAAAAAGTGCAAAACTCTGTAAACTGCAAAAATATTTAAAATGTTTGAGTAACAATTTCACTTTATGAAAATATAATAAAAAATGACCTCTTGCCTATGCTAAACTTTATAGGCCAGTTAACTATAGTATAGGCTAGTACAGTTATATTTAAAGTTAATATATTAATAATCCGGGTTGCAGCGGTAGCTAGCAACCTAGTAAGAGACGATCACGTCCAATGTTAAGAAATATAAAAACCCATAGTTCCTAACAAAGGAGTCAGATCAAAACAAAAGTACACCATTAGAACCGCCTTGTCCGAAACCCCTGTATAGTAAACTTTCTGTCCCTTGGCTTGAACAGCAAGGGAAATATATTGGCTTGAAAATCAAGAAAAGTGGCAGCTACTACAACATTCTGCCTAAACGGGATATTTTTTTCTTTTTTTTTATTTTCTTTCTTTTCCACAGATAGCTTTGCACTGGAACATCGTAGAGAGTTGTTCAATGGCTCATTTTAAAGTAAATTAATTGGGTTAAAATCTATAGTAACTAAAATAAATTATTTTTAAAAGAGAATAAATTTTTCCACCAAAAACTGTATTTTTGATGTCTTTTCACACTGCAGTCTTTCAAACATAATCGTATACCAGCGGTAAGATTTGAACCCACGCCTCCGAAGAGACTGGTGGCTAACACCAGTGCCTTGGACCACTCGGCCAGGCTGCCTCTCATAATTTGGGTTGCAGCAGTAGCTAGCAACCTAGTAAGAGACGATCAGTCCAATGCTAAAAAATATAAAAACCCAAAACTCCTAAACATAGAGTCAGATCAAAGCAAAAGTACATCATTAGAACTACCTTGTCTGAAACCCTACTAGTCCGGGTTGCAGCGGTAGCTAGCAACCTAGTAAGAGACGATCACGTCCAATGTTAAGAAATATAAAAACCCATAGTTCCTAACAAAGGAGTCAGATCAAAATAAAAAGTACACCATTAGAACCGCCTTGTCCGAAAACCCTGTATAGTAAACTTTCTGTCCCTTGGCTTGAACAGCAAGGGAAATATATTGGCTTGAAAATCAAGAAAAGTGGCAGCTACTACAACATTCTGCCTAAACGGGATAATTTTTTCTTTTTTTTTATTTTCTTTCTTTTTCACAGATAGTATAATAAAGATCGAACTCTTCCCTATACTAACTTGCATAGGCAACTTCACTATAGTGAAGATTACAGTATTTATATTATACATCATTATAAATTATAAAAGGTTCGAATGTTCGAAGATTATAGAGTTAAAAATTTTCCCACACCGGGAATCGAACCCGGTCCTCCTAAGTGAAAGTTAACTATCCTAGCCACTAGACCAAATGGGACCATAAGGAAGTATGATTTAAGAACCATATGCATATTATTATTTCACCATACCAATTATAATAAGGCCAAAACAAAATCGTCGAATTGCAACCTTACTTTTGACACCTCAGTTAAATCTTCATCAGACTTAAAAAAGTTTTGCTAGTTTTGCAGTAAAGATCCGGGTTGCAGCGGTAGCTAGCAACCTAGTAAGAGACGATCACGTCCAATGTCAAGAAATATAAAACCCCCCAACTCCTAAAAAAAGAGTCAGATCAAAACAAAAAGTACACCATTAGAACCGCCTTGTCCGAATCCTCTATAAAGGAAACTTACCTCCCTTTGGCTTGAATAACAAAGAAAATATATTGGCTTGAAATCAAGAAAATTGACTTTTACCACGTTATTCTCCACAAACGGGATATTTTTTTTCTTTCCGCTTTTTCTTTCTGCTCAGCTAGCTGGGCACTGGAAAATCATAGAGAGCTGTATAATAGCTCATTTTAAAGGAAATTGCAACATCTAGTCACTTTTGTATTTAAAAATAAAATACTTTTTAAAGTAGAATCAATTTTGTCAAAAAAATTGCATTTTTGATGTATTTTCATACTGCAGTCTTTTCAAAGATATTTGAATTTTGAAGCAATAAAACAGTCCATGTAATGAACTCTATAGTAATAATAGCTACTTGTCTCAATAGTAACCGAAACTCCTGGAACCAAAATTTTCTTTTTTGGCTTAATCGCTAAAATTATTATGTAAACTGCAAAAATATTTATGATGCCTAATCAGTAATAGTAATTTTTTAATTTAAACAACAAAAATACATGAAAATTCTAAAATTAGTTTTGCTTTTTGTCTCCTGGAAGAAATTTTTTTTTTCATCTCAGTTCAAATTTATTATTGTATCCTGTAACCCGTAAAGTACATATCTCCATATTATTGTCTCATAATTGCAATTATTTTAGTTTTCAGTCCAGAATCACTAAACTTATTATTTAAACTGCAAAAATATTTATGGTGTCTAACCAATAATACTAATTTTGTAATTCAAACAAGATAAATACCTGAAAATTTTAAAATTAGTTTTGTTTTATGCTAGGTTTTAGATACTCGACACGGGATTTTGTGTGTTATAATAAAGAACGACCTCTTGCCTATACTAAATTATATAGGCCACTTAACTATAGTATAGGTTAGTAAATCACTGAAATAACAAACCATTCCATACATTGGACTTAGTTAGCTACTTGATTGTTTGAGTTTCGTCTCTTACTTTTAAAAGAAGAAAAAGCCGTAGGCTTTTTCCTGTTTGTATTTATAGTTAAAAAACGAACTCAAGTCCAAAGAAACTGAACCCTGTGGTTCATTCATATTATCTTCATTATTTTAGCTAGAATGTAAATAAACAAGTTTTGTTTTTTAAATTTTCCGGGTTGCAGCGGTAGCTAGCAACCTAGTAAGAGACGATCACCTCCAATGTTAAGAAATATAAAAACCCGTAGCTCCTAAAAAAAGAGTCAGATCAAAACAAAAAGTACACCATTAGAACCGCCTTGTCCAAATCCTCCATAAAGGAAACTTACCGCCCTTTGGCTTGAATAACAAAGAAAATATATTGGCTTGAAAATCAAGAAAATAGACTTTTACCACGTTATTCTCCCCAAACGGGATATTTTTTTCTTTTTTTTTTTCTTTGTTTCCAGAGATAGCTTGGCACTGGAACATCGTAGAGGGTTGTTCAATAGCTCATTTTAAAGGAAATTAATTGGGTTAAAAATCTATAGTAACTAAAATAAATTATTTCTAAAATAACATAGTAAGAGACGATTACGTCCCTTAATAAAAACCATAAGTCCTAAAGCAAGGGTCAGATCAAAACAAGAAGTACACTATTAGAATTGCATTAAAGACGATCGTTGGAATAATTACAGTAAATAACGATCTCTCGCCCATAGTAACTGATACATGGTGGATTTATTATGTATAGTAAGAGCGACTCGTCTCAATAGTAACTTGCTACATCTAGTTCCTCCTGTAATTACAAATAAAATATTTTTTGAAATAGTTCATGATTGCAGCGGTAGCTAGAAACCTAATTAAAAGACGATCATCCGAAGAAAATACCATTGCATATATTGGACTTAGTTAGCTGCTCGATTCCTTGAAAAAAAAATCCTACTTGTCAACTGAAACTAGAATAATTCCTGAAAATTTTAAATAAAATAATTTTATTTAACTACATAGTGCAGAAATATTTATGGTGTCTGAACAATAATTTACATTTTTAATTCAAACCAGATCAAACAGTTCGTGGTAACGAACTGTAAGTAAGGAGCGACCCGGCTCAATGGTAACCGAAACTGTAAAAAACGGAATTTTGATACCAATAGATACATCAAAAGAATCAGATTTTAATTCTGATTTCAAATATATAATTTCATCAAGTTTAATCCTACCTATCAAAAGTTAGGCGCCTGAAAAAATTTGGCTGATTTTCGAAATTTTATAATAAAGAACGAACATTTTACCGATTATCTACTAATAACCATATATGACGTAATAAGTTTATAATAAAGAACGACCTCTTTCCTATACTAAATTTTATAGGCCACTTAACTATAGTATAAGCTAGTACAGTTATTATATTTAAGGTCAATATATTAAAATTTTCCACTAAAAGACGGTCATTGGAATAAAAACCCAATACATACAATTGATTTATTTAGCTACTTGATTGTTTGAGGCTAGTCTCTTACTATTTCAAAGAAGAAAAAGCCGTAGGCTTTTTCCTGTTTGTAATCAATTAGAAAGAGTTCTACCTTTAAAATGAGTTACGTAGTCCGGGTTGCAGCGGTAGCTAGCAACCTAGTAAGAGACGATCACGTCCAATGTTAAGAAATATAAAAACCCATAGTTCCTAAAAAAAGGATTATATATAAGGATCGAAGTTGTATTGTGTTAATTTTGCATTAAAGTCCAACACTTCGTGGTAACGAACTGTATAGTAAAAACAACTCCTCTCAATAGTAACTGAAACTCTAAAAAACGGAAGTTTGGTACCAATAGATACATCAAAAGAATTGTATTTTTATGCTGATTTGAAATTTATACTTTTTGTCAAGTTTAGTCTTGACCTTCAAAGGTGACAAGCCTGAGAAAATTTGCCTTATTTTTAAAAAAAAAGGGAGACACCCCCTGTAGAAGTCTCCCAAAAAAGCGAGACTTCTACATTGCGTATCTTTTGTGCTATATTTCCGTAGAAAATAAATTCAATTTTTATTTTGATTCTAGTTTTCAGTTCAGAAGCGCTATGGTTATTATGTAAACTGCAAAAATATTTATGGTGTCCGATTAATAATCTTTTTTTTTTATTTCACGCTACGAAAATTTGTGAAAATTCTAAAAGTAAAGTTATAGCAAGAATTTTATAGGATGACTTCACGGAATAATTCTTGTAATAACAAGTGTAAATCAAAGTTTGATGGAGAGACAGTAGCAAGGAAGGAGTTGATCACGTGAAAAACCCTCACCTTGAGCAGATGCCATGTGATACATTATACCACATTCATTTAGATACTGAGTATCAGGATCTACAAGCAAAATTTGCCTTCAAAGGTGACAAGCCTGAGAAAATTTGCCTTATTTCCTAAAAAAGGGGGAGACACCCCCTGTAGAAGTCTATCTGGGTGAGATCCAGCTATCCTAACCATATAGTTAGACCATATAGAATATGTCAAATACCTGATTAATGAAGTTTATGTTAAAGATTTATTTTAAAAGACGATTATTAGAAGAAGAAACCATTGTATATATTGGATTGAGTTGTTTCAAGCCAAGGGACTATAGGTTTTCTGTATAGGGGTTCCGGACAAGGCGGCTCTATTTGAGTTCTCTGTTGTTTGATCTGTTTTCCCGAAGAATTGCGTAAAGAGCCGAAACACTGGTAATTGTACACCTCTCTAAGTTCAAAGCTACAGTGATTGTGACCTTTGTCCAAATGGCAAAACAAAAACAATACTATCCAGAATGCAGACTACGAGTTACTTCTAACTCAATCAAATGTGCAAATTGTGACTCTTGGTTCCACGCAGGGGCCGAAAAGTGTGCCAGGATAGACATTACTAATTGGAGTAATGTTACAGTAAAGAACGATCTCTCTCCCATACTAACTGACATATGGTGGTTCCAGGTGTAGTTACATAACGGACGAATATAGCTCATCATAAATGGTGTTTGTCAATTATCCGGGTTGCAGCGATAGTTAGCAACCTAGTCTGGGTTGCAGCGGTAGCTAGCAGCCTAGTAAGAGACGATCACGTCCAATTTTACGAAATATAAAAACTCATAGTTCCTATAAAAGGAGTCAGATCAAAACAAAAAGTACACCATTAGAACCGCCTTGTCCGAAACCCCTGTATAGGAAACTTTCAGTTCCTTGGCTTGAACAGCAAGGGAAATATATTGGCTTGAAAATCAAGAATTACATAAAGGCTCAATCATCAAATTTAAGCTGAAACTAAGTAAAGGACAATTATGCCTCCATATATTCACAGTGATGTATAAGATTTCCCATTACATCTGTAAACTGTTCCACAGTTGCCGGTCCATACCTTGGAAGTTTTTCACTAAACATGCAACATTTCTTTTGGATATTACTATGTTTATAATAAAGAACGAACTCTAGCCTATATTAAATGGATTAAATAAAGGTAATATTTAAATAAGTCCATTAGAAGAACTAACGACTGCGTATATTGGACCTTTTTAGCTACCTTTCATTAAGGAACGAAGTCTATCTCATAGTAACTGATGCAACAGGGAAAAGAAAAAGAGGTCTATTGTGTATATGACGTCATTATAATGATGAACTATTTCTTGCTTATACTAACTTGCATAGGAAACTTAACTATAGTTAAGACTAAAGTATTTATATTATGATAAAGCAAAATTTTCATCAAGTTTAGTCTTACCCATCAAAAGTTACAATCCTGAGAAAATTTGCCTTATTTTCGAAAAAAGAAAAAACTAGCCCTAAAAGTCATTGAATCAATGAATTATATAAAGGATCCTTATAGTCAGTTATAATGGAGGCTACGCAAGCTTCATTGGTATTATGGCTGTGGAGATAGCTAAAACCTAGAAAAGAACATTTATTTAACTTTTGTAGCTGGCTAATTCTCTGAGGAACACAGAGAATCAATAAGGTTCAATATAAATGGGGACTAAGTAAGTTTCAGTTCATGCAAGTTTCATAGAATATAGCTGAAATAAACCACAAACACTATACATTTAAGGGGCCTTTCCCGTTCCAAGACTTCTTTATTACAGATCAAAATAGAAAATCCAGAAATTTACAACCAAAATAAACTTAGAAAAGGGCTCCTTAGCTGTACCTCTGCAAATATCTCTAATGTGACTTGAAGATTCCCAAATAAGCTTTGCAATTTGGGCAAGAATGAACAACATTCATGCAAGATGGAATACAACATGGAATTAAACAGCAGCCAAACACACATCCAATGAGAGCAAGAATGCCTCCGCTTATCCAGGCAAGGAGACTTGGTTCTTCTCTAATAGACGTATGAATTTCAGCATTACAATGTGGACACACCATATGAGTAGGATCTCGTCCAGGTGGCACTAATGCCACCGGAGGAGCATAGCTTGTAGGAGTAGAAAGCAGAGGGAATGTCATTTTTAAACTACTTTATTTCAAATAAGAATACCCACGCGTCGAGTAAATAGAACCTAACAAAAAACAAAACTAATTTTAAATTTTCAGCTATTTCTCAGGTTTAAATTGAAAAATTAAAACTATTGCTCTGACACCATAAATATTTTTGCAGTTTGCAGTTAAAAAATAATATTTGATTTAAAATTTTCAAGAGTTATTCTAGCATCAGGTGACAAATCGAATTTTTTTGTAAAATCCCCAAAAATTACTTCATTTTACATAACTATGTCTACATGCTTTTTATAATAGAAAAATCTGGGTTGCAGCGGTAACTAGCAACCTAGTAAGAGACGATCACGCCCCATAGTAAAAACTAAAGTAACCCATAACCCCTAAAAAAAGATTCAGATCAAAACAAAAAATACACTATTAGAACCGCACTGTCCAAAACTTCTATGAAGCAACTTACCGTCTTTTGGCTTGAATAACAAAGAAAATATATTGGCTTGAAAATCAAGAAAATTAACTTTAACCACGATATTCTCCACAAACAGCATATTTTGTTCTTTCCGCTTTTTACCTCCTCAGCTAGCTGGGCACTGGAAATTCATAGAGAGCTGTATAATAGCTCATTTTAAAGGAAATTGTTACATCTAGCAATGAAAAAGTTCATGGTAATTATAGTAAAGAACAATCTCAAGCCCATAGTAATCATTAATAATAAATAGGGATTATATAACTTTCATTGGTAGCAGGGCTTTAGAGATGGCTGAAGCCTAGTAAAGGACAAACCATGGCACAAATTGGACTTAGTTAGCTGCTGATTCTTTGAAGTTTGTCTCTTACTATTCCAAATAAGAAAAAGCCATAGGCTTTTTCCCATTTGCAATTTTAACATAAGGAGGGATATTATACTGGTTGCAGCAGTAGCTAGAAACCTAGTCTGGGTTGCAGCTGTAGTTACATAAGAGATTGATATAGTTCATCTTAAATGGTGTCAGTCAACTATACAATTAGAATCGCCTTGTCTGAAAACCCCATGTAGTTTTTTCAGGGTTGCAGCAGTAGCTAGCAACCTAGTAAGAGACGATCACGTCCAGTGTTAAGACATATAAAACCCAGAACTCCTAAAAAAGAGAGTCATATCAAAACAAAAAGTACACCATTAGAACCGCCTTGTCCGAACCCATATATAGCAAACTTTCTGCCCCTTGGCTTGAACAGCAAGGGAAATATATTGCCTTGAAAATCCAGAAAAGTGGCAGCTACTACAGCATTCTGCCTAAACGGCATCTTTTTTTTCTTTCTTTCTTTTCCACAGATAGCTTGGCACTGGAACATCGTAGAGAGTTGTTCAATGGCTCATTTTAAAGGAAATTAATTGGGTTAAAAACCTTTTGTAACTAAAACAAACTATTTTTAAAACAGAATAAATTTTTCCACTAAAAACTGCATTTTTGATGTCTTTTCATACTGCAGTCTTTTCAAAGATATTTGATTTTTGAACCAATCAAACAGTTTGTGGTAAATTTATATTAAAACTTTATATTCCGTAGATAGCTTGGCACTGGAACATTGTAGAGTTGTTCAATGGCTCATTTTAAAGGAAATTAATGGGGTTAAAAACTTTTTGTAATTAAAACAAATTATTTTTAAAATAGAATCATTTTTCTTACGAAAAACCGCATATTTCACGTTAAAGATTGATCAATGACGTCATAATCATATACCAGCGGTAAGATTTGAACCTACACCTCCAAAGAGACTGGTGGCTAACATCAGCGCCTTGGACCACTTGGCCACACTGCCTCTCATAGCTATATATGTGAATCCGGGTAGCAGCACTAGCTAGTAACCTAGTAAGAGACGATCACGTCCAATGCTAAGAAATATAAAAACCCAGAACTCCTAAAATAGAGTCAGATCAAAACAAAAGTACATCATTAGAACCGCATTGTCTGAAACCCTACTAGATAAATACTGAATGTCGTCATAGTTTTATTAGAACTATGACGTGAATAGAATATAGTAAAGAATGAACTCTGGCACATAGTAATTACTATATTAAAGCTCTAAATTGTGGTTGTAGCAGTAGCTGCAATCTAGTAAGTGGTGAATCAGGGTTGCAGCAGTAGCTTGCAACCAAGTGCAAGGTGATCATATCCCTTATTGAAAAATACAATAGCCCATAACTCTTAAAAATAGAGTTGGATCAAAACAAGAAGTATGCTATTAGAACTGCCCAATTCATAACCTCTATATAGAAAACTTATAGTCCCTTGGATTGAATAACAAGGAAAATCCATTGGCTTGAAGAACAAGCAAAGTGGCTGTAACCACAATCTCTGACAGCTATTTTTTCTCTTTTTTTTTCAAGCCAAGGGACTATATGTTTTCTATAGTGGGGTTTTAGACAAGGCGGTTTAAATTGTGTACTTTGTTTTTTTGATCTGATTCTGGTTTTAGGAGTTATGACCTATTTCCTTTTTTACTATGTAAACATTATGGAACAAACTGTAGCCCATAGTAACTGAAGTAACAAAAGGAATCATTATATAGATTATTATTTTAATTATGTTCATTAAGAAATTATTATAAGTAAAAATTTCCCATACCAGGAATTGAACTCAAGCCAACTAGGTGAGAGACAGCTATCCTAACCACTAGACCATGTAGGATAGATTAAAATATCTGATTAATAAAGTTTATGTTAAAGAACAAATTATGGACTTTGTTGGCTGCCTGATTCTTTGAGGATCATCTCTTACTATTCCAGAGATCATCTCTTACTATTCCAAAGATCATCTCTTAGTCTCTAAAGCTCATCTCTTACTGATTACTGTTTGTAAACAGGTTTTACATAGATCATTTACATTAAATTATATAATAGATTTATATAGTTCATTTGAGGAATTTTTTTTTCCAATTAATATTATATAAAGGATCAGCCTATTTAATCATAAATAGGTGCATAAAGGATCATACAGTTCATCATATATGGTGGCAGTCAAGAGGATCACATGAAGTAGCCATTAATAGAATTTACTTTAAGGAACAAACTGTAGCCCATAGTAACTGAAGTAATAAAGGGAATCGTTATTTACATGATTACTATATATTAAATATATTAAAAGATGATCATTAGAAGAACAAACCATTGCATATATTAGACTTAGTTAGCTGCCTGGTTCTTTGAGGCTTGTCTCTTACTATTCCTAAGAAGAAAAAGCTGTAGGCTGTTTCCAGTCTGTAACTATAGAAAGAACAAATTATAGCCTAAACAAACCAAACCCTGTGGTTCATTCACATTACCTTAATCGTTTTAGCTAGGAAGTAACTTAAACCAGTTTATTTTTCAAATTATTTTAGTAAAGAGTGAACTCAAGCCCAAAGGAACTGAACCCTGTGGCTTTTTTTTATTTTTTACATTAAGGAATGAACTGTAGCCCACAGTAATCAAATACAGGTCAAGGAAACTGTAATACCATTGCATTTGATAAACTAAATGATTTTTTTTTGCCAATCTATCTGAAGCTTGTTCATTATTCCCAAAGCTTATTTTATTTTGACCTTTGTTAAGGAGATTTGACACATTAAAGTAATTTTGCAAGCCTCAGTGTCAGCTGACTGTCTCAAAGAAAAGGTCCTATTGACAAATTCTCCAAGGTGAACAGCCACCATCAAAAGCTATTAAGAATCTGTGGTTTGATCATGAAATCTGATTAAAAGATAATGAGATTTTTACATCCCCTGTGTCAGTAAGGTTTCAATCAAGGTGGGTAGAACCACTGGAAAACTCCCAAAGCTGCCAAACTGCTCAAATAATAGTTAATTTGAGCTGATTCTTAGCATTTTCCTAGTAGAAATGCTAGAACATTTTAGTGACAAGCCTTTTCCTGAACTTTCAAAAGAAAGTTCTGCTCTGTTTAATAAAAAAAATTACATTTTCTGCTGATGTAAGTTTCATCAAACTGAATATCTCTATCCCCAGCACAAAACAGGAGGGGTCAAACGGTTTTTCAAAAATTTCTGGGAAAGTAGGTGTCAGCTTTTAGCTTTCTGTTGTTTATTTGGACCTCTTATCCAATCTTTACAAATTATGGCAAGACCATGCAATTAACTTCAAATTGTTTGGCCACAACTAAAAAAAATTATAATGGATGACATAGGGTGATCCTTTAAGGTGATATACCCTTATAATATTCAATCCCTTAATAATCCCCTTAATTAGGTTCAAACTTGTCTGAGGCTGGTTTTGTGGAATATTGTTATTTGAAGTATTTGAGATTTTTGACCTGTCTTTTAATTCAACTGTCATAAATAGGATTCAGTCTATATTCCTCCTGATTTCTATGTATATTAATAAAAATAAATAATCTGTAGGCGTTTTCATTGTCAATTGAATATAATTAATCACGGTTGCATCAGTTAAGCGGTGGTGGCATCATGGTTGCATCAATTGCAGTCTAGTTAAGAGCAAACTATGGCCCATGTTAGCCAAAATTTAAAAGAGAATTTTCAAAGAAACTATCTAATGACAACTTTTTCTGATGTTTTGAAAGCAGTAATTTCCAATCAGATTCAATTTTCAAAGGTCAGAACAAGGTTTAAGGTTCAAGGTTTAATTTTAAAATATCTGTACAAAATAGACATAAATAAAGGGTAAACGCCGGAGACACAAGGTCGAATGACAAAAACCCGGTACATTAATCGGAATAAACCTATTTGACAACAAACAAATAAATAAGAGTTATTCCATGACTCACCAATAGACGGGCACCCACCCCACAAACCGACACCAGGCAAAGATCCACTGAAAACACACCAATAAAAAAAAACCAACGGGCGAACAAGGGTAACCGATGACTGGCATCTCACAAGGCAAAACACCCAACAAAACAATATTATCAATGTACCCAGTTTTTTAATATATTATTAATTCTTAAATTTATTTCTAAGTATAGAATGAAGTTGCTTTTTTTATATTTGGAAGAGATTTGCTGCAATCAATAAATGGTAGATAATGACATTATAATAAAGAACGAATATTTTACCGATTATCTACTAATAACCATATATGACGTAATAAGGGACATGACGTAATATCTAAAACCTATTGTGTACTAATAACCATATATGACTTAATTAGCGACCTGACGTAAAAATTGAAAAAATTAATTTTTATTTTATTTTCATTTTTAGTTCAGAATCGCTAAAGTTATAAACTGCAAAAATATTTATGGTGTCTGAACAATAGTTTTAATCTTTTAATTTAGACTAGAAAAATACCTGAAAATTTAAAAATTAGTTTAATTTTTTGTTAGGTTCTTGATACTTGATACGTGACATAAAAACATTCAACTAATGGTTACATAATGGTTTCAATCAAGCAAGCAACACGCAAGTTAAAAAAACAGTACTACCAAAAAAACAGAGATAGCATCTTGAAAAGAAAAAAGCAAAGGTATTCACCGACCAGGCGTATCGAGAAGTAATAATTGATAGTGACAAACAGCGTTATTATAATGATGTAGTTTATAGACATGCGAAAATTGAGACAGCCCAACAAAAGAGTAAGGAACGGTATGATAACGATATAGATTACCGAAACAAACATAAGAAAAAAGTTGCTACCAGAATAATGGGTAGATATTGGGGTGACAAAAGCTATAATGAAAAAATAAAATTCTCTGCGAGGTTGTACCGAAGAACGCATAAGGACAAAGGGAAAAATTACATTCAGAAATACAAGAAGATGGCAAAAATGCAGACTGATCTTTGTAAATTGAGAAACATTTTACGCATGTTTTATCGGGATCACGAAAAGTATTCAAAATTACAGATTAAAATTCGCTTTGAAAGAGCGGATGCTGTTGAAAAGTCGGCTAGAAATGCTTTGGCAAAGCTTCATAGTAATATCCAAAAGAAATGTTGTCAGTTTAATGAAAAGCTTCCAAGGTATGGACTGGCAACTGCAGAACAGTTTATAAATACAATGGAAAATGTTCGACAGCACAGTGAATATACAGAGGCGTACTTCTTAGAAAATTCGTATATTAATTTTGGAAGGAGCAATTGCAGTTTATGTAGCAGCAATAAAAATATATATACAAGCATACCTATCAGCAGCGAAGGAAAAGCAATGTTTTTCAATTATGGCGAAAACGAGCCTGTTAGGGTTAACTATAATAAATTATTTCTAATCCGGGTTGCAGCGGTAGCTAGCAACCTAGTAAGAGACGATCACGTCCAATGTTAAGAAATATAAAAACCCATAGTTCCTAACAGAGGAGTCAGATCAAAACAAAAAGTACACCTTTAGAACCGCCTTGTCCAAAACCCCTGTATAGGAAACTTTCTGTCCCTTGGCTTGAACAGCAAGGAAAATATATTGGCTTGAAAATCAAGAAAAGTGGCAGCTACTACAACATTCTGCCTAAACGAGATATTTTTTTCTTTTTTTCTTTTTTCTTTTCCACAGATAGCTTGGCACTGGAACATCGTAGAGAGTTGTTCAATAGCTCATTTTAAAGGAAATTAATTGGGTTAAAAATCTATAGTAACTAAAATAAATTATTTCTAAAAGAGAATAAATTTTTCCACCAAAAACTGCATTTTTGATGTCTTTTCACACTGCAGTCTTTCAAACATAATCGTATACCAGCGGTAAGATTTGAACCCAAGCCTCCGAAGAGACTGGTGGCTAACACCAGTGTCTTGGACCATTACTATATAAGAAGCGTCAAAACTGTAAATGTTCTCATTCATAATTAGATAATGGTTAGATCAAAGCAAGCTATACGCAAGTTAAAAAAACAGTACTACACAAACAACAGAGATAGTATCTTGAAAAGAGAAAAGCAAAGGTATTTTATCCGGGTTGCAGCGGTAGCTAGCAACCTAGTAAGAGACGATCACGTCCAATGTTAAGAAATATAAAAACCCATAGTTCCTAACAAAGGAGTCAGATCAAAACAAAAAGTACACCATTAGAACCGCCTTGTCCGAAACCCCTGTATAGGAAACTTTCTGTCCCTTGGCTTGAACAGCAAGGGAAATATATTGGCTTGAAAATCAAGAAAATTGACTTTAACCACGTTATTCTCCCCAAACGGGATATTTTTTTCTTTTTTCTTTTTTTTTTCTTTTCCACAGATAGCTTGGCACTGGAACATCGTAGAGGGTTGTTCAATAGCTCATTTTAAAGTAAATTAATTGGGTTAAAAACCTTTTGTAACTAAAATAAATTATTTCGAAAAGAGAATAAATTTTTACACCAAAAACTGCATTTTCGATGTCTTTTCACACTCCATATATTAAAGAGCCAATTATATCCCATAGTAAAAGACTATATAACGTATCAGTATAGGTAGCCCGGGTTGCAGTGATAGCTAATATTTTATAATATTTATATATTTTAGTTACTATATATAATATTTTATATTTTAATATATAGTTACTATAGGCTAGAATTTGTTCCTTATTGTAACTACAGTGGACTAGAGTTCGTTCTTTACTAAAAATTTTCCCAGGCTCTAAACTTGATGAAACTTAAATATTTGAAAACAGCATTAAAATCCGATTCTTTTGATGTATCTATTGATATTAAAATTCCGTTTTTTAGAGTTTTGGTTACTATTGAGAAGAGTTACTTTTACTATACAGGTTACCACGTTACCACTAACTGTTTGATAAAATAAAAAAAAAATTATTTTTTCAAATATAATAAAGAACAAACTCTTCCCAATACTAACTGGTAGAGGCAACTTCACTATAGTTAAGATTACAGTATTTATATTATGACAATGCAAAAGGTATGATGAAAAAGTGCAAAACTCTGTAAACTGCAAAAATATTCAGAATGTTTGAGTAATAATTTCACTTTATGAAAGAAACTATATACATTCCTAAAAATCTTTAAATGAGTCTTATTTTATCTTAAGGTTTAAACAACTTGATACAATATTATCATTATTAAATATCCGGGTTGCAGCGGTAGCTAGCAATCTAGTAAGAGACGATCAAGTCCAATGTTAAGAAATATAAAAACCCATAGTTCCTAACAAAGGAGTCAGATCAAAACAAAAAGTACACCATTAGAACCGCCTTGTCCGAAACCCCTGTATAGTAAACTTTCTGTCCCTTGGCTTGAACAGCAAGGGAAATATATTGGCTTGAAAATCAAGAAAAGTGGCAGCTACTACAACATTCTGCCTCAACGGGATATTTTTTTTTCTTGTTTTCCAGAGATAGCTTGGCACTGGAACATCGTAGAGAGTTGTTCAATAGCTCATTTAAAAGGAAATTAATTGGGTTACAAATCTATAGTAACTAAAATAAATCATTTCTGAGAGAGAATAAATTTTTCCACCAAAAACTTCATTTTTATGTCTTTTCACACTGCAGTCTTTCAAACATAATTGTATACCAGCGGAAAGATTTGAACCCACGCCTCCGAAGAGACTGGTGGCTAACACCAGTGCCTTGGACCACTCGGCCAGGCTGCCTCTCATAACTATATATATATATATATATATATGTGAATTTGGGTTGCAGCAGTAGCTAGCAACCTAGTAAGAGACGATCAGCCCAATGCTAAGAAATATAAAAACCCAAAACTCCTAAAAATAGAGTCGGATCAAAGCAAAAGTACATCATTAGAACCACCTTGTCTGAAAACCTACTATATAAATAATGAATGTCGTTATAGTTTTATATTAGAGCTATGACGTGAATAGAAAAACACGAAATTATATTGTTGTTTCTGAAGACGTCATGAAATAATACCATTGCGCCATGACGTCATGAAATAAAATCATTACGCAATGACGTCATAATTACTATATAAGAAACGTCAAAACTGTAAATGGTCTCATTCATGAATACATAATGGTTAGATCAAAGCAAGCTACACGCAAGTTAAAAAAACAGTACTACAAAAAAACAGAGATAGTATCTTGAAAAGAAAAAAAGCAAAGGTGTTCAACCGACCAGGCGTATCGAGAAGTAATAATTGATAGTGAAAAACAGCGTTATCACAATGATGAAGATTATAGACATGCGAAAATTGAGACAGCCAAACAAAAGATCAAGGAGCGTTATCACAATGAGGAAGTTTATAGACATGCAAAAATTGAGACAGCCAAACAAAACATCAAGGAGCGTTATCACAGTGATGAAGATTATAGACATGCGAAAATTGAGAAAGCCAAACGAAACATCAAGGAGCGTTAGCAAAATGATAAACTTTATAGAGAAGCAACCATTGAGCAGGCTAGACAAAAGATCAAGGAGCGTTATCACAATGATGAAGATTACCGAAAAATATATAAGAAAAAAGTTGCTACCAGAATAATGGGTAGATACTGGGGTGACAAAAGCTATAATGAAAAAATTAAATTCTCTCTGAGGTTGTACCGAAGAACGCATAAGGACAAAGGGAAAAATTACATTCAGAAATACAAGAAGATGGCAAAAATGCAGGCTGATCTTCGTAAATTGAGAAACATTTTACGCATGTTTTACCAGGATCACGAAAAGTATTCAAAATTACAGATTAAAATTCTCTTTGAAAGAGCGGATGCTGTTGAAAAGTCGGCTAGAAATGCTTTGGCAAAGCTTCATAGTAATATCCAAAAGAAATGTTGTCATTTACTATAAGGAACGATAAAAGACGATCATTGGAATAAAAAGTTATTGCATGCATTGGACTTAGTTAGCTACTTGATCGTTTGAGGTTCGTCTCTTACTATTTCAAAGAAGAAAAAGCCGTAGGCTTTTTCCTGTTTGTAATATTTTCCTGTTTGTTATCAGGGTTACAGCGGTATTAACCTAATCCGGGTTGCAGCGGTAGCTAGCAACCTAGTAAGAGACGATCACGTCCAATGTTAAGAAATATAAAAACCCCTAACTCCTAAAAAAAGAGTCAGATCAAAACAAAAAGTACACCATTAGAACCGCCTTGTCCGAAAACCCTATAAAGTAAACTTACCGCCCTTTGGCTTGAATAACAAAGAAAATATATTGGCTTGAAAATCAAGAAAATTGACTTTAACCACGTTATTCTCCACAAACGGCACATTTTTTTTCTTTCTTTTCCACAGATATCTTGGCACTGGAACATCGTAGAGAGTTGTTCAATAGCTCATTTTAAATGAAATTAATTAGGTTAAAATTTTCAGTAAAGAACGATCTCTCGCCCATAGTAACTGATATACGGTGGTTCCAGGGGTATCTACAAGCTATCCAGATTGTTGCGGTATCTTTACATAAAGGACCGATATAGCTCATCATAAATGGTGTTTGTCAATTATTACATTAAAAGATGATAATTGGAACAAAAAATGATTGCATTGAATAAAATTAGTTAAGTAATTGATTGGTTAAGGTTCGTCTCTTACTATTTCAAAGAAGAAAGAGCCGTAGGCTTTTCCCTGTTTGTAATTATAGTAAAGAACGAATCCCGAAGCAAATATAAGATAAGATGAGATTTATTGCTGAAAAACGGCTATCACAAGGCCAAAAGGGCCAAATTCGCAATTTAGCGTCAAATAAAGCGAAAAAAGAACAACAAAAACAAACAATCAAAAAACAACAGGAAATTATAAAAGGGTCAATGTCAAATACGTAAAAATGTTTACATAAAGGCTCGATCATCGAATGTAAGCTGAAACTAAGTAAAGGACAATTATGCCTCCATATATTCACAGTGATGTATAAGATTTCCCATTACATCTGTAAACTGTTCCACAGTTGCCGGTACATACCTTGGAAGCTTTTCACTAAACATGCAACATTTCTTTTGGATATTGCTATGAAGTTTTGCGAAAGCATCTCTAGCTGACTTTTCAACAAAATCTATTCTTTTAGAGATAATTTTAATCTTTAATTTTGAATATTTTTCGTAATCTCGGTAAAATTTTTCGTAAAATTTTTCTCAATTTACAAAGATCAGCCTGTGCGTTCTCTGCAGCTTGTGTAAACTGCAAAAATATCCTTGGTATCCGAGCAATAGGTTCAAGGTTTAATTTTAAAATATCTGTACAAAATAGACATAAATACAGGGTAAACGCCGGAGACACAAGGTCGAATGACAAAAACCCGGTACATTAAACGGAATTAAACCTGTTTAACAACAAAATAATAAATAAGAGTTATTCCATGACTCACCAATAGACGGACACCCACCCCACAAACCCACCGACACCGGGCAAAGATCAACCGAAAATACCAATAAAAAAAAAAAAACAAAAAAAAAAACCAACGGGCGAATAAGGGTAACCGATAACCGGCATCTCACAGGGCAAAACAACCAACAAAACAATAATATCAAATGTACCCAGATTTTCAATATATTATTAATTCTTAAAATTATTTATAAGGATAGAATGAAGTTGCTTTTTTATATTTGGAAGAGATTTGCTGCAATCAATAAATGGTAGATGAAGACACCATGAACCCGTGATTGAAAATAAGGGCGAGAACCGTGATCTCTCTGTGCTTAATTTAATAGTTTGAATATTTCAATACAAAATATCCTTAAAATGTTAAAATTAGTTTTATTTTTGGTTATGTTCTAACTACCCGATGTGGGATTGACTATGTAGTTTCAGACCAAAAAATTCCATTTTTTAATATATTTTATTTTTCAGTTTAGAATCGCTAAAGTTATTATGTAAACTGCAAAAATATTTATGATATCTGAGCAATAATTTTAGTCTTGTCATTCAAACTAACAAAATACCTAACAAAATACCTAGCAACCTAGTAAGAGACGATCACGCCCCATAGTAAAAACTAAGTAACCCATAACTCCTGAAAAAAGACTCAGATCAAAACAAGAAGTGCACTATTGGAACCGCATTGTTCAAAAACTCTATATAGCAAACTTACCGTCCCTTGGCTTGAATAACAAGGAAATTATATTGGCTTGAAAATCATCCGGGTTGCAGCGGTAGCTAGCAACTTCGGGTTGCAGCGGTAGCTAGCAACCTAGTAAGAGACGATCACAGCCAATGTTAAGAAATGTAAAAACCCATAGCTCCTAAAAACAAGTCAGTTCAAAACAAAAAGTACATCATTAGAACCGCCTTGTCCGAAAACCCTGTATAGTAAACTTTCTATCCCTTGGCTTGAACAGCAAGGGAAATATATTGGCTTGAAAATCAAGAAAAGTGGCAGCTACTACATTATTCTGCCTAAACGGGATTTTTTTTTCTTTGTATCCAGAGATAGCTTGGCACTGGAACATCTTAGATAGTTGTTCAATAGCTCATTTTAAAGGAAATTTCTAGATCTAGCACCTCTTGCACTTAATTTTTTTTTAAATTAATTTTTTTTACGAAAAACTTAATTTTTTAAATACAATATTGGTCAATGACGTCATAGTCGCTGGATGTAGTTAGTATTACATAAAGGCTCGATCATTGAATTTAAGCTGAAACTAAGTAAAGGACAATTATGCCTCCATATATTCACAGTGATGTATAATATTTCCCATTACATCTATAAACTGTTCCACAGTTGCCGGTCCATACCTTGGAAGCTTTTCACTAAACATGCAACATTTCTTTTGGATATTACTATGAAGTTTTGCGAAAGCATCTCTAGCTCACTTTTCAACAAGTTCTATTCTTTCAGAGATAATTTTAATCTTTAATTTTGAATATTTTTCGTAATCCCGGTAAAACATTCGTAAAATTTTTCTCAATTTACAAAGATCAGCCTGCGTGTTCTTTGCAGCTTGTGTAAACTGCAAAAATATCCATGGTATCCGAGTAATAGTTCGAATATTTCAATTCAAGCTAGAAAAAAACCTTAAAATGTTAAAAGTAGCTTTATTTTTGGTTATGTTCTAACTACCCGATGTGGGATTGACTATGTAGTTTCAGACCAAAAAATTCCATTTTTTAACGTATATTTCATTTTTCAGTTTAGAATCGCTAAAGTTATTATGTAAACTGCAAAAATATTTATGATATCTGAGCAATAATTTTAATCTTTTCATTCAAACTAACAAAATACCTGAAAATTTAAAAATTAGTTTTACTTTTTGTTAGGTTATGGATACGAGTCATAAGAAGTGTTAAGTAGATGAAAATATTATTTCTTGTTTTGTAATAAGATGCCTTCTAAGCGAGTTATTATACATAATTTAAAAAAACAGTACTATACAAAAAACAGAGACTACATCTTGAAAAGAGAAAAGCAAAGGTATTCAACTGACAAGGCGTATCGAGATGCGAAAATTGATAGTGACAAACAGCGTTATTATAATGATGTAGTTTATAGACATGCGAAAATTGAGACAGCCAAACAAAAGAGTGAGGAACGGTATGATAATGATGAAGATTACAGAGAAGCAACAATTGAGTAGGCTAGACAAAAGATCAAGGAGCGTTATCACAATGATGAAGATTACCGAAAAATATATGAGAAAAAAGTTGCAACCAGAATAATGGGTAGATACTGGGGTGACAAAATCCGGGTTGCAGGGGTAGCTAGCAACCTATTAAGAGACGATCACGTCCAATGTTAAGAAATATAAAAACCCATAGTTCCTAAAAAAGGAGTCAGATCAAAACAAAAAGTACACCATTAGAACCGCTTTGTCAGAAACCCCTGTAAAGGAAACTTTCTGTCCCTTCGCTTGAACATCAAGGGAAATATATTGGCTTGAAAATCAAGAAAAGAAGCAGCTATTACAATATTCTGTCTAAACGGGATATTTTTTTCTTTTTTTTCTCTTTTCTTTGTTTCCAGAGATAGCTTGGCACTGGAACATCGTAGAGAGTTGTTCAATAGCTCATTGTAAAGGAAATTAATTGGGTTAAAAATCTATAGTAATTAAAATAAAGTATTTCTAAAAGAGAATAAATTTTCCACCAAAAACTGCATTTTCGATGTCTTTTCACACTGCAGTCTTTCAAACATAATCGTATACCAGCGGTAAGATTTGAACCCACGCCTCCGAAGAGACTGGTGGCTAACACCAGTGCCTTGGACCACTCGGCCAGGCTGCCTCTTATAATTTGGGTTGGAGCAGTAGCTAGCAACCTAGCAAGAGACGATCAGTCCCATGCTAAGAAATATAAAAACCCAAAACTCCTAAAAATAGAGTCAGATCAAAACAAAAGTACATCATTAGAACTACCTTGTCTGAAACCCTACTAGATAAATAATGAATGGCATCATAGTTTTTTATATTAGAGCTATGACGTGAATAGAAAAATACGAAAATATATTGTTGTTTCTGAAGACGTCATGAAATAATATCATTGCGCCATGACGTCAATAAAATCATTACGCCGTGACTTCGTAATTACTACTTAAGATCCGGGTTGCAGCGGTAGCTAGCAACCTAGTAAGAGACGTTCACGTCCAATGTTAAGAAATATAAAAACCCCTAACTCCTAAAAAAAGAGTCAAATCAAAACAAAAAGTACACCATTAGAACCGCCTTGTCCGAAACCCCTGTATAGGAAACTTTCTGTCCCTTGGCTTGAACAGCAAGGGAAATATATTGGCTTGAAAATCAAGAAAAGTGGCAGCTACTACAACATTCTGCCTAAACGGGATATTTTTTTCTTTTTTTTTTTCTTTTTTTTTCTTTTTTGTATCCAGAGATAGCTTGGCACTGGAACATCGTAGAGGGTTTTATAATAAAGAACGACCTCTTACCTATACTAAATTTTATACGCCACTTAATTATAGTATAGGTTAGTAATTCAACAGATAGCATGGCACTGGAACATTGTAGAGAGTTGTTCAATGGCTCATTTGGAAGGAAATTAATGGGGTTAAAAACTTTTTGTAATCCGGGTTTATAATAAAGAACGATTTACAGTAAAGAACAATCTCTCACCCATAGTAAATAAATAGAACGATGTCAGCCAAGAGGATCTAGTGTAGTACTATTTAATAAAATTTTATTTAGACTTTAAATAGATAAATGTCTAAAAATTGCTTCTGGCAGGATTTGATACCCCTAGCAACTGAAGTATCAAATCAAACAGTTCGTGGTCATAATAAAGAGTTTTGTAATGGCTTATTTTAAAGGAAACTGCTGTATATAGAAATTTTTTGTAATTAACAAAAATAAGTATTATTATAGAATAAATTTTACGATACGGTAAAAAAGTTACTCTAGGCCATATTAACTAATATAATTTTGAATTATAGTAAAGAACGAAGATATTATCACTTAAGATCCATGTCACAGCGGTAGCTAGCAACATAACAAGAGAGGATCACGTCTAATACTAAGAAATGTAATATTTCCGGGTTGCAAGGTAGCTAGTTACATAAAGGCTCGATCATCGAATTTAAGCTGAAACTAAGTGAAGGACAATTATGCCTCAATATATTCACAGTGATGTATAAGATTTCCCATTACATCTGTAAACTGTTCCACAGTTGCCGGTCCATACCTTGGAAGCTTTTCACTAAACATACAACATTTCTTTTGGATATTACTATGAAGTTTTGCGAAAGCATCTCTAGCTGACTTTTCAACAAAATCTATTCTTTCAGATATAATTTTAATCTTTAATTTTGAATATTTTTTGTAGTCCCGGTAAAACATACGTAAAATTTTTCTCAATTTACAAAGATCAGCCTGTGCATTCTTTGCAGCTTGTGTAAACTGCAAAAATATCCATGGTATCCGAGCAATATTTACAATAAAAGACGATCATTGAAATAACAAACAATTGCATACATTGGAATTAGCTAGCTACTTGATTGTTTGAGACTCGTCTCTTACTATTTCAAAGAAGAAAAAGCCGTAGGCTATTTCCTGTGTGTAATCAGTTTATTGTCATAGGCAGCGCGCTAGCACTGCCTGAGTAAAGAACGATGTAGGCACAATGTGTTTTTTCTTCTTCAGTCAGGCACTTCGTATCGAAGGAGTTGTCGTATTCGGTTTGCAGCGATTTTACAGTAAAGAACGAACCTTAGCTCATAGTAAAAAAATACGAATATCTAGGTTGAAGCGGTAGCTAGCAACCTAGCTACCGGTAGCTAGCAACCTAGCTATTAATTACATAATACGGGTTGCAGCGGTAGAAATACGGGTTGCAGAGGTGGAAACACCAAATTAAAAGATGATCATAAGAAGCACAAACCATTGCTTATATTGGATTTAGTTTTACAATAGGGATCCGGGTTGCACCGGTAGTTACATTAAAGGACGATCATTTGAATAACAAACCATTGCATACATTAGACTTTGTTTAGCTTCTTGATTGTTTTAGGTTCATCTCTTACTATTTCATCCGGGTTGCAGCGGTACCTAGCAACCTAGTAAGAGACGATCACGTCCAATGTTAAGAAATATAAAAACCCATAGTTCCTAAAAAAGGAGTCAGATCAAAACAAAAAGTACACCATTAGAACCGCCTTGTCCGAAACCCCTGTATAGTAGACTTTCTGTCTCTTGGCTTGAGAACAGCAAGGGAAATATATTGGCTCGAAAATCAAGAAAATCAAGAATTTTCGTTTTTAGTTTAGAAACGCTAAAGTTATAAATTGCAAAAATATTTAGGGTGTCTGAACAATAGTTTTAATCTTTTATTTTATACTAGAAAAATACCTGAAAATTTAAAAATTAGTTTAATTTTTTGTTAGGTTCTTGATACTTGATACGTGACATAAACATTCAACTAATGGCTACATAATGGTTTCAATCAAGCAAGCTACATGCAAGTTAAAAAAATAGTACTGTACAAAAACAAAGACAACCTCTTGAAAAGAAAAAAGCGAAGGTATTCAACTGACAAGGCGTATCGAGAAGTAATAATTGAGAGAGCAAAACAAAACAGCAAGATGTGTTATCACAATGATGAAGATTATAGACATGCGAAAATTGAGACAGCCAAACAAAAGAGTAAGGAACGATATGATAATGATGAAGATTACAGAGAAGCAACAATTGAGACAGCCAAACAAAAGAGCAAGGAACGGTATGATAACGATAAAGATTACCGAAACAAACATAAGAAAAAGTTTTTTTTTTATTTACTTTTGTCTCCAGAGATAGCTTGGCACTCGAAGATCGTAGAGAGCTGTTCAATAGCTCATTTTAAAGGAAATTAATTGGGTTAAAAATCTATAGTAACTAAAATAAATTATTTCTAAAAGAGAATAAATTATTCTACCAAAAACTGCATTTTTGATGTCTTTTCACACTGCAGTCTTTCAAACATAATGGTATACCAGCGGTAAGATTTGAACCCACGCCTCCGAAGAGACTGGTGGCTCTCCGGGTTGCAGCGGTAGCTAGCAACCTAGTAAGAGACGATCACGTCCAATGTTAAGAAATAAAAAAACCCATAGCTCCTAACAAAGGAGTCAGATCAAAACAAAAAGTACACCATTAGAACCGCCTTGTCCGAAACCCCTGTATAGGAAACTTTCTGTCCCTTGGCTTGAACAGCAAGGGAAATATATTGGCTTGAAAATCAAGAAAAGTGGCAGCTACTACAACATTCTGCCTAAACGGGATATTTTTTTTCTTTTTTTCTTTTGTTTCTAGAGATAGCTTGGCACTAGAACATCGTAGAAAGTTGTTCAATAGCTAATTTTAAAGGAAATTAATTGGGTTAAAACCCTTTTGTAACTAAAACAAATTATTTTAAAACAGGATAAATTTTTCTACTAAAAACTGTATTTTTGATGTCTTTCCATACTGCTGTCTTTTCAAAGACATTTGACTTTTGAAGCAATCAAACAGTTCGTAGTAAGGTTGTATTTTAAACTTTATATTCCATAGATAGCTTAGCACTGGAACAACGTAGAGAGTTGTTCAATGGATCATTTTAAAGTAAATTAATAACATTCAAGGACGTATCCAAAGGGTTTAGTGGGTTTGAACCCCCCTCCCCCAAAATGTTTTTCAGATTCATAATAACGAATATAAAATGAATAAAACAAAATTGAATATAAAAAAATATACAAAAATGAATATGAACAACTTTTTTATGCGTTTTTGAAGTTTTTGTTATAATAAAGAACGAATATTTTACCGATTATCTACTAATAACCATATATGATGTAATAAGTGACATGACGTAATATCTAAAACCTATTGTGCACTAATAACCATATATGACATAATGAGTGACGTGACGTAAAAATTGAAAAAATTAATTTTTATTTTATTTTCGTTTTTAGTGTAGAATCGCTAAAGTTATAAACTGCAAAAATATTTATGGTGTCTGAACAATAGTTTTAATCTTTTATTTTATACTAGAAAAATACCTGAAAATTTAAAAATTAGTTTAATTTTTTGTTAGGTTCTTGATACTTGATACGTGACATAAACATTCAACTAATGGTTACATAATGGTTTCAATCAAGCAAGCTACACGCAAGTTAAAAAAACAGTACTATACAAAAAACAAAGAGAACCTCTTGAAAAGAAAAAAACAAAGGTATTCAACTGACAAGGTGTATCGAGAAGTAATAATTGAGAGAGCAAAACAAAACAGATAGATGTGTTATCACAATGATGAAGATTATAGACATGCGAAAATTGAGACAGCCAAACAAAAGAATAGGGAACGGTATGATAATGATGAAGATTACAGAGAAGCAACAATTGAGACAGCCAAACAAACGATCAAGGAACGGTATGATAACGATAAAGATTACCGAAACAAACATAAGAAAAAAGTTTCTACCAGAATAATGGTTAGATACTGGGGTGACAAAAGCTAAAATGAAAAAATTAAATTTTCTGCAAGGTTGTACCGAAGAACGCATAAGGACAAACGGAAAAATTACATTCAGAAATACAAGAAGATGGCAAAAATGCAGGCTGATCTTTGTAAATTGAGAAACATTTTACGCATGTTTTACCAGGATCACGAAAAGTATTCAAAATTACAGATTAAAATTCTCTTTGAAAGAGCGGATGCTGTTGAAAAGTCGGCTAGAAATGCTTTGGCAAAGCTTCATAGTAATATCCAAAAGAAATGTTGTCAGTTTAATGAAAAGCTTCCAAGGTATGGATTGGCAACTGCGGAACAGTTTATAGATGCAATGGAAAATGTTCGACAACACAGTGAATATACGGAGGCGTACTTCTAACAATCTGAGTAAACATTCAAAACCAAAAATTGGGCAGCAGGTTACTTGGCAATGTCACCCTGATATCTGCAAGCTCTATCTGACGGATATTGAATTATGTCAAATTCTTTTTGATATCCTTGAAAATAATATAGTATTAAAATTTTCAACTGACAAAGTGGTTAATTTCTACTTTGGCGGCTTGGATTATTGTGAAATCAATTACAGAGACACAAGAAAGCATGGGCATTCGTTATACTGTAGCCCAAATGAGGGATGTCAGAGCTATTTGCGTTCTCTAAGGGCACTAGCTCCACTTTTTCCTGTCTTGTGATAATAAAGAACGAACTCTTTCCTATACTAAATAAGCCTATACTAGTTAATGATATAGTAATGATATGATTTTACTGATACCTAAATTACAAATTAAAGAAAATGATCCCGGGTGGCTTTGAACCACCAACCTTTTGGTTAAAGTCCGATCGTGCTTGCCACTTGTACTATGACGTCATTAATTAAAGTTTTAAAATTATTACATTAAAAGACGATCACTGAAATAACAAACCATTCCATACATTAGACTTAGTTAGCTACTTGATTGTTTGAGTTTCGTCTCTTACTATTTAAAAGAAGAAAAAGCCGTAGGCTTTTTCCTGTTTGTATTTATAGTTAAAAAACGAAATCAAGTCCAAAGAAACTGAACACTGTGGTTCATTCATATTATCTTCATTATTTTAGCTAGAATGTAAATAAACAAGTTTCTTTTTTAAATTTTAAATTGAAAAGATAGTGCTTTTAATTCAACATATTAAAAGTTCTCCCGGACGGGGAATCGAACCCCCTTCTCCCAGGTAACAAGTGGGCATACTTACCATTAGACTATCGAAGACTTATAAAATAAAACTTGCATATAGATATGATAATAATTTTTTAATCCGGGTTACATAAAGGCTCAATCATCGAATTTTTACATTAAAGAACGAACTTTAGTCCATAGTTTATATTAAAGGACGATCATTAGAAAAGCAAACCATTGCATATATTGGACTGAGTTAGTTTTTATAATAAAGAACGACCTCTTGCCTATACTAAATTTTATACGCCACTTAATTATAGTATATGTTAGTAATTCAACTGATAGCTTGGCACTGAAACATCGTAGAGAGTTGTTCAATGGCTTATCTTAAAGGAAATTAATGGGGTTAAAAACATTATAATAAAGAACGAATATTTTACCGATTATCTACTAATAACCATATATGACGTAATAAGTGACATGACGTAATATCTAAAACCTATTGTGTACTAATAACCATATATGACTTAATGAGCGACGTGACGTAAAAATTGAAAAAAATAATTATTATTTTATTTTCGTTTTTAGTTCAGAATCGCTAAAGTTATAAACTGCAAAAATATTTATGGTGTCTGAACAATAGTTTTAATCTTTTAATTTAGACTAGAAAAATACCTGAAAATTTAAAAATTAGTTTAATTTTTTGTTAGGTTCTTGATACTTGATACGGGACATAAAAATTCAACTAATGGTTACATAATGGTTTCAATCAAGCAAGCTACACGCAAGTTAAAAAAAGAGTATTACCAAAAAAACAGAGATAGCATCTTGAAAAGAGAAAAGCAAAGGTTAACCGACCAGGCGTATCGAGATGCGAAAATTGATAGTGACAAACAGCGTTATTATAATGATGTAGTTTATAGACATGCGAAAAATGAGACAGCCAAACAAAAGAGCAAGGAACGGTATGATAACGATATAGATTACCGAAACAAACATAAGAAAAAAGTTGCTACCAGAATAATGGGTAGATACTGGGGTGACAAAAGCTATAATGAAAAAATTAAATTCTCTGCGAGGTTGTACCGAAGAACGCATAAGGACAAAGGGAAAAATTACATTCAGAAATAAAAGAAGATGGCAAAAATGCAGGCTGATCTTTGTAAATTGAGAAACATTTTATGCATGTTTTATCGGGATCACGAAAAGTATTCAAAATTACAGATTAAAATTCTCTTTGAAAGAGCGGATGCTGTTGAAAAGTTGGCTTGAAATGCTTTGGCAAAGCTTCATAGTAATATCCAAAAGAAATGTTGTTAGTTTAACGAAAAGCTTCCAAGGTATGGATTGGCAACTGCGGAACAGTTTATAGATGCAATGGAAAATGTTCGACAACACAGTGAATATACGGAGACGTACTTCTTAGAAAATTCGTATATTAATTTTGGAAGGAGCAATTGCAGTTTATGTAGCAGCAATAAAAATATATATACAAGCATACCTATCAACAGCGAAGGAAAAGCAATGTTTTACAATTATGGCGAAAACGAGCCTGTTAGGGTTATTAGTAAATATGTTTTTAAGACTAATGATTTAGAACAAATTCCTGGAACACCGACTCAAGAAAAAAGCATTTCTAACTGTGTTTAAAACAGTTCTTTTAGTTCTACTGAATATTTGGCAAAAAATTCTCTGTGTAGTAGAACAAACTGTCCTGAAAAGTACGAGACAACTATTGAAAAATGCTCTAAAACTAGACCTGACAAGGAAATTATGATGGCTGAAGTCACCTATAACAATCTGAGTAAACATTCAAAACCAAAAATTGGGCAGCAGGTTACTTGGCAATGTCACCCTGATATCTGCAAGCTCTATCCGACGGATTTTGAATTATGTCAAATTCTTTTTGATATCCTTGAAAATAATATAGCATTAAAATTTTCAACTGACAAAGTGGTTAATTTCTACCTTGGCGGCTTGGATTATTGTGAAATCAATTACAGGGACACAAGAAAGCATGGGCATTCGTTATACTGTAGCCCAAATGAAGGATGTCAGAGCTATTTGCGTTCTCTAAGGGCACTAGCTCCCCATTTTCCTGTCTTGAACTGTTTCATTAATAGCGTATATAAGGCAGTATCAAAATGTAAGATTATACAACATATTAATCTACTAAAAGTCGAGGGCTCGTACAAGGAACTAAGTCATTATATAGAAGAAGTGTCAAGTAGACTCTGTCGTAATAATAGTCAAGACTTCATTTACGGTGATAGCAATATTAGAGTTTCAGTGGATGAAAATACAATAATAAAATTATTTGGTGAGAGCCTTGATAAGGTAGCTAACATCATGGATTTATACCCCACAATGCATTGTGACAGTTGTGAGCAGATAAAGACAAAATACCAATTGAAGAGTCTAAGATCGCTTTCAAATAAGAAAGGGTTTGATGTAATGATGGCCACGATTTTAGAACACCTACAACAGGACATACCCAAAGATGACAGAGAACAACTAATTCAATGTACAGGTTGGAAAGAGGATGTCATAGATTTTATAATAAAGAACGACCTCTTGCCTATACTAAATTTAATAGGCCACTAAACTATAGTATAGGCTAGTACAGTTATTATATTTAAGGTCAATATATTAAAATTTTCCACTAAAAGACGGTCATTGGAATAAAAACCCAATACATACATTTGATTTAGTTAGCTACTTGATTGTTTGAGGCTAGTCTCTTACTATTTCAAAGAAGAAAAAGCCGTTGGCTTTTTCCTGTTTGTAATCAATTAGAAGAGTTCTACCTTTAATTACAGTAATTACAGTAAAGAACAAACTTCAAGCCCATAGTAACTAACCCGGGTTGCAGTGGTAGATAGCAACATAGTAAAAGACGAATACGTCCAATGTTAAGAAGAATAAAAACCCATAGCTCCTACAAAAAGAGTCAGATCAAAACAAAAAGTACACGATTAGAACCGCCTTGTCCGAAACCCCTATTTAGGAAACTTTTCGTCCCTTTGCTTGAACAGCAAGTCCGGGTTGCAGCGGTAGCTAGCAACCTAGTAAGAGACGATCACCTCCAATGTTAAGAAATATAAAACCCCCCAACTCCTAAAAAAAGAGTCAGATCAAAACAAAAAGTACACCATTAGAACCGCCTTGTCCGAATCCTCTATAAATGAAACTTACCGCCCTTTGGCTTGAATATCCGGGTTGCAGCGGGAGCTAGCAACCTAGTAATCCGGGTTGCAGCGGTAGCTAGCAACCTAGTAAGAGACGATCACGTCCAATGTTAAGAAATATAAAAACCCATAGTTCTTAAAAAAAAGAGTCAGATCAAAACAAAAAGTACACCATTAGAACCGCCTTGTCCGAAACCCCTGTATAGTAAAATTTTTGTCCCTTGGCTTAAACAGCAAGGGAAATATATTGGCTTGAAAATCAAGAAAAGTGGCAGCTACTACAACATTCTGCCTAAACGGGATATTTTTTTCTTTTTTTTTTCTTTTTTTGTATCCAGAGATAGCTTGGCACTGGAACATCGTAGAGGGTTGTTCAATAGCTCATTTTAAAGGAAATTGATTGGGTTAAAAATCTATAGTAACTAAAATAAATTATTTCTAAAAAAGAATAAATTTTTCCACGAAAAACTGCATTTTGATGTCTTTTCACACTGCAGTCTTTCAAACATAATCGTATACCAGCGGTAAGATTTGAACCCACGCCTCCGAAAAGACTGGTGGCTAACACCAGTGCCTTGGACCACTCGGCCAGGCTGCCTCTCATAAATAAATATATATATGAATTTGGGTTGCAGCAGTAGTATAGTAAAGAACGAACTTCAGTCCATAGTAACTAAAACAAGATTATAATTAGCTTTGGTATAAAATACTGTCAGCGGTGGGATTCGATCCCATGCCTCCGAATTGAAGAGTGGCTAACACCAGCACCTTAAACCACTCGACCACGCTGCCTCACATAACTATGCCGTTATAATGCCATTATAAACGCCATAATACTCTAAATTAAAACTCTAAACTAAAACTTAAACTCTTCGATGTGTTTTGCTATCAGGCCACCTTTCTATGAAGCTGTTATCCGGGTTGCAGCGGTAGCTAGCAACCTAGTAAGAGACGATCACGTCCAATGTTAAGAAATATAAAAACCCATAGTTCCTAAGAATGGAGTCCGATCAAAACAAAAAGTACACCATTAGAACCGCCTTGTCCGAAACCTCTATAAAGGAAACTTACCGCCCTTTGGCTTGAATAACAAAGAAAATATATTGGCTTGAAAATCAAGAAAATTTACTTTAACCACGTTATTCTCCACAAACAGGATATTTTTTTCTCTTTTCTTTGTATCCAGAGATAGCTTAGCACTGGAACATCGTAGAGGGTTGTTCAATAGCTCATTTTAAAGGAAATTAATTGGGTTAAAAACCTTTTGTAACTAAAATAAATTATTTCTAAAAGAGAATAAATTTTTCCACCAAAAACTGCATTTTCGATGCCTTTTCACACTGCAGTCTTTCAAACATAATCGTATACCAGCGGTGAGATTTGAACCCACGCTTCCGAAGAGACTGGTGGCTAACACCAGTGCCTTGGACCACTCGGTCAGGTTGCCTCTCATAAATAAATATATATGTGAATCTGGGTTGCGGCAGTAGCTAGCAATCTAGTAAGAGAAGACGATCAGTCCAATGCTAAGAAATATAACAAAACTCCTAAAAATAGAGTCAAATCAAAACAAAAGTACATCATTAGAATTACCTTGTCTGAAACCCTACTAGATAAATATTGAATGTCGTCATAGTTTTATATTAGAGCTATGACGTGAATAGAAAAACACGAAAATATATTGTTGTTTCTGAAGACGTCATGAAATAATATCATTGCGCTATGACGTCAATAAAATCATTATGCCGTGACGTCATAAATACTATATAAGAAGTGTCAAAACTGTAAATGTTCTCATTCATAATTACATAATGGTTTCAATCAAGCAAGCTATACGCAAGTTGAAAAAACAGTACTACACAAACAACAGAGATATTATCTTGAAAAGAAAAAAGCAAAGGTATTCAAACGACCAGGCGTATCGAGAAGTAATAATTGAGAGAGCAAAACAAAACAGCAAGATGTGTTATCTCAATGATGAAGATTATGGACATGCAAAAATTGAGACAGCCAAACAAAAGTTCAAGGATAGTTATCACAATGATGAAGCTTACCGCATCAAATATAAGAAAAACCAAAAGCAAAGGTATTCAACCGTCCAGATGTATCGAGAAGTAAAAATTGAGACAGCCAAACAAAAGATCAAGGAGCGTTACTGGGGTGACAAAATCTATAATGAAAAAATTAAATTCTCTCTGAGGTTGTACCGAAGAACGCATAAGGACAAAGGGAAAAATTACATTCAGAAATACAAGAAGATGGCAAAAATGCAGGCTGATCTTTGTAAATTGAGAAACATTTTACGCATGTTTTATCGGGATCACGAAAAGTATTCAAAATTACAGATTAAAATTCTCTTTGAAAGAGCGGATGCTGTTGAAAAGTCGGCTAGAAATTCTTTGGCAAAGCTTCATAGTAATATCCAAAAGAAATGTTGTCAGTTTAACGAAAAGCTTCCAAGGTATGGATTGGCAACTGCGGAACAGTTTATAGATGCAATGGAAAATGTTCGACAACACAGTGAATATACGGAGGCATACTTCTTTGAAAATTCGTATATTAATTTTGGAAGGAGCAATTGCAGTTTATGTAGCAGCAATAAAAATATATATACAAGCATACCTATCAACAGCGAATTATAATAAAGAACCACCTCTTGCCTATACTAAATTTTATACGCCACTTAATTATAGTATAGGTTAGTAATTCAACAGATAGCTTGGCACTGAAACATATTAGAGAGTTGTTCAATGGTTCATTTTAAAGGAATATCCGGGTTGCAGCGGTAGCTAGCAACCTAGTAAGAGACGATCACGTCCAATGTTAAGAAATATAACAACCCCTAACTCCTAAAAAAAGAGTCAGATCAAAGGAAACTTACCTCCCTTTGGCTTGAATAACAATGAAAATATATTGGCTTGAAAATCAAGAAAATTGACTTAACCACGTTATTCTCCACAAACTGGATATTTTTTTCTTTCTTTCTTCTTTTCCACAGATAGCTTGGCACTGGAACACACTAGAGAGTTGTTCAACGGCTCATTTTAAAGGAAATCTCTAGATCTAGTGCTATTTGTACTTAATTTTTTTTTAATTGATTATTTTTTACGAAAAACTTAATTTTTTATATACAATATTGATCAATGACGTCTTAGTCGTTGGATGTAGATAGTGTTACATAAAGGCTCGATTATCGAATTTAAGCTGAAACTAAGTAAAGGACCGTTATGCCTCCATATATTCACAGTGATGTATAAGATTTTCCATTATCGGGTTGCAGCGGTAGCTAGCAACCTAGTAAGAGACGATCACGTCCAATGTTAAGAAATATAAAAACCCATAGTTCCTAACAGAGGAGTCAGATCAAAACAAAAAGTACACCATTAGAACCGCCTTGTCCGAAACCCCTGTATAGGAAACTTTCTGTCCCTTGGCTTGAACAGCAAGGGAAATATATTGGCTTGAAAATCAAGAAAAGTGGCAGCTACTACAACATTCTGCCTAAACGGGATATTTTTTTTCTTTTTTTTTCTTTTTTCTTTCTTTTCCACAGATAGCTTGGCACTGGAACATCGTAGAGAGTTGTTCAATAGCTCATTTTAAAGGAAATTAATTGGGTTAAAAATCTATAGTAACTAAAATAAATTTTTTCTAAAAGAGAATAAATTTTTCCACCAAAAACTGCATTTTTGATGTCTTTTCACACTGCAGTATTTCAAACATAATCGTATACCAGCGGTAAGATTTGAACCCACGCCTCCGAAGAGACTGGTGGCTAACACCAGTGTCTTGGACCACTCGGCCAGGCTGCCTCTTATAATTTGGGTTGCAGCAGTAGCTAGCAACCTAGTAAGAGACGATCAGTCCCATGCTAAGAAATATAAAAACCCAAAACTCCTAAAAATAGAGTCAGATCAAAACAAGAGTACATCATTAGAATTACCTTGTCTGAAACCCTATTACAGTAAAGAACGATCTCTCGTCCATATCCGGTTTGCAGCGGTAGCTAGCAACCTAGTAAGAGACGATCACGTCCAATGTTAAGAAATATAAAAACCCATAGTTCCTAACAAAGGAGTCAGATCAAAACAAAAAGTACACCATTAGAACCGCCTTGTCCGAAACCCCTGTATAGGAAACTTTCTGTCCCTTGGCTTGAACAGCAAGGGAAATATATTGGCTTGAATTTATAATAAAGAACGACCTCTTGCCTATACTAAATTTTATAAGCCACTTAATTATAGTATAGGTTATCCGGGTTGCATTTATAATAAAGAACGACCTCTTGCCTATACTAAATTTTATACGCCACTTAATTATAGTATAGGTTAGTAATTCAACAGATAGTTTGGCACTGGGACATCGTAGAGAGTTGTTCAATGGCTCATTTTAAGCAAAATTAATGGGGTTAAAAACTTCTTGTAATTAAAATAAATTATTTTTATTACATTAAGATTTAAAATAAAAGACGATCATTGGTTATTACATTAAATATATAAAGGACCGATACAGTTCAGTATAAATGGGGAATATGTAAGTTTCATCGGATATAGCTGAAATCCGGGTTGCAGCAGTAGCTAGCAACCTGGTAAGAGACGATCACGTCCAATGTTAAGAAATATAAAATTACATTAAAAGACAATCATTGGAATAAAAACTTATTGCATATATTGGACTTAGTTAGCTACTTGATCGTTTGACGTTCGTCTCTTACTATTTCAAAGAAGAAAAAGCCGTAGGCTTTTTCCTGTTTGTAATATAATATCCGGGTTGCAGCGATAGCTAGCAACCTAGTAAGAGACGATCACGTCCAATGTTAAGAATCCGGGTTGCAGCGGTAGCTAGCAACCTAGTAAGAGACAATCACGTCCAATGTTAAGAAATATAAAAACCCCTAACTCCTAGAGAAATAGTCAGATCAAAACAAAAAGTACATCATTAGAACCGCCTTGTCCGAAAACCCTATAAAGGAAAATTACCGCCCTTTGGCTTGAATAACAAAGAATTTACAGTAAAGAACAATCTCTCGCCCATTGTAACTGATATACGACTGTAATCGGAGACTTTAAATTATATCCGGGTTGCAGCGGTAGCTAGCAACCTAGTAAGAGACGATCACGTCCAATGTTAAAAAATAAAAAAACCCATAGCTCCTAAAAAAGGAGTCAGATCAAAACAAAAAGTACACCATTAGAACCGCCTTGTCCGAAACCCCTGCATAGGAAACTTTCTGCCATTTGGCTTGAACAGCAAGGGAAATGTATTGGCTTGAAAATCAAGTAAATTTACTTTAACCACGTTATTCTCCACAAACGGCATATTTGTCTTTTCTTTTCCACAGATAGCTTGGCACTGGAACATCGTAGAGAGTTGTTCAATAGCTCATTTTAAAGGAAATTAATTGGATTAAAAATCTTTAGTAACTAAAATAAATTATTTGTAAAAGAGAATAAATTTTTCCACCAAAAACTGCATTTTTGATGTCTTTTTATGCTGCAGTATTTTCAAAGATATTTGATTTTTGTACATAAATCATAATTGTATACCAGCGGTAATATTTGGACCCACGCCTATTTAGAGACTGGTGGCTATCCGGGTTGCAGCGGTAGCTAGCAACCTAGTAAGAGACGATCACGTCCAATGTTAAGAAATATAAAAACCCATAGTTCCTAACAAAGGAGTCAGATCAAAACAAAAAGTACGCCATTAGAACTGCCTTGTCCAAAACCCCTGTATAGTAAACTTTCTGTCCCTTTGTAGCGATAAAAAGATTGATATTTGTGGCGATATAAATTTCTCCGATAGCGCCGCTTATAGCGCTGGAGATTGTGTCAACTAGGCTAGCGCCGCTCTCAATTAATGGGAGAAGATCGAATATGTAGACATCCGGGTTGCAGCGGTAGCTAGCAACCTGGTAAGAGACGATCACGTCCAATGTTAAGAAATATAAAAACCCATAGTTCCTAAAAAAGGAGTCAGATCAAAACAAAAAGTACACCATTAGAACTGCCTTGTCCGAAACCCCTGTATAGGAAACTTTCTGTCCCTTGGCTTGAATAGCAAGGGAAATCTATTGGCTTTAAAATCAAGAAAATTGACTTTAACCACGTTATTCTCCCCAAACGGGATATTTTTTTCTCTTTTCTTTTGTATCCAGAGATAGCTTGGCACTGGAACATCGTAGAGGGTTGTTCAATGGCTCATCCTAATCCGGGTTGCAGCGGTAGCTAGCAACCTAGTAAGAGACGATCACGTCCAATGTTTTATAATAAAGAACGACCTCTTGCTTATGCTAATCCGGGTTGCAGCGGTAGCTAGCAACCTAGTAAGAGACGATCGCGTCCAATGTTAAGAAATATAAAAGCCCATAGCTCTTTAAAAAAGAGTCAGATCAAAGCAAAAAGTACACCATTAGAACCGGCTTGTCCGAAACCCATATATCGGAATCTTTCTGTCCCTTGGCTTCAACAGCAAGGGAAATATAATGGCTTGAAAATCAAGAAAAGTGGCAGCTACTACAACATTCTGCCTAAACGGGATATTTTTTTTCTTTTTTTTCTTTTCCTCAGATAGTTACATTAAAAGACGATCATTGGAATACTGCAGTCTTTTCAAAGATATTTGATTTTTGTTTACATAAAGTTCATCATAAATGGTATTTGTCAATTAGGCTTTTTTATATAATTATCCATTATTATATTAAAAGACGATCATTAGAAGAACAAATCATTGCATACATTGGACTTGATTAGCTGCCTGATTCTTTGAGAGTCGTCTCTTACTACTCCAAAGCAGAAAAGGCCATAGGGTTTTTCCTGTTTGTAATCAGTTACCTAATATTGTTTACCTAAGGTTTACCTAATATGGGTTGTCAAACAGTTCGTTTATCCGGGTTGCAGCGGTAGCTAGCAACCTAGTAAGAGACGATCACGTCCAATGTTAAGAAATATAAAATTAAATACAAGAGCAAGAACATACCTGTTTATTCTTTGTCTACAACTAATTTACATCATTCCCCAAAATGATATAATATATTTTCTTACCCGGTGCCGGTGTAGCGGAAGAAGCTAAGCTTTCGTAATTTAAAGTTATATGGTTCGATCCCGCGTGGTACCAGGAATTTGTAATGGAATATCTTCAGGATCCACTCCCTACCATTGGACTCCTTGTCATCATTAGGAAATGCTGAAGATGAGTGCACATAAATATGACTTTTGTTCTTCATAAGAAATCCAAATACTTCTGTCTTACTTCAAAGGCAGTCATCCTGGCACACATATCTGACATTTTCTCAGGTACCATTTATTGATAAAACATATGACTATTTGGGTTTTCTCTCTATTATATTTTATATTATATTATAGAGAAATTATAATAAAGATCGAACTCTTCCCTATACTAACTTGCATAGCCAATTATATTAAAAGACGATCACTGAAATAACAAACCATTCCATACATTGGACTTAGTTAGCTACTTGATTGTTTGAGTTTCGTCTCTTACTATTTAAAAGAAGAAAAAGCCGTAGGCTTTTTCCTGTTTGTATTTATAGTTAAAAAATGAACTCAAGTCCAAAGAAACTGAACCCTGTGGTTTATTCATATTATCTTCATTATTTTAGCTAGAATGTAAATAAACAAGTTTCTTTTTTAAATTTTAAATTGAAAAGTTATAATCCGGGTTGCAGCGGTAGCTAGCAACCTAGTAAGAGACGATCACGTCCAATGTTAAGAAATATAAAAACCCATAACTCCTGAGAAAAGAGTCAGGTCAAAACAAAAATTACACCATTAGAACCACCTTGTCCAAAACCCCTACTAAGGAAACTTATCACTCTTTGGCTTGAATAACAAAGAAAATATATTGGCTTGAAAATCAAGAAAATTGACTTTAACCACGTTATTCTCCACAAACGGGATATTTTTTTCTTTCCGCTTGATTTTCCTCCTCAACTAGCTGGGCACTGGAAAATCATAGAGAGCTGTAAAATAGCTCATTTTAAAGGAAATTGCAACATCTAGTCACTTTTGTAATTAAAAATAAAATACTTTTTAAAGTAGAATCAATTTTGTCAAAAAAATTGCATTTTTGATGTATTTTCATACTGCAGTCTTTTCAAAGATATTTGAATATTGAAGCAATCACATCCGGGTTGCAGCGGTAGCTAGCAATCCGGGTTGCAGCGGTAGCTAGCAACCTAGTAAGAGACGATCACGTCCAATGTTAAGAAATATAAAAACCCATAGCTCCTAAAAAAGGAGTCAGATCAAAACAAAAAGTACACCATTAGAACTGCCTTGTCCGAAACCCCTTTATAGGAAACTTTCTGTCCCTTGGCTTGAACAGCAAGGGAAATATATTGGCTTGAAAATCAAGAAAGTTGACTTTAACCACGTTATTCTCCTTACAATAAGGAACGAACTGAACCCATAGTAACTTAAGTGTTAAATCAAACAGTTCGTGGTCATAATAAAGAGTTGTGTAATGCTTATTTTAAAGGAAACTGCGGTATATAAAAACATTTTGTAATTAACAAAATTAATTATTATTATATTACAAATTGTTACGATATGGTAAAAAACTAATTAAAATAAAGAACGACATTATAATAAAGAACGAATATTTTACCGATTATCTACTAATAACCATATATGACGTAATAAGTGACATGATGTAATATCTAAAACCTACTGTGTACTAATAACCATACATGACTTAATTAGCGACGTGACGTAAAAATTGAAAAAATTAATTTTTATTTTATTTTCTATTTTAGTTCAGAATCGCTAAAAATATAAACTGCAAAAATATTTATGGTGTCTGAACAATAGTTTTAATCTTTTAATTTTTACAGTAAAGAACGATCTCTCTCCCATTGTAACTGATATGTTACATTAAAAGACGATCATTGGAATAAAAAGTTATTGCATGCATTGGACTTAGTTAGCTACTTGATCGTTTGAGGTTCGTCTCTTACTATTTCAAAGAAGAAAAAGCCATAGGCTTTTTCCTGTTTGTAATATTTTACAGCCCATAATTCGTAAAAATAGAGTCAGATCGAAACACATTCCGGGTAGCAGCGGTAGCTAGCATCCGGCTTGCAGCGGTAGCTAGCAACGTAGTAAGAGACGCTCACGTCCAATGTTAAGAAATATAAAACCCATAGTTCCTAACAAAGGAGTCAGATAAAAACAAAAAGTACACCATTAGAACCGCTTTGTCCAAAACCCGTGTATAGTAAACTGTCTGTCCCCTGACTTGAACAGCAAGAGAAATATATTGGCTTGAAAATCAAGAAAAGTGGCAGCTACTACAACATTCTGCCTAAACGGGATATTTCTTCCTTTCTTTCTTTCTTTTCCACAGATAGCTTGGCACTGGTTATCCGGGTTGCAGTGGTAGCTAGCAATCCGGGTTGCAGCGGTAGCTAGCAACCTAGTAAGAGACGATCACGTCCAATGTTAAGAAATATAAAAACCCATAGCTCCTAAAAAAGGATTCAGATCAAAATTAAAAGTACACCATTAGAACCGCCTTATCCGAAACCCCTGTATAGTAAAATTTCTGTCCCTTGGCTTGAACAGCAAGGGAAATATATTGGCTTGAAAATCAAGAAAAGTGGCAGCTACTACAACATTCTGCCTAAACGGGATATTTTTTTCTCTTTTCTTTGTTTCCAGATTTAGCTTGGCACTGGAACATCGTAGAAAGTTGTTCAATGGCTCATTTAAAGGAAATTAATTGGGTTAAAAACTTTTTGTTATTACAATAAGGAACGAACTGAACCCATAGTAACTTAAGTGTTAAATCAAATAGTTCGTGGTCATAATAAAGAGTTGTGTAATGATTATTTTAAAGGAAACTGCGGTATATAAAAACATTTTGTAATTAACAAAATTAATTATTATTATATAACAAATTGTTACGATATGGTAAAAAACTAATTAAAATAAAGAACGACATTATAATAAAGAACGAATATTTTACCGATTATCTACTAATAACCATATATGACGTAATAAGTGACATGACGTAATATCTAAAACCTATTGTGTACTAATAACCATACATGACTTAATTAGCGACGTGACGTAAAATCTTTGAAAAGACTGCAGTATGAAAATACATCAAAAATGCAATTTTTTTTGAGAAAATTGATTCTACTTTAAAAAGTATCCGGGTTGCAGCGGTAGCTAGCAACCTAGTAAGAGACGATCACGTCCAATGTTAAGAAATATAAAAACCCATAGCTCCTAAAAAAGGAGTCAGATCAAAACAAAAAGTACACCATTAGAACCGCCTTGTCTGAAACCCCTGTATAGGAAACTTTCTGTCCCTTGGCTTGAACAGCAAGGGAAATATATTGGCTTGAAAATCAAGAAAATTGACTTTAACCACGTTATTCTCCCCAAAAGGGATATTTTTTTCTTTTTTTTTTTGTATCCAGAGATAGCTTGGCACTGGAACATCGTAGAGGGTTGTTCAATAGCTCATTTTAAAGGAAATTAATTGGGTTAAAAATCTATAGTAACTAAAATAAACTATTTCTAAAAGAGAATAAATTTTTCCAATAAAAACTGTATTTTTGATTCAGTGACGTCATAATTACTATATAAGATCATCATAGTTTTATATTAGAGCTATGACGTGAATAGAGTGACGTCATAATTAGTATATAAGGAAAGTCAAAACTGAAAATTCTCTCATTCTTGATTAGAATAATGGTTAGATCAAAGCAGGCTATACGCAAGTTGAAGAAAGAGTACTACACAAACAACAGAGATAGTAACTTGAAAAGAAAAAAGCAAAGGTATTCAACCGACCAGGTGTATCGAGAAGTAATAATTGAGAGAGCAAAACAAAGGTATTCAACCGACTAGGCGTATCGAGAAGTAATAATTGAGAGAGCAAAAGAACGGTATGGTAATGATGAACATTACAGAGAAGCAAGAATTGAGCAGGCTAGACAAAAGAGCAGGGAACGGTATGATAATGATGAAGATTACCGAAACAAACATAAGAAAAAAGTTGCTACCAGAATAATGGGTAGATACTGGGGTGACAAAAGCTATAATGAAAAAATTAAATTCTCTGCGAGGTTGTACCGAAGAACGCATAAGGACAAAGGGAAAAATTACATTCAGAAATACAAGAAGATGGCAAAAATGCAGGCTGATCTTCGTAAATTGAGAAACATTTTACGCATGTTTTACCAGGATCACGAAAAGTATTCAAAATTACAGATTAAAATTCTCTTTGAAAGAGCGGATGCTGTTGAAAAGTCGGCTAGAAATTCCTTGGCAAAGCTTCATAGTAATATCCAAAAGAAATTTTGTCAGTTTAATGAAAAGCTTCCAAGGTATGGATTGGCAACTGCGGAACAGTTTACAGATGCAATGGAAAATGTTCGACAACACAGTGAATATACGGAGGCGTACTTCTTTGAAAATTCGTATATTAATTTTGGAAGGAGCAATTGCAGTTTATGTAGCAGCAATAAAAACATATATACAAGCATACCTATCAACAGCGAAGGAAAAGCAATGTTTTTCAATTATGGCGAAAACGAGCCTGTTAGGGTTATTAGTAAATGTGTTTGTAAGACTAATGATTTAGAACAAATTCCTGGAACACCGACTCAAGAAAAAAGCATTTCTAACTGTGTTTTAAACAGTTCTTTTAGTTCTACTGAATATTTGGCAAAAAAATCTCTGTGTAGTAGAACAAACTGTCCTGAAAAGTACGTGACAACTATTGAAGAATGCTCTGAATCTAGATCTGACAAGGAAATTATGATGGCTGAAGTCACCTATAACAATCTGAGTAAACATTCAAAACCAAAAATTGGGCAGCAGGTTATTATAATAAAGAACGACCTCTTACCTATACTAAATTTTATACGCCACTTAATTATAGTATAGGTTAGTAATTCAACAGATAGCATGGCACTGGAACATCGTAGAGAGTTGTTCAATGGCTCATTTTGAAGGAAATTAATGGGGTTAAAAACCTTTTGTAATTAAAACAATTATTTTTATTACATTAAGAAATTTTATATGCTCCTTAAGAAATCATCATAAGTTAAAATTTCCCATACAGAAATTGAACTCAAGCCTACTGGGTGAGAGCTATCCCAACCTCTAGATCATATAGGATATATTAAAATATCCGATTAATGAAGTTTATGTTAAAGATTACATTAAAAAACGATCACTGAAATAACAAACCATTCCATATATTGGACTTAGTTAGCTACTTGATTGTTTGAGTTTCGTCTCTTACTATTTAAAGAAAGAAAAAGCCGTAGGCTTTTTCCTGTTTGTTACATTTTTTTACATTAAGGAACGAACTGTAGCCCATAGTAACTTAAGTAATAAAAGGAATCATTAGGCTATATAGATGAATATTCTAATTATGTTCCTTCAGAAATTATCATAAGTAAAAATTTGTAATACCGGGATTCGAACTCAAGCCAACTGGGTGAAAGCCAGTTATACCAACCACTAGACCATGTAGGATATATTAAAATATCTGTTTAATGAAGTTTATGTTAAAGAACAAATTATAGACTTAGTTAGCTGCCTGATTCTTTGAGGATTATCTCTTACTATTCCAGAAGCTTTTGGTTTAAAAGACGATCGTGCTAGTCCGGGTTGCAGCGGTAGCTAGCAACCTAGTAAGAGACGATCACGTCCAATGTTAAGAAATATAAAAACCCATAGCTCCTAAAAAAAGAGTCAGATCAAAACAAAAAGTACACCATTAGAACCGCCTTGTACAAATCCTCCATAAAGGAAACTTACCGCCCTTTGGCTTGAATAACAAAGAAAATATATTGGCTTGAAAATCAAGAAAATAGACTTTTACCACGTTATTCTCCCCAAACGGGATATTTTTTTCTTTTTTTCTTTTTTTTTTTCTTTTTTTGTATCCAGAGATAGCTTGGCACTGGAACATCGTAGAGGGTTGTTCAATAGCTCATTTTAAAGGAAATTAATTGGGTTAAAAATCTATAGTAACTAAAATAAATTATTTTTAAAAGAGAATAAATTTTTTCAATAAAAACTGTATTTTTGATGCAGTGACGTCATAATTACTATATAAGAATTATAATAAAGAACGACCTCTTGCCTATACTAAATTTTATACGCCACTTAATTATAGTATAGGTTAGTACTTCAACAGATAGCATGGCACTGGAACATCGTAGAGAGTTGTTCAATGGCTCATTTTAAAGGAAATTAATGGGGTTTTACAATAAAGAACGAACTCTTGCCTATACAAACTTGTATAGTGGGAAATAAGGATCGATCATAATATAATAAAGTGTAATAAAGATCGAACTCTTCCCTATACTAACTTGCATACGCAACTTCACTATAGTTAAGATTACAGTATTTATATTATACATCATTATAGATTATAAAAGGTTCAAATGTTCGAAGATTTTAGAGATAAAAATTTTCCCACACTGGGAATCGAACCCGAGCCTGTTAAGTGAAAGTTAACTATCCTAGCCACTAGACCATATGGAACCATTAAGAACTATGATTTAAGAGCCATATGCATATTATTATTTCACCATACCAATTACAATAAGGCCAAAACAAAATCGTCGACTTGCAACCTTACTTTTGACACATTAGTTAAATCTTCATCAGGCTTAAAAAATTTTTTGCTAGTTTTACATGAAAGAACGAACCTTAGCCCATAGTAGCAGAAATAAGAATATCTAGGTTGCAGCGGTAGCTAGCAACCTATTACATAATCCGGGTTTAAGTGGTAGCTAGCAACCTAGTAAGAAACGCCAAATTAAAAGATGATCATTAGAAGAACAAACAATTTATTATATTAGATTTAGTTAGCTGCCTGATTCTTTGAGGTTCGTCTCTTACTATTCCAAAGAAGAAAAAGCCGTAGGCTTTTTCCTGTTTGTAATCCGGGTTGCAGCGGTAGCTAGCAACCTAGTAAGAGACGATCACCTCTAATGTTAAGAAATATAAAACCCCCCAACTCCTAAAAAAAGAGTCAGATCAAAACAAAAAGTACACCATTAGAACCGCCTTGTCCGAATCCTCTATAAAGGAAACTTACCGCCCTTTGGCTTGAATAACAAAGTATAATAAAGAACAACCTCTTGCCTATACTAAATTTTATACGCCACTTAATCACAGTATTGGTTAGTAATCCAGGTTGCAGCGGTAGCCAGCAACCTAGTAAGAGACGATTACGTCCAATGTTAAAAAATATAAAAACCCATAGCTCCAAAAAAAGGAGTCAGATCAAAACAAAAAGTTAAACTATAAAATACCCAAAAAATTTTAAACTAGTTTTATTTTTTGTTAGGTTTTTGTTGCATGATATAGAATAGACCGAACGATAGCAGATAGTAACTGAAATATTAAATAATAGTCGTAGCATTAGATTTAGTAGTAGTATTATCATTGGTAAACTTTTCTAGGGTATTATGCCATATTTGACTTATTATTTAAAAGTTACTATATAAATATCTTGCAAAATAATAATTTTACTTTTAAAATTGAACTTAGTGGCCAGGTCTTACATGTTAAATTTGCTTTCACAATTATTGGAAAAAGTGGATAGAGAACTTAACTTCAAAAGTCTCACTGACCAAAAAACTGGTAATTGCAAAAATATTTTTAAATGTTTTGATATAGAATTAAAACAATTCAAAGAAAATTAAAGGAAAAATCAAAAGTTTTCAGATTAGTAAAATAAACAGTCCGAATTGTAATTTGATACGATAGCAGAATTTATGTTTCTTCACGAAATAAATCAAAAAATGTTTTGCTGTAATAAGAATTTCATTTTATGTTTTTTGCTGGCATTTTTTATGAGAACTATGGAAGCAGTTCAGGCTAATGAAAGCTATATGAAGGGTGAGCACGAGGGGACAAACTTAAACGACTCCATAATTGGCGCACTCTAGAAGCTTTTACTATGAAGCTTTGCCAAAGCATTTCTAGCCGACTTTTCAACAGCATCCGCTCTTTCAAAGAGAATTTTAATCTGTAATTTTGAATACTTTTCGTGATCCTGGTAAAACATGCGTAAAATTTTTCTCAATTTACGAAGAACAGCCTGCATTTTTGCCATCTTCTTGTATTTGTGAATGTAATTTTTCCCTTTGTCCTTATGCGTTCTTCGGTACAACCTCGCAGAGAATTTAATTTTTTCATTATAGCTTTTGTCACCCCAGTATCTACCCATTATTCTGGTAGCAACTTTTTTCTTATATATATTTTGGTAATCTTCATCATTGTGATAACGCTCCTTTATCTTTTGTCTAGCCTGCTCAATTGTTGCTTCTCTATAAAGTATATCATTTTGATAACGCTCCTTGATCTTTTGTTTGGCTGTCTCAATTTTCGCATGTCTATAATCTTCATCATTGTGATAACACATCTTGCTGTTTTGTTTGATTACTTCTCGATACGCCTGGTTGTTGAATACCTTTGCTTTTTTCTTTTCAAGATGTTATCTCTGTTTTTTGTATAGTACTGTTTTTTTAAATTCCGTATAATAACTCGCTTAGAAGGCATCTCATTACAATCAACAAAAAATCGCGAAGAAGGGAAACGAGGTCAAATAACAGCCAGTGAAAAAATTGAAAAATTATGCAAATATTTCGGTCAAGACCTCCGCTTGACCGTCCTCAGTGCAGAATAAAACTGATAAAAATGTAAAAACCAAACCTTAAAATAAAAACACCAAACTAAAATTGGACGACCCTTTCCTAGTAACGGTGAAAGGGTAACTGAATAAAAAACACAAGTCTAAATGGCATTTCAGAATTTCATTTTGCGTAAAGCACTTTTAAAGGCTGATCGCTTTCCAGTTTGATTGTTATCGGAGACTCTATTCGATTGCACAATATAACTTTGTGGATGTATGTAAAAACGATCAGAATTAATAATTTTGTCATAAATTATAATAAAGATCGAACTCTTTTTTATACTAACTTGCATAGGCAACTTCACTACAGTGAAGATTACTGTATTTATATTATACATCATTATAAATTCTAAAAGGTTCGAATGTTCGAACATTATAGAGTTAAAAATTTTCCCACGCCGGGAATCGAACCCGGGCCTCTTAAGTGAAAGTTAACTATCCAAGCCACTAGACCGAATGGGACAATAAAGAAGTATGATTTAAGAACCATATGCATATTATTATTTCACCATACCAATTATAATAAGGCCAAAACAAAATCGTCGACTTGCAACCTTACTTTTGACACATCAGTTAAATCTTCATCAGACTTAAAAACTGTTTTGCTAGTTTTATTACATTAAAAGACGGTCACTGAAATAACAAACCATTCCATACATTGGACTTAGTTAGCTACTTGACTTTTGGAATTTCTTCTCTTACTATTTCAAAGAAGAAAAGCCGTAGGCTTTTTCCTGTTTGTATTTATTGTTTAGTCCGGGTTGCAGCGGTAGCTAGCAACCTAGTAAGAGATTACATTAAAGAACGATCTGTAGTCCATAGTAATTGATTAAAATAAGAGACTAACCTCAAAGAATCAGGCAGCTAACAAAGTCCAATATATGGAAGGGTTTGTTCTTCTTGTTGTATAGTAAAGAGCGAACTCAAGCCCAGTTCTTCCAGAAGAGGAATCGAACCCCAATCTCCCGCGTAAAAAATGGATATGCATACAATTGTACCGTCAGAGACTCATTAAATAGAAGTTACATATATGACATGATAATAAATTTTTTAATACAAAAAAATATAATAGAGAACGACCTCTTGCCTATGCTAAATTTTGTAGGCCACTTAACTATAGTATAGGCTAGTACAGTTTTATTTAAATTCAATATATCAAAAATTATAATAAATATCCGGGTTGCAGCAGCAGCTAGCAACCTAGTAAGAGACGATCACGTCCAGTGTTAAGAAACATAAAAACCCAAAACTCTTAAGAAAAGACAGTTCAAAACAAAAAGTACACCATTAGATTACATTGAAAGACGATCATTGGAATAACTAACAATTGCATACATTGGAATTAGTTAATAAAGGACAAAAGGAAAAATTACATTCAAAAATACAAGAAGATGGCAAAAATGCAGGCTGATCTTCATAAATTGAGAAAAATTTTACGCAGCGGTAGCTAGCAACCTAGTAAGAGACGATTACGTCCAATGTTAAGAAATATAAATTACACTAAAGAAAGAACTTTCGTCCTTAGTAATTGAAGCATTATCTGTGTTTACATTAAAAGACAATCATTGGAATCCGGGTTGCAGCGGTAGTGCTACTGGAAAGATTCATGGCCTTTGAGTACTCGCTCCTTGTTCGAAGTTCAATAGAATAGCTTTATAGATTAAATAAAACTTGACGTTCACCCTAAATAAGAGCAAAATGTTTGCTTATTTTGATTTTATCTTAGCAAGTACAGAAGGTTTTGCCTGAGTTCAGGAAAACATAATTTTTTTAAACAAAAACTATTTCGAAAACACAAAAATCAAAATTGAAGTCCACACTAAAGCCATTTTCCCAAAATGTTAATCCCTGTTCGATGAAATATTAGAAAAAGAAATAATTAGTATATCTAAAAAAAAAGATAAAGCGTTTTAAACGACTAAAATGAAGAGGAAATCAATATCAATCTTAAAATATCATTATCTTTGAAAAATATACGTTTCTTTTTTTTACTCTTTTCATCAGGTTTCACGGCATCGTCACCTTTCACCATGCCGCTATTCTTGGCAATTATTATTTTTACTTCTTTTAACGTTTACTATATTAAACTACTACTACTACTAACAACTCACCGCAGCACCAAGCTGCCTGAGGCCAACACAGCTACGCACGCTCCTCCTCCATTCCAATCTATTCAAAGCCTCCCTCTTTACACCCGCCCACGAAGTTCCAATTTCCTTTAAATCTTTCTTTATGATGTCCTCCCACGCCAGACGGGGATGACCTGTAGCTTCTCTTCAAAAAAGAAACGTTTACTATATAATTACTCTTAAAGCAACTAGGAGAATAGTTCAATAGGTATAACTTCTGCTAAGAGATCATTCCACAGTCATGGCGACAATACGTCAATAATGGCTCTCTGTTCGTTGTTCAGACTTTCCTGCAATAGGTAGGCCAGAAGAGTATCACCATCTGAGCAGATTTCGTCGTCATAGATATGCCATGTATGAGCTCCAATGGTTCTTCTGATTGAGAATAGTGGAGACTATATAAGAGGAGCTGGTCAGCAAGGGAGGTTCCAGAAATACTTGACTAGTCAATCATATCAAGCTATTCTGTCTAATTTTCGAAGTACGATTCTTCTGCATGTCTTATGAACAGACGAGACTCCAACAAATGTAACTGTTTCCCGTCGAAAATAGTCTTGACGAGTAATACTATGGTGAGCAAACTTTATCGGATTAGGTCTGCCACGTATTATCCTCTGATGAAAGGTAGTCAAAGCCATATCAAGGGGAACTTGGAGTCTTTACCCCCCCCCCGGAATGTTTACCCGACTCGTAAAAACGTAATACATATAAACACATTTTTGATACGGGCTTCAAAAAAAAATTGTAGCCACTCCCCCCAAACAAACAAAAAAATTAGATACGGCCCTGAGGATAGTGTATATAGTTGTAAACAACAGATATAGACGCCACGTCAACGTGCCCAAGGCTAAACATACTTTCCAAATGTTGTCATACTAAATCTTTGATTTGAATTCACTGAAGAGAAACAATGTGATTTGTCGGGAACGTAGAATGCTTTACCAGGCAAAGCAACTATTTGACATATTGGGAGACCGTTTAAGCATCTAGTTATAATATTTTTTTCATCTCTTTGGTTAAAAAGGAAAAAAGTGAAGAGAATTAAGGGGACAAACTAAAGAAAAACTTACCATAATGCTCCAAAAACTGTTGTTGCATCACTTGCATGTTTCTTACAGTTATAGACCGAATATCTGTTATACATTCCTCAGATGCTGGTCATATATTTGGCACTGTATGCTGGAGCGCTCTCATCTGAAAAAAAAACTGTAGAAAAAAGAGTTCTTCAAAGGCAGAGTCTAGACTGGGCCTTGGGGACAAATTTCTTTGTGGCCGCCTCTTCTTCCCTGTTCCATTTTAGAAATAATGCATACCCTCAGGGTATGCATTGTTAAATACATAAAGACAGGTAACACAAGCAGCTCTGGGCATCGCAAATTAAGAACTGCGTGTCACTGGTTTGCGTCTGTAATTCATTTTCGGGTTGTATGCAATTGCGTCAATTTTCTCAAACATTTTGAAGGCAGAGATCTTTGGTTTTTGGTGTTCCATTGCGTAGAAAAACGAATATCAAAAGGAATTCTTGAATAAAATATTTGATAATAAATTAGATTTTAAAAGATTTCAAGCATATATCTCTACTTAAAAGAATACTGCACTGGGCCACGTTAAGGTTGGGCCCTAGAGACGCCTCTTGACGGTCCTGTGAGTAAGCATATTCTAAATATGGCAAAAATACTATGTTCATTTCACTGAGTTCCTATTATGGTTGTATTGTAACCACAGCTGCAACCTAGTAAAGAGCGACCTTCGCCCCAATATAACCGAAAACTAAAAAATTAGTTTTTAAATAGATGTTCAAAATTTAAAAGAATTGCCACTTGACACTGATAAAGGGGTCGTAAATGTATCAATGTTAAGCTTAAAATCAATGATATATTAAATCTATTGAAGTTTTGATAAAGAGCTTGAAAACTCTTAAAAACGGTGACGGACCAAAATAAAAATTATACCATCGGAGTCATCATGGTCGACAATCCTAAACCGGAGGATTGTAGCCCTCCATCTTGAATATGAATGAAATCACATTTTAGCTTAGGTAACACTTGATCTTTCCCTTTCCCCCTTTTTTTGCTAGGGCCGCCAGGTGACTGAAAAGTGCACGGAGATGGTTGTGCATTTGAAACTTAATGCTTTATCTACCCACAAGTGGTTTTGTTAGAACTAAAGTAAACTGCAATTTTTTAACAAAAGCTGCATCTTCTGGTGTTATTTCTCTAGTGACAGCGTAGGAAATGGTGAATACATGACGCTAGTTATGGCGACGAAAGATAAAGCCAAATGTAGGAAAAAGAAACAAAAATACCAGAGCTTCTGAAATATCTACTGCAGAAAGGCAATACTTCAGGGGTTAGAGAAAAAGACAGAAAAAAAAACGCTAAGAAGAATAATACAAAATCTGAATCAAAGGTATTCGATGGATGAAGGCTGTCGACAAGGAACGGCGGACAATATTAAGATTTGCAATCGTAATGCTGAAGATTACTTTAAAATCATAGCAAATAGTTTTAGATCAATGCAGAAAAGCTGAAAGCTCGAAAAAAGTACATCAAATTAGTTCATAACAAAAAACGAATAGATATTGAAGCGATAAAAACTGTCAAGAAGAATTCAAAGAAAATCCTAACAAAGAGCGATAGCTTCAAAAAATGGGCCAGTATCTACTAGGCGACAGCTAAAAGTTCTATTTTTAATAAGTTTTTAAAGCTCAAAGAAAAATTTTTACGAAAAATAATTTAAAATAATTTAAGATAGAATAAAATTCATTCTTTAAAGAACAACCAATTTTGGTAAGTTTTTTTTGTAAAAAACAAGAAGCAGGGATAAATAAGAAATTAATGTTTGGGTAGGCACCGATAAAAACTAGGCACTACATCGGTATTTCAACCCTCCTCTCCCCCTACCTTGTAATTAGTGTAATTTTAGACCTTCTAAAATTTAAGACCTTCATAAACCCCCCCCCCCTGGATCCGCCCCTGCCAAAAGTATATATATACAAAACTACATATTGTCAGATCATAAAATCCTGTTCATATACTAAAACATTTGCGAAGGGATGTTCCAACTCCAGAATCTTCAGCACTGTTTAGTAAATTACACGCCCTAAAATTTTGCTACGAATGTCCTTTCCTAGCCCTGGTTGTCAAAGCGGCATTTTGGGTATCATTTTGACCCTTTTTTGGGTTTCCGGAACTTTTCTAATTTTTGGGTCAATTTTTCCGTCAAAATGACACTTTTTTAGTTTTTTTCAATACAAGGGCCTTAAAAAATATGCTTCAGTGGTTACATATGACATAAAAAAAAATCATAAAAAGAGTGTCTAAAAAAGTAAGTGCTACAGACTAAGATGTTTTACCCGCTGTTTTAAATTCTTTTAACGGCAGAATCAAGAACTTTTTGCTCCAGATACTTTATTATTAGCGATAAGATGCTATAAATAGTAGGTTGACCTTTTCAAATGCAGCAGGATTTGGACCCGAAGATTCGGACCCGAAAATTTAAACTTAAAATACATGATGCAACAGGGGGATAGTCCCACCCAGAAAACTCTAAAAATGGTTGTCTATAAATACACTTTTTGCATACCCCCTTGTAAGGATTAAATATGGGTACATCAATGTTTTAACTTATATTCAAAGGGTTTTATTTTTTACTATTTTACTAACATTATGTAAAAATATTTACATTTATTATTGTTTACCTTTGGATTGAACCAGCATCCCAGGATCCTTTGGATCTTTTTAGTGGTCTTCCTTTTCAACTGCAGCCTTCAGCATATTAAATAAAAAAACAAGTTTTTTAAACTGAAAGTAAGGAGCGACATTAAAACTTAAAACGAACAGAAATTATTCCGTATATGAAAGGGGCTGTCCTCTCCTCAACGCCTCGCTCTTTACGCTAAACTTTTTTATTGTTTGAAAAAATAAAGTTATGAGACAAAGTCAAACTTTAGCGTAAAGAGCGAGGCGTTGAGGAGGGGACAGCCCCTTTCATATACAGAATAATTTCTGTTTGTTTTAAGTTTTAATGTCGCTCCTTACTTTCAGTTTAAAAAACTTGTTTTTTTTGTTTAATTTCTGATCGTTTTTTAGTTAATGCAACTTTTATTTTGGCTCACCGTCATTGAATAAGTAAACAAAATTTGCATAAAAATTTTACTTTTCTTTTGCTAAATGGATGTCTCTAAATTTGGTTATGACGTAATTTACAAATTAACTTACGTAACTAACTTCTATATTCGTAAATTTTTCTTCTAGCAAAAAATACAAAGTTGCAGATTTTTGCAGATATGAGCTTGAAACCTATGTAATAGGGTTTTCTGATACGCTGAATCTGACGGTGTGATTTTCATTAAAATTCTTTCACTTGTAGGGGATTTTTCCCCCCTCTTTAAAAAATCAGGTAAATTTTCTCAGGCTCGTAGCCTTTGATGAGTAATACTAAACTTAATAAAATTTACATATTTAGAATCAGCATTATAAACCCATTCTTTTGATACATTTATTGACATCAAAATTCCGTTTTTAAAAGTTTCGATCACTATTGAGCCGTATCGCTTGTTTTTTTATTGTTTTTTTTATTACGTATATGTTATTACGTATATGAGGGGGTTCTCCCCTTAGTCAATACCTTGCTCTTTACGTTAAAAGTGAAAAACAAATTTAATTCACAAACCCCTGAATCACAAAGGCCGTTTAGTTAGAATAGATAGCTCTTTTGAAAGCACTAAAAAAAACTGTAGCGTAAAGAGCGAGGTATTGACTTGGGGGAGAACCCCCTCATATACGTTATAATTTCTGTTCGTTTAAAGTTCAAATGTTGCTTCTTATTTTCAGTTGAAAAAAACTTGTTTTTTTTTAATTTAATTTCTGATGGTTTTTTAATAATGTTTGGAAATCCGGCGCCCCCTTCATAGAAATGTCCCCTACGCCAAAGAAACTACCTCCACAGAAAGATTCTCCCAAGTAACCCCCTCCTCCAACCCCATCCTCCAGAAAAAAATCCTTCCTGAAAATGTCTGTATACTTCCCAATAACCAATAAATAATGCTGGCAAGTCCGGCGCCCCCTTCATGGCAATTTCCCTTCCCCCATGAAAACTTCCTTCATGGACAGATCCTGCAACGTAACCCCGACCCACCCCCCCCCCTCACTACCAGAAAAAAACCTCCTGAAAACGTCTGTATACTTCCCAATAACCAATACTATATGTTAACTTTGGGTAAAGTTCATAACTTTTAGCCCTCCCCCCGGGGACTTCGGGGGATTAAGTCATCCTAAAAGACATATTTATCATATTTTCGACCATGCTGAACAAAATGGCTATCTCAAAATTTTGATCGGATGACTTTGGGAAAAAAATGAGCGTGGGAGGGGGCCTAGTTGCCCTCCATTTTTTTTGTCACTTAAAAAGAGCACTAGAACTTTAAATTCCCGTTCCAATGAGCCCTCCCACGATATTCTAGGACCACTGGGTCAATACGATCACCCCTGGGAAAAAAAAAACAAAAACAAAAAAACAAATAAACACGCATCCGTGATCTTTCTTCTGGCAAAAAATGCAAAATTCTACATTTTTGTAGATAGGAGCTTGAAACCTCTATAGTAGGGTTCTCTGATACGCTGAATATGATGGTGTGATTTTCATTAAGGTTCTATAATTTTTAGGGGGTCTTTCCTCCTATTTTTGAAAATCAGCCACATTGTCTCAGGCGCGTAACTTTTGATGGGTAGCACTAAACTTGATGAAAGTTATATATTTGAAATCAGCATTGAAATCTGATTCTTTTGATGTACCAATTGGTATCAAAAACCCGTTTTCTAGAGTTTCGGTTACCATTGAGCCGGGTCGCTCCTTAGGCTACTTACAGTTCGTTACCACGGGGTGTTCCCATTTGAGCGCTTTCCCATTTGAGCGCCACGGAATTTTGTTCCATTTGAGCGCCATGGAATTTTGTTCCCATTTGAGCGCCACGGAGTACCATTTGAGCGCCAAACCCAAAATTGTGATTTTGCGGTGGATGAAGCGTGGTTTGCTGCCACATTGACCTGTAGAAATATTTATTGCCACGAAGACAACGAACAAAACTGAGGATTTTATTGGGTCAATGGTTGTGAAATAACTCTGTACTGAGAGTTAAGAAGCTAAACGTTTGTTAAGCTTGTGAAGAATATAAGTGAAGATTTTACGCACGTTCATAGGGTAAGAACTGATTGCCGCTGAAGAAGGCTTGCTGGTCAAGTCGAAATATTCGGCTCTTTTTTTAGAGTTATTTCACAACGATCGTTTAGAAATGGAACGAAATCACCCAAAAATCGTGCCAAAAACGGATAATTCAAATTAATATATTGGTAAAAATACAAACAAAAACTGCTAATATCACACATCCGGCGAAATGTTATGTGCGACACCCAAGAGAAGCTCGTCTGCTGTTCGAGTTCCAGCCCTGTACTCCGTCGACAGCTTTTCGAGTCGTTCGTTCAGCCCTGCATACTTCTTGTTCGTCCGATGGATGACATGACCCTGGAGTAGCTGTGTCCTTGCAGAATCGACGACTGCTTGTTCTTCCTTCAGGAAAGAGATAAACTGCCACAAGTTCGGGTGGTAGCGACCGACTCTTCGGTTAAACCGCATGTGCCATGATTCGAGGTCGTTGTTTGTCCTTCGCTGGATGCCGTAGACTGACCAGAAATGAGGAGGACATTGGTCGAACCACTGACGGCTGAAGTAAGTGACAAACGGACGAGCCGAAGGCCAGGTACGAACGATGTGAGAAATGATTGGACCAGAATTGATTCTGACGATCGCTGGAGGTAGGAACGCCAGAGCCAGAAGCTTTCGAACGTAGAGGTTGAAGTCTGCATCGGTCATGTACAGCTCACGGACTGAGTGACGCCCCAAGTTTCTGATTACTGCTTGGCAAAAGTGGAAGTAACACCCACGGTGCTTGGCGGCCGGAAAAACTTGCTTCACGGATGTCAGCAGACCGGTCTCAAAATCAGAGACGACGGTCGTCGGGCGAAGTGTCACTCCTTTCATCGCAGCCTGTAGGATCAGCTCGCTGAAGACGTCGTTGTAAAGCTGTGCAGACTTGCTCTCCATGAGCACGAAGACAGCGGGAAGTTGCTTGTCGCCGAAGAAAACGTGAACGGTGAACAACTGGCCGAATGGGGAAGGAGCTGAGTCGAAGGTGCCGTCCATATACCATTCCGGGCTTCGTTCAAGCAGACTTAACGACTCGTCGGTTGCAAAGCAAATCGCAGCGTATTTTGAAGCTGAAAGAGGAGGAATCTCTGGTTTGCAGACGTCTCACTGAAAGCCTGGGGCAAGGGCGTCGGTACGGATATAGTATCAGCGGGCAGTGGTGGTATCAGCTTGTTTCGTGATCTGTACATGGACGACTTCACGTGCTTATAGGGTAAGTGAGGCAAAGCCCTCAGCCCACTGGCAGCAGCACTTGCGACCTGGCCGTCGTAGATAGCGGGAATCGGACGAGTAGTACGGGCTGACTCGCTTCGAAGGTCTGACCGGAATTTGTACTGCTGGGTCTGCAGAGGATCAGCGCTGTGGTCGTGCGTACCAACTGAAACTGGTGAGCCGTCGCTGGAATCAGTGTGTAACCGCCCGAGACATCCCTTCTTCATGCATCTCCAGCTCTTCTTTCTTCCTCCAGAAATCGGCTTATCGAATCTGTAGACGAAACCGTCGTGTTCTAGCAGTTGTTTATTCTTGGAGCTCTTCATTGTCAAACTGACTTCCCAGTGGTCCTAGAATATCGAGGGAGGGCTTATTCGAATGGAAATTAAAAGTTCTAGTGCCCTTTTTCAGTGACCAAAAATAATAGAGGGCAATTAAGCCCCCTCCCAGGCTCATTTTTCCCCAAAGTCACTGGATCAAAATTTTAAGATAGCCATTTTGTTCAGCATGTTCGAAAAATACAATAACTACGTCTTTGAGGATGACCCCCCACAGTCCCACGGGGACAGTCTGCAAGTTCTGAACTTTGCCCAATGTTTACACATAATATTGGTTATTGGGAAGTATACAGAAGTTTTCAGGGCGAATTTTTTCTGGTAGTTGGGGGGGGGTCGGGTTTTACGTGGGAGGATCTTTCCATGGAGGAAGAGACATTACTATGAAGGGGGTGCCGGATTTCCCAGAATTATTTAAAAAACAATAAGAAATTAAATAAGAAAAAACAATATTTTCAACTGAAAGTAAGGAGCAACACCAAAACTTAAAACAAACAGAAATTAATACGTACATGATTGGGTTCGCCTCCTAGTCATTAGGCTACCTCGCTCTTTGCGCTATTTTTTTTTTTTATTTTCATCCGAGCTATTTATTCTAACTAACGGCATTTGTGATTAAGGGGTCATTCTAAGAAAACTGGAACAAAATTTGAACTTCGGCGTAAAGAGCGAGGTATTGAATAGGGGGCGAACCCCCTAATATACGTAATAAAAATATACGAATATAGAAGTTCGTTATGTAAGTTAAATCGTAAGTTATGTCAGTTATGTCAGTTATGAGTGATCGAAACTATATATATATATATATATATATGTATATATATATATATATTTATATATATATATATATATATATATATATATATATATATATATATATATATATATATATATATATATATATATATATATATATATATATATTTATATATATATATATATAATTTTTAAAGTTATTCCACTATGCTTTCCCTCCTTAATGTGCAAAAATATAGTAAAAATTAATATTTTTCTATGCATTTTGCTATGCATCACTCTTTTTTCAACAAGTATAACCGTAAATCAAATAAATGCTGACGAAAGCAAGAAACGGGGAAACATATGGGAATAATACAATTCGTCTATCTATACGTCTGCACATTAGAGGTGCTGGGAGGTAAGTATAGCGAAATGACTTTCAAAGTTTGATAACTACAATTTTTTATATTATAAATAGGAACTGTCTTATTAACATATCTCCTTTTCAATAGCCCCAATTTTAGGCTTATACTATATATATTGCTTTATAGTATTATAAACTAAGTAAATATATATAGTATTTATGTATACCATATATATTTACTACTAAAGGTATATACAGGTACTTATGCATTATGCGGTATCCACCGCTATATACTGTATGAGGAAAACAGACATGAAGACCCGTCGGTAAATTTTTCGCAGTTGATATTATTGACATAAGAATAAAGTAAACATACCACTCGATACCTTTTTTATGCTCTTTCCAAATAGAATAATCATTTTTTCTGATATGAATTTTACCCCCACCCCTATATATACCAATTCAGGGTATATATTTGCACATTAGGGGGGGGGGGGGGGTAAATTTTATTTCTGATGTTAATGGGAGGTAAGTTTAAAATTTACCCCCACCCCCCTAATGTGCAAATATATACCCTGGATTGGTATACATAGGGGTGGGGGTAAAATTCATTTCCGACAAAAATGATTATTATATTTGGAAAGAGCCTAAAAAAGGCATCGAGTGGTGTGTTTACTTTATTCGTAAGTCAATAATATGATTTGCGAAAAATTTACCTGATCACCTAGCTATATCACCTAATATTAAATTTTTACTTACTTAAATTTCTCTCAGCTCCTTTCCCGTGATGAAAATTTTCAAACTGAAGGAATTTACCCCGGGTGTTTGACAACTTGGCTTTTGTTTTGATTTCAGACCAACAACAATCGAAAGGTTTCATTTTGTTAACTTTTCAATGAGGTTTTTGTGTGACGTTCGGAAGCCGGAAGTAAGTTTATATGAAAAAGGTGACAGCTTGTCTTTTATCTTGACCGTGGCGATCAAAAATCAGGGTTAATAATACCATTTATAGGTGAAAGAATTTTGAAGACATTTTCAGAAAGTTTGCTTCAGGGAAGAGCAAGCAACCCGGAAAACACAAAACAGAACTAAAAAATAAGTAGATATAAGTCTTAGCACTCATTTGGTGATGAGTGACATTTTTTTATGAAAGTAATTTGTTTTACCTCATAAATTTGGAAAATGTGTCCACTTTATGTCTAAAATCTGTCCATTTTTTGCCCTATTATGTCCAGGCACATAGAAATATGTCCTTTGGACATAAAATATGTCGAGTTGGCAACCCTGCTTGTATCACGCTAAGCTGAAAGAAACTAACGAAAAAAAACCGGTTCTATAATGAACGGTAAGGGCTATACCGTAGGTAAACGGTTGTGCAATCGCTTACGCAATTAGGTCACCTGACCTTGCATCGTAAATTAGGATTAATGGGCGCTCGAAGTAAATGTTATAAGAGGGTGCAAGATTGTTAGCTCAGTTCAGTTCAATTTCGGACTTGGATAAGAGAAGAGCGATTTTCAACATGAAGAGGAAACGCAAAATATTATCTGGCGCTCAAATGGGACACAACTGAACTAATTAAAATACGGCGCGCAAATGGGAATTTCCCATTTGCGCGCCATGGCGCTCAAATGGGAAAGCGCTCAAATGGGATACACCCGTTACCACGAACTGATTGATTGGCATGCACCTTCTACGCTGCATGAGCTCCCATTGGCATTGGCATTTTTTGGCAGTCTATAAATACATGTTCTCTTTCATTTTGTTTGTCAATAAAACACAGAGCAGTCGTTATAATTACACTTTGGGATAAAATCACAACCATTCATAGCTACAGCACCAATAATGTACCCTGTTCGAAATTTGTTAAGTTAAACAATATTCAACTTTCATTCGTAAACTTTATAATAGAAGAGTCAGTGTGACGATTTAAGTGATAATCTTTAGAAATTAGAAAAGATACAAGCTTGGGACAGCAGTTTTTCTATATGGTGATTTAAATTTTCTGATTCTCTAGAATAAGTAAGGTGTTATAAGTAAGGTAGAATAAGTGTGTTATACCTAACACAGCGTTTTATACTGTCCAAGGGAACCAGACACGGATACTCGTAAATCGTGTATTTGCTATCTAAATTGATCGCAAAGCGTTGCTTCTTATTGAATTTACAATATTTAAACTGTTGTTTTTTGGGGGTTTAGGGTGGGGGGAAGGTACCTAGGCTAAGTTACGTATTTAATATATGCTATGCTTTACCCCCACCCCCCTAATGTGCAAATATATAGCCCAAATTTGTTTCTAAACTATTATATATTCAACCTATTTTATTTTATTCATCAGCGTTAACCAAACTTGACTTTTTAGAAAGGCCCATATAAAGGGATTGTACCGTAACAAATTTCGGCTATATATTTGCACATTAGGAGGGGAGGGGAAAGCATAGCATATATTAAAATCGTAACCTAACGTTACCTAACCTAGATACCATTTTTTCCCCTAAACAAAAAAAAAATAAAAGTTTAATTATTGTAAACGCACTGACAAACCTCGGTTTGCAATCCAATTCTCTATTGAAAGAAACCCGTTTGACTAGTTTCTAAAGCATCTTCCGTATAAAATATATCGCGTGGGTTCCAGCTAATACAATAGTACCGAATTCCTTACCTATTACCTATTTATAAACCTATATGCGTTTAAATTTTTAACATTATTTTTTTATGGGCGGCTACTTTTTTAACACACTAACTAGCCTCATTGTTCCGGGAAGGCGTCAGAGCATCCACACGTCAGGACCACTACCGTCAGGACATCGACAAAATCCGTCACAACATCAACAGTCATAGCATTGACACGTCAGGACATAGACAGTCACAATCGCTACCCATCAGAACATCGACAGTCATAACATCAACACGTCAGTTCATCGACAGTCACAATCGCTACCCGTCAGAATATTGACAGTCATAACATCGACAAAATCCGTCATAACATCGACAATAGATCCGTCAGATCATCGACAGTCATAACATCGACACGTCAGGACATAGACAGTCACAATCACTACGCGTCAGAACATTGACAGTCAGAACATCAACACGTCAGTTTATTGACAGTCACAATTGCTACCCGTGAGAACGTCAACAGTCATAACATCGACACGTCAGTTCATCGACAGTCACAATGTCGATGTCCGACAGTTATGACTGTTGATGCTCTGATGTGTCAATGTTCTCACGGATTTTTCTTGTCGACGAAATGACATTTAGTACTTGTGACGGTTGTTCGAAATGGTAACATCTCCTTTGTTCCATCCTAGTCATTGTACTTCTTTTCAGACGGCAATAGTTCTTAGTCCATTCTTCTTTGAAATATCTCCACAGGCTAGACTAGACTAGCTCATTTAGTCACCATAGGAAACCAAACTAGGCCTAGGGAAAATCAGAGGGAAGGGTAAAAGTATAGACTAGAGGCTATTGAGAAGGAAACATTAAGAAAATATGTTTTTATTTCATCACAGTTGATTCAATTTACGGGTACACAGGTTGAAACAAGAGAGACGCATTGGCAGCATGCATGGGAAATATACAATTTGAGCTACATATTTGAACATTAGGAGGGGTTGGGGGCAAAGTAAAGTGGAGTTGCAATCAAATATTCTGTATTATGTAATAAATATACAATTATTCTGTATGTAACGAAGTAAGAATTGTTTTCTAAACATATTTCCTACTCAAAAGCCCCTACTCTACACCTCTACTGAGGGAAGTTATTCGGCAGCAACTGTTATGCCCATGCCACATCATAGTCACATCTATCAATAAAGAAAGCCAAATATCATGAATGACATGGCAATTTTCTTGATTTTAACATCACACTTGTATTTTAAAAGCAAAAAAATTTAAATTGCAAGAAATTAGTTTACTGAGTTTGCACCAACAGTAATTTCTGTCCAACTGTTCTCTATTAATGCTAAGTTTCCTTAACTTTTGTCAAATTCCTCTCCCAGATAGAAAACTTGCTGTTATAAAGTTCCATTTTTTGTAGTTTTAAAAAGTATGCCTTAAACCTTGACTCTGATTGGTCAGTCAAGAAATTTATACTTGAAAGTTGAACAATGGTCAATTCGAGAAATTACGAACGGCGAACGTAATTGGCGCTGTAGTCGTGCGTAATTTTGATTTTATCGAAAAGTGTGACTATAATGTAGCACAGGCATGAGACTACTGTTTGTATTTTTATGATTAGTGACATTTCAAGTTCTCTGTGGAACAATCTTTTCATATTCTTTGCGTTGGTAAAATCCTACTTTAGCTACTTTTGGCTATCTTGGAAAGGGGCTAGGTTAGGAAAATGAAACTTTCAGGGAAGGGTCTACAAGCTAAATTATGTATCGGGAAGGTATTATGAAGTACATACCTCCATTCCTTTTGTGTGTTATAAAAGTGAAACCTGTGAAGTGAAAAATCTGTGTGTTATAAAAGTGAAACCTTGCAAAATAGTACTTCTGCTTAAATGATGTATAACAAAATTGGGTACTTGGGCACTATATGGGCCTTTACAAGGAAACCAGTCACAAAAGAACCGCACATTCAAGAGACCGCTAGAGTAATGCCATGCAAAGCGTGGTTTTCATTGCATTTCCAATATTTAAACTGTTGTTTTTTGGGGTTTAGGGGGGGGGAGGGTACCTAGGTTAGGTTAGGTTACGTATTTAATATATGCATTGCTTTACCGTTCCCCCCCCCCTAACGTGCACTCACGAACGGTAGCCGGTAGAGCAAAACAAAAAGCAGATTCAGATTCTACACAAAATTTTACACTCGATGGCATTCATAACTCAATTTTGGCCGGAGATGCCTAATACGAAAATCATCCTCCCAGCCGACGAGAAACGTGTCTTTAGACTTTGGGAGTTAGTTGACCTGTCCCTATGTAGAAAATCCATTCAGTGTTTAGAAATGAATAGAAATTTCAAAAAATAGATCATTTCTCGTGTAGGTACAATAAATGGTATTATAAACTGGGTTTATTTAAATGAACCACAAAAGACCACACCTTTCTTTGTTTCTGAAGCAAGAGTCAATTCGGACGAATAGCCACTTTTATATCAATATGATGAAAAGGAAAAATAGTGAGGTTCTAGCTTAGCCATATTTTTTTTTCATGTTTTCGCCCACAAAGGAAGGGATCTTGTTGTCATTATTTGCTAATCAAGAAAAGCCACTATAACACATAGAAAATAACAGGGCTTAACGGAGCTATTGAATAAGTTTTATAGGAAGAAATAGTCAATTTCCAAGGCTGGTATCACCAGCTATAATACCAATAGTGAGTGATATACAATTTTAAACTGTATATTACAATATAAAATTGTTTAAATTGTGTATAAATTTGCTTTAGTATTACTTGAACTGGAGAACAAATAACCATAATATGAACTCTGGAAATCCAGTTACTCTCTCTATACAACAGAGTTCTTCAAGTTATGACACATAGTCTAAAAATAGTTTATATTCCTAATACTATCAAGATAGCTTCACTTTGAACATATCTACAATGCTTCATAAAATGTCCCTAAATTCTTTATTTTTATATTGTAAAGTTCCAATCAGTTGGTTTATTTTAGCAGAGGAGATTGAGTAGCTTGAAAGAAAATGTGACTAGGATCAATTTTGCTGAATCGAATGACTTGACAATCGGCAACAGTTAATTAAAGAAGCCATGCCTCAGCTCATTGACCGAGATGTCCAAGATTATTTTGTAGAAGAAAAGAATTATTGTATTGAAGGAATTTTATTCATTTTCATTATATTTGATGGTAACTGACCGCTTTGGGAGAAGTTTACGAAGCGTCTTTTGGTCAATAGCACAAGTCGTAGAAAAAGCTAGTTTCTGGCATTTTAAGCTGGACATATTATGGACATGCACCAAAAAGTTTATACAGAACATACACCAAAGAGTTTTGTATTTTATGTCTCTATGACATGCACCGAAAAGTCGGCTACATTGGTTGGTAGTGTTGTTCTTTTATGCTCAGGGTTATCACCGTCCGACTTAATCCAGGTATTCCGGGATTTTTTTTTTGCGGTCCGGGATTTTTTTTTTGTGTCTGAGTTTTTCGGGATTTTTTTGTAAAAAAAAAAAACGGGATTTTTTGCTGAAACCGAGATTTTTGATTAAAAAGATATGTTCAACGATTGTGGCTGATAGTCTACTAATTTTTTCTGCACGGTATCACTAATATTCTCTGTTTTTGTTTGTTTCCTCTGGATTTGCGCTATTAGTCTATTACGCTGGGGCAACAATTTTTTCGTTTGGGATTTGACTTTTGAAAATTCGACTCCAATGTAACAACAAGTGGCGAATTCAGAACAAAAACATTAATTTGAGTTCTTGACATCATTTCGAGAGCCTTGAATGTATTCAGAAATCTAGGGAAGAGGAAGCTATAAATACCATCGGAAAACTTATCATGCTCAGCTCCAGTGTCTTTTTAGTTCGGTGTTTTGCAGATGAAACTTCGCAAAAAATTAGTTTTATAAAGTCATGAACAAATGATTGCCAGCATTCTGTGATTTCCTTAGGTTGTTGCAAGTTTCAATAGTTTAGGATCAATATACTTAGTCGTACGTTTGTGCTGTCTATAGAACGTACATCAATTAGTTCAAAAGATCGCTCCGATTGCTATCAACGTATTCCCCAGATTTTTCTAATATTTTTAGACACTTTCATGCTCATAATATTCCACTCAGTACTTAAGTTCTAAATTTTGAAGATCGCAGATGAGTATCCAGATAAACTAAGAAAAATTGAAAATGTTTATCTGGATTACGTTCTCTAAGACGACTTAGTGTTTATTTGTGTGCTAACAGAACTTAGTTTCATTTACTGAAGCTCATTTGTCCAGTTTCTTAGGGTTGTCTTTTGAGCTCTGATTACCGAAATGATTGCTGAATCGTATCAATAAATACCTGAGAAACTAGTTTTTTTTTAGTTGGTTGCTTCACTTAGCGCTTTCTACTAATAACTCGGTAGTAACAGTTTTTTCTGACTTTTGCCTTCTATTTTTAATTCAAATACCCAAAGGCCGGGTTTAATACCAAGAAAGTTGGATTCTAAGTACCCAGATTCGGGAAAAAGGGGTCTGTTTTTCTTCCGGATCTTTTCGTGTGAAAGCAGCAGATTCCTTTTTATTTATACAATGAAGAATTCGTGTACTGAATATTTGAATGATATCGTTTGGATTTTTCTCAGATTTTAGTACGTTTGGAATCCAGGTTTTCTGGGTAGTGAAGTCGGGTCTTGAGATTTCAAAAGGATGCTTTTGTAAGACGAATGATAGTTCCGCTGTCCGCTTCTTGATTGGCGAGACTTTCGCTAAAAAGAAAATCAGGTATGGTAAAAGGGAAAGGGACGTATGGAGATGTGATACAAAGCAACTTTTACCGCTTGTCAAGCCATATTGAATATTACCGCGTCTAGACTATCCATTTTCTGGAAAAATGGGACGAAAATCTAGGAATGTAGACAGGTCTTCCGTTCCATTTTTCCGATATCTGGGCAGGAATAATCAGAGGGTAAGAAAACGGAAAATGGGATGGAAGTGGTAGCATGGATAGCTTTTCTGGAAAATGCCAGAAGAAGGAGACAATTAGACACGATAAGTGCTAAATAAAAATAGTTGTCTAAGATGGTTTTGAATAGAAAAAAGGCAAATTATCTAACTGAGGGTTTAGATTTGTTTTTATAGATTTTAGCTCAGGAAAACAGACTTGATGAGGATGGCTGATAAATTTGTACAGATATTTTTTGAAAAAACAACCAGGTTTTTGAAAAAACAGCCAAGTCTGGACGACTATTCCTTTTTCCAGATTTCTGTCCCATTTCTCCAGATAGTCTGGACGCGCAATATGGCTGCGAAGCATGACTTCAATTCTTGGGTGGGAAATTCAAATAAAAATGAAATGCGAATGCGTCGACACGTTTTTTTGGAACTTTGGTTAGTTGGTTCGGCCTAAAATGTCTGTCGTAGATTGTACTAATCCACCAGTACGTTTTCACGTCGAAATAATGCTAGGAATATTGACAATCAGTTGTTAGTTACAACTAGAAACCCCGTTTCACTGTACTTCAAATTACACGCCTTGATTTTTACGTCATCACTGTGCAGTCCTGTTATATAACCTAAAAACGGTACTGGTGCATTATATAGGCCTTTTAAAAAGTCAAGTTTGGTTATTGCTAATGAAATAAAAAAAATAGGATGAATATATAATAGTTTAGAAACAAATTTGGGCTATATATTTGATTATTAGGGGGGTGGGGTGGGTTTTGGATATAGAATAAATTAAATACGTAACCTAACCTAACCTAGGTACCTTTTCCCCCCCTAAACCCCGAAAAACAACAATTTAAAAATCGTAAATGCAATGAAAACCACGCTTTACATTGCATTACTCTATAGCGGTTTCTTGAATTAACCCGTCTGGTGGGTTTTTGGCGACTGATTTCTTGTAAAGGCCCATACAACGCACCAGTACCCAAAAAACTGTATTCCGGGATTTTTTCGAAATTTCAGATTTGTTTTTGGAAGAAAAATCGGGATTTTATTTTTGAGGTCATAGCAACCCTTCTTGTACTATCATTTTCATTAAGAGTTTCCGGAAGCCATTCTTTTTTCAGGAGTAGACCACAGCACAGCCGTCAGCCAGCCCTTTGGCTGGCTGTAAACCAGCCATTTAATTAAAATAGTAAGCATTTAGTTCTTTGTATCTTCAATAAATGTAGGTCAATATATACCAAATCATGTCATCGAGTTAGGACTAAAGTGAATACACCATTCAATGCCTTTTTTATGCTGATTAGGAATATAATAAGCATTTCTATCGGAAATGTATTTCAGCCCCCCCCCCTATATATGCCAATTCAGGGTTAGGTATAGCCTATACAGGGGGGGGAGGCTGAAATTCATTTCCGATAGAAATGCTTATTATATTTGTAATCAGCATAAAAAAAGGCATTGAATGGCGTATTCACTTTATTTGAAACTCAATAATATGATTTGATATATGGTATAGGCTATGATTGATTTTTGGTATATAGTATATGATTGGTATATGATTTGAGTTTCAAATCATATTATTGAGTTTCAAATATAGCCTAGTGAAAACACCATTTGATGCCTTTTTGGTCAATATATACCAAATCATATTATTGAGTTTCAAATAAAGTGAATACTTTTTTTATGCTGATTTCAAATATAATAAGCATTTCTATCGGAAATGAATTTCAGCCCCCCCCCCCCTATAAATACCAATTCAGGGTTAGGTTAGGTATAGCCTATATAGGGGAAGGGGCTGAAATTCATTTCCGATAGAAATGCTTATTATATTTGTAATCAGCATAAAAAAAAGGCGGTCAATATATACTAAATCATATTATTGAGTTAGAACTAAAGTGAATGCACCATTTGATGCCTTTATTTATGCTGATTACAAATATAATAAGCATTTCTATCGGAAATGAATTTCAGCCCCCCCCCATATATAGGCTATACCTAACCTAACCCTGAATTGGCATATATAGGGGGGGGGCTGAAATTCATTTCCTATAGAAATGCTTATATTCGTAATCAGCATAAAAAAAGGCATCAAATGGTGTATTCACTTTAGTCCTAACTCAATAATATGATTTAGTATATATTGACCTGATTTAGTATATATTGATGCTTATTATATTTGTAATCAGCATAAAAAAAGTTCACTTTATTTGAAACTCAATAATATGATTTGGTATATATTGACCTAAATGTATAGTTGTTGGCCTCTTCTGACAGAATTTAGGCAATAAGTAAATAGGCTAAAAGCTTCAGGCCTATGCTGTTTCTATGGTTAACCTATTTATTAATGGAGTACATACCCCTACCCTATTAATGTGAAAATATTTACCTAGAATTGTATCCAAAATCCATTGTTCTCTCAGGTTAAACTGAAGGTGTTTTGGTAAATATGGGGCAGTTTATAGCCAGTCAATATCTACAAAATCATATTATTGAGTTAGGACAAAAGTGAATACACCATTCGATGCCTTTTTTTATGCTGATTACGAATATAATAAGCATTTCTATCAGAAATGAGTTTCAGCCCTCCCTCCTATATAGGCCAATTCAGGGTTAGGTTGGGTTAGGTATAGCCTATATAGGGGGGGGGGGGGGCTAAAATTCATTTCCGATAGAAATGCTTATCATATTTGTAATGAGCATAAAAAAAGGCATCAAATGGTGTATTCACTTTATTCCTAACTCAATAATATGATTTCGTAGATATTGACCCTATAGCCTATTATGGACAAAATTCTACTTTAGCCACTTTTGGCTATCTTGGAAAGGGTTTAGGTTAGGAAAATGAAACTTTCAGGGATGGATCTACAGGCTAAAGTATTGGTAAAAACTTAGAATTGTGACTCCTGATAAGGAGACATGTTAAGAAAACAATTCTTACTTTAAAATATGTATAATGATACTAGTTAACACAGGCTATTATCCAAGGGGAGAACCTTTATCATCAAGTCTATCCTCTTTTTTCCTTCCTTCTTTTCCAAATTAAAAGAAAAATTTACCATTTTTTTCCATGCTAGCCTAGAAATGCAATGCCTAAATCTTTTGAAATTGCTGCTATAAATTGTTTTATAGATAGAGTTCATTTGGACAAGTGTTGTCCCAACCAAGTGTTGATTTTGAATTGAAATTAGGTTAGGTTGTATTAATATTTTGTATTTTTGCCACTGCTTTATTTGTCATTAAAAAAAAAAAACAGAATAATGCTATCTATAAGATCAATTTATTTGGCAACATTGCCTACATAACAGGTCTATACCAATTGAAATTTTGACAAAACAACATTTTACCTTAATTTTCAGTTATCAGTTTCTTTTCTATGGCTTTAGTTCTGAAAATGCAATTCCTGATATTTGAGTAGATTTTTAACCCAAATCAATGTTTTTTTTCCAAATTTTGGAAATGTATTTCCATATCTTTAAAACCTTATAAATTGTGATTAAGCAAAGTTGTGGAGCTTAAAACAATTGTGTTATACTTTATTTAAGGAGAAGATTTATTTTTCAAAGTTTCATTTTTATAACACAAAGATATTTAGAGGTAATGAAAGGTCAGGACCCTCTAGAGGGAGAAGGAGTGGAGGTAGGTACTTCAAATTACCTTCCCAGGACATACTTTAGCCTGTTGACCCATCCCTGAAAGTTTCATTTTCCTAACCTAACCCCTTTCAAAGATAGTTAAATATAATAAAGAATGAACTCTTGCCTATACTAACCTGTATTGGTAACTTAACTATAGTGTAGGTTTGAATCCGGGTTGCAGCGGTAGATAGCAACCCAGTAAGAGACGATCACGTCCAATGTTAAGAAATATATTCCAAAATATATCCATGGTATCCGAGCAATAGTTCAAATATTTCAATTCAAGCTAGAAAAATACCTTAAAATGTTAAAATTAGTTTTATTTTTGGTTAGGTTCTAACTAGCCGATGTGGGATTGACTATATAGTTTCAGACCAAAAAATTCTATTTTTTAATATATATTTTATTTTTCAGTTTAGAATCGCTAAAGTTATTATGTAAACTGCAAAAATATTTATGATATCTGAGCAATAATTTTAATCTTTTCATTCAAACTAACAAAATACCTGAAAATTTAAAAATTAGTTTTACTTTTTGTTAGGTTATGGATACTTGATACGAGTCATAAGAAGTGTTAATTGTCTTACTTTCTCTTTACTGATTCAATTATTGATGTAGTAAAGGTGTTAAGGATAATTGTCCGGAGAAATGTTCACCGGGTTGGGATTATCTATAGGATCTATTTCCGGGGGGAGGGGGATTTTTCCAAAGGATGAATTCTCCATGGGAGAACGTTCTGGGGTAGCAAATTCCCACTGGGGGGGGGATTTCCGGCAAAAATTTCCTACAGGGCTGGGATTACTGACATGATATGAAAACTATCAGAAATTAAGGTCTTTTTCAAATGAAAGTGTGCTAAGAGTAGAGTAACTTTTTATTTACAACAAGACTTAACCCTGTTAATCAATGAAAACGCAAATGCTTTGTGGCATAAATAAGCACAACACACACTTGTGTAATGCAAACAACTTTTCAGGCAGAATAGTGTGTAAAAAATTTTCCGTCGGTAATTTTCAGCGAGAATGGTGTTGTGTGGTGTGAATTTTTCTGATAGGGGGATGACATTTTACGTGGATCCGGGTTGCAGCGGTAGCTAGCAACCTAGTAAGAGACGATCACGTCCAATGTTAAGAAATATAAAAACCCATAGTTCCTAACAAAGGAGTCTGATCAAAACAAAAAGTACACCATTAGAACCGCTTTGTCCGAAACCCCTGTATAGGAAACTTTCTGTCCCTTGGCTTGAACAGCAAGGGAAATATATTGGCTTGAAAATCAAGGAAATTTGCATTTTTCTTTTCCACAGATAGCTTGGCACTGGAACATTGTAGAGGGTTGTTCAATAGCTCATTTTAAAGGAAATTAATTGGGTTAAAAATCTATACTAACTAAAATAAATTATTTCTAAAAGAGAATAAATTTTTCCACCAAAAACTGCATTTTTGATGTCTTTTCACACTGCAGTCTTTCAAACATAATCGTATACCAGCGGTAAGATTTGAACCCAAGCCTCTGAAGAGACTGGTGGCTAACACCAGTGTCTTGGACCACTCGGCCAGGCTGCCTCTTATAATTTGGGTTGCAGCAGTAGCTAGCAACCTAGTAAGAGACAATCAGTCCCATGCTAAGAAATATAAAAACCCAAAACTCCTAAAAATAGAGTAAGATCAAAACAAAAGTATTATAATAAAGATCAAACTCTTCCCTATATATACTAACTTGCATACGCAACTTCACTATAGTTAAGATTACAGTATTTATATTATACATCATTATAAATAATAAAAGGTTCAAATGTTTGAAGATTATAGAGTTAAAAATTTTCCCACACCAGGAATTGAACCCGAGCCTGTTAAGTGAAAGTTAACTATCCTAGCCACTAGACCATATGGAACCATAAAGATGTATGATTTAAGAGCCATATGCATATTATTATTTCAGCATACCAATTATAATAAGGCCAAAACAAAATCGTCGACTTGCAACCTTACTTTTGTTCAATAGCTCATTTTAAAGGAAATTAATTGGGTTAAAAATCTATAGTAACTAAAATAAATTATTTCTAAAAACGAATAAATTTTTCCACCAAAAACTGCATTTTTGATGTCTTCACACTGCAGTCTTTCAAACATAATCATATACCAGCGGTAAGATTTGAACCCATGCCTCCGAAGAGACTGGTAGCTAACACCAGTGTCTTGGACCACTCGGCCAGGCTGCCTCTTATAATTTGGGTTGCAGCAGTAGCTAGCAACCTAGTAAGAGACGATCAGTCCCATGCTAAGAAATATAAAAACCCAAAACTCCTAAAAATAGAGTAAGATCAAAACAAAAGTACATCATTAGAACTACCTTGTCTGAAACCCTACTAGATAAATAATGAATGTCGTCATAGCTTTATATTAGAGCTATGACGTGAATAGAAAAACACGAAATTATATTGTTGTTTCTGATGACGTCATGAAATAATATTGCGCCATGACGTCAATAAAATCATTACACCGTGACGTCATAATTACTACTTAAGAACGACAAAGATGTAAATTCTCTCATTCTTGATTAGAATAATGGTTAGATCGAAGCAAGCTATACGCAATTTGAAAAAACAGTACTACACAAACAACAGAGATAGTATCTTGAAATCCGGGTTGCAGCGGTAGCTAGCAACCTAGTAAGAGACGATCACGTCCAATGTTAAGAAATATAAAAACCCATAGTTCCTAACAAAGGAGTCAGATCAAAACAAAAAGTACACCATTAGAACCGCCTTGTCCGAAACCCCTGTATAGGAAACTTTCTGTCCCTTGGCTTGAACAGCAAGGGAAATATATTGGCTTGAAAATCAAGAAAATTGACTTTAACCACGTTATTCTCCCCAAACGGGATATTTTTTTCTTTTTTTTTCTTTTCTACAGATAGCTTGGCACTGGAACATCGTAGAGGGTTGTTCAATAGCTCATTTTAAAGGAAATTAATTGGGTTAAAAATCTATAGTAACTAAAATAAATTATTTCTAAAAGAGAATAAATTTTTCCACCAAAAACTGCATTTTTGATGTCTTTTCACACTGCAGTCTTTCAAACATAATCGTATACCAGTTATTATAATAAAGATCGAACTCTTCCCTATACTAACTTGCATACGCAACTTCACTATAGTTAAGATTACAGTATTTATATTATGCATCATTATAAATTATAAAAGGTTCAAATGTTCGAAGATTATAGAGTTGAAAATTTTCCCACCCCGGGAATCGAACCCGAGCCTGTTAAGTGAAAGTTAACTATCCTAGCCACTAGACCATATTGAACCATAAAGAAGTATGATTTAAGAGCCATATGCGTATTATTATTTCACCATACCAATTATAATAAGGCCAAAACAAAATCGTCGATTTGCAACCTTACTTTTGACACATTAGTTAAATCTTCATCAGGCTTAAAAAATGTTTTGCTAGTTTTACATGAAAGAACGAACCTTAGTCCATATATATACAATAAAGAACGACACCTTGCCCATGTTAACTAAAACATAAATAGGGATTATGTAATTTCCAATAGTATCATGGCTGTAGAGATGGCTGAAACCTAGTTACAATAAAAAACAATCATTGGAATAACAAAAATTGCATACCTTTGGAATTAGCTAGCTACTTGATTATTTGAGACTCGTCTCTTACTATTTAAAAGAAGAAAAAGCCGTAGGCTTTTTCCTGTGTGTAATCAGTTTATTATCATAGGCAGCGCGCTAGCACTGCCTGAGTAAAGAACGATGTGGGCACAATGTGTTTTTTTTCCGGGTTGCAGCGATAGCTAGCAACCTAGTAAGAGACGATCACGTCCAATGTTAAGAAATATAAAAACCCATAGTTCCTAACAAAGGAGTCAGATCAAAACAAAAAGTGCGCCATTAGAACCGCCTTGTCCGAAACCCCTGTATAGGAAACTTTCTGTCCCTTGGCTTGAACAGCAAGGGAAATATATTGGCTTGAAAATCAAGAAAATTGACTTTAACCACGTTATTCTCCCCAAACGGGATATTTTTTTCTCTTTTCTTTTTTTTTCTTTTCCACAGATAGCTTGGCACTGGAACATCGTAGAGGGTTGTTCAATAGCTCATTTTAAAGGAAATTAATTGGGTTAAAAATCTATAGTAACTAAAATAAATTATTTCTAAAAGAGAATAAATTTTTCCACCAAAAACTGTATTTTTGATGTCTTTTCACACTGCAGTCTTTCAAACATAATCGTATACCAGCGGTAAGATTTGAACCCACGCCTCCGAAGAGACTGGTGGCTAACACCAGTGTCTTGGACCACTCGGCCAGGCTGCCTCTCATAAATAAATATATATGTGAATTTGGGTTGCAGCAGTAGCTAGCAACCTAGTAAGAGACGATCAGTCCCATGCTAAGAAATATAACAAAACTCCTAAAAATAGAGTAAGATCAAAACAAAAGTACATCATTAGAACTACCTTGTCTGAAACCCTACTAGATAAATAATGAATGTCGTAGCTTTATATTAGTGCTATGAAGTGAATAGAAAAACACGAAATTATATTGTTGTTTCTGATGACATCATGAAATAATATCATTGCGCCTTGACGTCAATAAAATCATTATGCCGTGACGTCATAATTACTACTTAAGAACGACACAGATGTAAATTCTCTCATTCTTGATTAGAATAATGGTTAGATCGAAGCAAGCTATACGCAATTTGAAAAAACAGTACTACACAAACAACAGAGATAGTATCTTGAAAAGAGAAAAGCAAAGGTATTCAACCGACCAGGCGCATCGAGAAGTAAAAATTGAGAGAGCAAAACAAAGGTATTCAACCGACCAGGCGTATCGAGAAGTAATAATTGAGAGAGCAAAACAAAGGTATTCAACCGACCAGGCGTATTGAGAAGTAATAATTGAGAGAGCAAAACAAAACAGCAAGATGTGTTATCACAATGATGAAGATTATAGACATGCAAAAATTGAGACAGCCAAACAAAAGATCAAGGAGCGTTACTGGGGTGACAAAATCTATAATGAAAAAATTAAATTCTCTGCGAGGTTGTACCGAAGAACGCATAAGGACAAAGGGAAAAATTACATTCAGAAATACAAGAAGATGGCAAAAATGCAGGCTGATCTTTGTAAATTGAGAAACATTTTACGCATGTTTTATCGGAATCACGAAAAGTATTCAAAATTACAGATTAAAATTCTCTTTGAAAGAGCGGATGCTGTTGAAAAGTCGGCTAGAAATTCTTTGGCAAAGCTTCATAGTAATATCCAAAAGAAATGTTGTCAGTTTAACGAAAAGCTTCCAAGGTATGGATTGGCAACTGCGGAACAGTTTATAGATGCAATGGAAAATGTTCGACAACACAGTGAATATACGGAGGCGTACTTCTTAGAAAATTTGTATATTAATTTTGGAAGGAGCAATTGCAGTTTATGTAGCAGCAATAAAAATATATATACAAGCATACCTATCAACAGCGAAGGAAAAGCAATGTTTTTCAATTATGGCGAAAACGAGCCTGTTAGGGTTATTAGTAAATGTGTTTGTAAGACTAATGATTTAGAACAAATTCCTGGAACACCGACTCAAGAAAAAAGCATTTCTAACTGTGTTTTAAACAGTTCGTTTAGTTCTACTGAATATTTGGCAAAAAATTCTCTGTGTAGTAGAACAAACTGTCCTGAAAAGTACGAGACAACTATTGAAAAATGCTCTAAAACTAGATCTGACAAGGAAATTATGATGGCTGAAGTCACCTATAACAATCTGAGTAAACATTCAAAACCAAAAATTGGGCAGCAGGTTACTTGGCAATGTCACCCTGATATCTGCAAGCTCTATCCGACGGATATTGAATTATGTCAAATTCTTTTTGATATCCTTGAAAATAATATAGCATTAAAATTTTCAACTGACAAAGTGGTTAATTTCTACCTTGGCGGCTTGGATTATTGTGAAATCAATTACAGGGACACAAGAAAGCATGGGCATTCGTTATACTGTAGCCCAAATGAGGGATGTCAGAGCTATTTGCGTTCTCTAAGGGCACTAGCTCCACATTTTCCTGTCTTGAACTGTTTCATTAATAGCGTATGTAAGGCAGTATCAAAATGTAAGATTATACAACATATTAACCCTTTCAGTCACCATGTTCTCACATGAGAACATCACAGCTTCGCTTGGTCTTCTTGGACCCTGTAGGTGGCAGTGATACTCGAGTATGCGCTCCATAATAATAAGTAATGCGAAAAGACACTGGCGAAGTTTCAAACCGATGATGCTAAATTCTGATTTTTAGCAGTATTTTGAAGTTGTTGCACATCCATACTCGAAAGAATTGATCTACCAGGTATGTTTTCATGCATTTTTTTTACCAGATTTACCATGAAAATACGCGAAAAAAGGGGTTCATTTGTCCTTTTCAGTTAGTTACCCCATCTATTAAAAAAGTTTACCTCGCTAGTGCGTTGGATAGATGCCGCAGATTTTTTCGAAGTAGCGTGTTCTTGGGTAAGGACAGTGTGACTTGATACTAACTTTTCTAGTTCAATAGCAGCATATATGGTACAGTCAGAGGAACATACTTTTGGTAGTATTATTTGAAAACATCAGTGATAACTTTTTCCTGTCAAGTCGCTATTCTGGAAAAGCGACTCACTATCTTCTTTTCCAGGTCCATCCAATGATCGACCACGTCGAGTTCGTCACGCTGACATACTGAATGTCTTGGACGCGATCGACTCAGACCTTTCAGAGTTATCGGACCTACCAAACTCAGATGACGAAGGTGAAGATTGGGCGTCAGTAAATCTATCGCAGCCACACGATACGGATGAAGATTCATTATCGGAAGTTGAGGATGATGAGCCGCTCCTCCCCCGCCTCCGAAAAATCGAAAACGCAGACTCGTATGGAAGAATGCGATCTTCTCGAAAGTTATCAACAATGCCGACCCGGCGCCGCCGCCACTTGGTCCCGAGGAGCCTATAGACTACTTCAAAGAATATTTTGATAGTGAATTTTATGAGTTAGCCGCCGAGATGACCAATCTTTATTCTGTACAGAAAACCGGCTCAAGTTTGGGTACAACAGCCTCTGAAATAAGAAGGTTCATAGGTATTCATATAGCGATGAGTGCTTTTAAATTCCCAAGGTATCGCATGTACTGGGGTAGTCGGACTCGGATACCTCTAATAGCAGACGCCATGAACTTCAATAGGTTTTCGCGTCTCCGAAATTTGTTTCATCTGGTAGATATCCTCTCTAAAGACCCGGAGAACACCGATCGCGTATGGAAGGTTCGTCCGGTTATAGACCGGGTCCTGAAAAAGACAGAAAGCATCGTACCTTCTGAGTATGTATCAGTCGACGAGCAAATGGTGCCGTACACCGGTGCATTGGACATAAAACAGTATATCAGGGGGAAGCCAACACCGTGGGGCATAAAAATCTTTATGCTTTGTAACAGTAACGGCATCATACTCACTTTTGATGTTTACCAGGGTAAGAAAACTATCCTGACGGAAGAGCAGAAGCAGTTCGGACTGGGACCTGGAATGGTACTAGCTCTTGCTGGTCGCGTCCAGCTTCGCCCGCATACGAAAATATTCTTTGACAACTTTTTTACGAGTATTCCGCTCCTTGAAGAGCTTGAACGGAAAAGTATGTATGGCACCGGCACGATCAGAGCGAATAGAGTTCTTGGCGCAAAGTTGGAATCTGATACGTCTCTGAAAAAGAAAGGAAGGGGGGCGTTCCACGAGCTAGTGAGTGGAGAAGTATGTCTGATCAAGTGGATGGACTGTAGATCGGTGATAGTCGCTTCTAACATGATTGGAAGCGGCAACGTAAAAAACGTGATGAAGTGGTGTAAGAAAACGAAGACAGAGGTACAAGTGACGCAGCCGGAAGCTATTGCGGCTTATAACCTGAGTATGGGTGGGGTTGATAAGCTTGACCAGATGGTATCCTACTATAGGACCCTCATTCGATCAAAAAAATGGACTTTGAGACTCGTATTCCATTTGATCGATCTTGCTGTAGTCAACAGTTGGCTTGAATATGTCGAGATTTGCAAGGCACAGAATATGAGACAAAAGAACATTGTCGATTCGTTCACCTTCCGACTCGACATAGCAGAGACTCTCATTATGTCTGAAGACACTCCTAGAAGAAGAGGCCGACCCAGATCTCTTCCTTCAAGCGAAGAGGAGGAGAGTGATGAAGAAGACTCGGTTGCCGAAAATCGTAGGAAACGAAAACTCAAATTTCGTAGGCCCTGCTCCGCCGTGAAGAAAGATTCCTTTGCTCATTGGCCAGAAAAATTTGCCGCCCAAAACAGGTGTAAAAATGCCCCCTGTATCATGAAGACTAGGTTCATGTGTACCAAGTGCAACGTCCCACTTTGCCTGGAAGAATCGCGAAACTGTTTCGCACAGTTTCACAAACCTAAAGAAACGTAAAAGGATCATTGTCAATTCAGTTTCTCGTTTTTTGTACTATATTTGAAGTCTCAGTTTTTCATTGGTTTTATACTGTATTTGAATAAATTTGGTCACACTGTCCTTGCTCAAGTACATGGTGGAAAAGAAAGAAGACGTTCAGAAAAAAATCTGAAAAAATTCCTGGTAAGTACTTATCCATCACATGGTTGACTTTCGCTACTCTCATAATTTTGACCTTCCAGGCTAAAATTCGTGACTGAAAGGGTTAATCTACTAAAAGTCGAGGGCTCGTACAAGGAACTAAGTCATTACATAGAAGAAGTGTCAAGTAGACTCTGTCGTAATAATAGTCAAGACTTCATTTACGGTGATAGCAATATTAGAGTTTCTGTGGATGAAAATACAATAATAAAATTATTTGGTGAGAGCCTTGATAAGGTAGCTAACATTAGGGATGTATACCCCACAATGCATTGTGACAGTTGTGAGCAGATAAAGACAAAATACCAATTGAAGAGTCTAAGATCCCTTTCAAATAAGAAAGGTTTTGATGTAATGATGGCCACGATTTTAGAACACCTACAACAGGACATACCCAAAGATGACAGAGAACAACTAATTCAATGTACAGGTTGGAAAGAGGATGTCATAGATTCATTCTTTGTCTGTGATTACTGTGCTGGGAAAATGTTGAAAAGTCAGGAGAATGTCCGATCAGTATTAAATAACCTTCATATAGACTGTACACCGGAATGTATAAAGTGTTTAAATAATTTTGAAATGGCAATGATTCGATTTGTAATGCCTCGTCTTACGATCGTCAGATTAGGGCAAGTAACTGCATTGAAGAGACCTAGAACAGAACTTGTTGACGCTCTTAAGGGGAGAATACCATTAAGGGGCAACCTATTAGTTTAGCACAGATTGTCTATTAGGTTTCACAATAATCTGTACTTTTAGATATTGATATTTTGCCATCAGTGTTGAAAACTTTTTACTTCTTGGTAAGGAAAAATATTCTCTTGAAGTTTTCCTCTTTTATACTCTTTTTTGGGCCATAAAGATGTCCTTCGAAATTTTATGTAGGACCTTTGTATTTTCCCCCTAATAACTGGTGGAATAACCCTATCCAAGAAAATACGAAACATCTGTTAAGAACTGTTTTTCGTTAAATTCTTAGTAAGTTTTCAGAAATTGAAGGGCATAAAAAAAATTGTATTTGTAGAATAATAAAAATATAAAGTGATGCTTGTTGATATTATTCTTGTACATATTCTGCCACGAACTTGTAAATTACGAAAAACTTCTCATTAGAAAGTATTTTGTTTATGGCTCATTAAACCTCACAATTATTTTCATTATCTTTCCTTTTTCGGGCTACGTGCAAGTTTGGGATAAAACTTGCAATGTTTCAGAATTGTGCTAAGATTATTTAAAATTATTCAATCATTCTAGTTACTAAGTTAATTGTCAGTTGCTAATCGAACTTTATTTTGTCCAGGGAATGTTTGGAGCCAGATCAGGGGGGGGGTGTATGGCCCCTCACTAGATCCAACAATGGCCCTGCTTTCATGAATTTCTGTAGCTTAATTATTAAGCTTTAGTATGACGTAGCAAACGACTTTTGCAGATGCCAAAACAAATGATCTTAGTCGTTTCTATTTCTTGGATTTTCTTTTGGAGAAAAGAAGGGGGTTGAGTTTTTTTTTGATTTAGTGAGATAATTTAATCGTAAAATGGATTAATTTTGATTCACTGATTCCACGAAATATTTGGGCGCAAGAGAGGAGGGGCAAAGTCCCCGAATCGGAAATTTTCTGTTTTTACAATAATTTCTTATCTATTTGATGCAATACTCTTTTTTTTATGTGATAGTTGAAGAGCTCCAATCCTTACAATGCTAATACAAATGTGAGAAATTCTATCTATTTTATATTAAATTTTCTTTTTGGAGTTGAAAATTTAATTATCTTAAAGATTCTTTTATTTAAAGTTGTATATGTGCCTAAGTACTTATACATAGTATATAATAATGAGTCTTATTTGCTCCAGACTATTGATCTAGTAGCCGCAACCTACTAACAAAAAATTCAAAACCACGTTAGAAAAGAATCTTCTGAGAAAAGTCGTTCATTTAAAGCTGGTTCATGAATGTTAATTATCATTTCACTTTATCTTCAAAGTAAAGGTTTATAGCTAAAAAAAAAATTGGGACCTTCGAAAAGGAACCTGAAAATCAAAATGAATTGTCCACCATTATAATCACCTGAAAACCGTAAACTGGGGGTTTTCAGCTCCCTCTGTAGCCCATAGTATTCATAATACCATTGTATATTATGGTATTATTAGTATATGCTATACAGTATATACTATTTATTATTTACTATTATTAGTATATATTATGCATAGCATATACTATTGTATTATGGACCATGTAGTCCATAAAGTCCATAATACCATGCCATACTAGGATGAAGGTCGCTAAACTAGAAGAAACACAACTGTGTCGGAAAGAGCTCAATTTATTTGCTGCTGAACTCATTCATTTCTAAAATCCACTAAAGGTTAGTTCACTAAATTAATCCAATTAAATCACTTCATTTGTCCGCTAAGATTGCCAAAGATGGTTCTTTTGGGCCATCTAAGGCCAAACGAAAAGTAGGTTATTCTGCAATGGGATTGAAGGAGGTCACAAGAAAGGATTTAAAGCGAACCGGGACTTCCTTTGAGGCTGTAAAAGGGAGGCTTTGAAAAGATTTGAATGGAAAACGAGTGTGCCCAACTGTGTTGGTCTTAGGCAGCAAGTTTTTTGTAGAAGTATTTCTAAAGATTAATTGAATCCTGTTTCATTTCCTTAACAGAAAGCAGGCCGTCCGCAGTTAGGATGGGGGGGATGTCGTAAAGAAGGATTTGATGGAAATGGGATCTTCCTGGGAGGGTGTAAAGAGGGTGGCTTTGAATAGATTAGGATGGAAGAGATTAGGATGTGTGGAATAGATTAGGATGGGTGGCTTTGAATATCATTAAAGTATCAATATCATATAATATATACATATATATATATATATATATATATATATATATATATATATATATATATATATATATATATATATATATATATTATATATATATATATATATATATATATATATATATATATATATATATATATATATATATATATATATATATATATATATATATATATATATATATATCTATATATATATATATATATATATATATATATATATATATATATATATATATATATATATATATATGTATATATTATATGATATTGATACTTTAATGATATTAGAAAACTCATAATTAAGGGTAATCAGTTAGAAAATCTTAAGCATTTAACGTTTAAAGTAATTTATAACAAAATACATTTTTTAGGCAAGCTCTGAGTTGGAAGTGGAAGCGAGGACAGATGTTGGCCTCGTCAAGGGGCGTGCCTACCAAATCACCGCTATACGGGAAGTACGAGAAGTACGGGAAGTTCGCTTACGCAATCCTTGGGGTAAAAAAGAATGGAATGGTTCGTTCAGTAACGGGTGAGTAGAAACACCTATTATCTTTAGTCTAGGGTCTTAGAACAACATAAGATAACTTTTTTCTAGTTTCTTTAAAGCTGTGTAATGTTGGAGAGAGGAGGCACAGACGTAGGGAGTTTTTCAAGGGAAGGTGGGGGGAGGGGGGATTTAATAATGAAAAACTTTGATGATTCAGATCTAAAGTGCACAGAAATTACAAAGATTTTTAGTTTCATGGGGAGAACCCCGAGGTACCCCACCCCTTGGGTATGTACCTAGTTTTAGAAATAGTGGAAACTTACAATATATTTCTATTAAGCCTACTTATTTTCATACTGTCTTGCCCGTCGGTTCGTGAAAAAGTAAAAAAAAAAAAAAAAAAATTGAGTTAACAAATCCACCCCCCCCCCCTCGATATCCCACATTTTCTCGATTATATGGATACCCCTCATTGAGATTATCAAATAAAATTAATAAAGAGAGTTTATCTGATTGTTTCAACTGGTTAATAAGAAACCAAAACATCAAAAGTCTTTACAGCCTTTCATATCCACCAGTTTCAGAAGTTGTTCACGGATTAAATTGTGTGCTTTTTTTTTAATTTCGCATGACTGACCCAAAAGAAAATAAAAACGATATAAAAAAAGAAAAAAAACTGTTTGATTGACCCAGAAGATAATTGAAGAAAAGATTAAAAATTAGTTATAAGTAAAAACGTCGATTGCATGCAATATAATATCTATTACAATAATAATTTTTAGATCGCATCTTATTTTACTAATTCTCAACTGTCTAAATATTTGCATATGTCGCGTTTTACCATACCAAGTCAGGGGCGTCGTTTGGAGAGGGGCAAAAGGGGGGCAATTGCCCCCCAATCATCTGTAGAAAAACTACTATATAGCCCATGCCCCTTGACTATCTAGATATGGACCCCCAAATAAATCTTGCCCCCGCAATAAAAATGGAGCTACACCGATGTACCCACTTGTATTGGAATCGGGGAGGTGAGAAGGGTTGGTTGTAAAGTCAGACCTTTGGAAACATTGGTGATATACCCTAAACAAAACTGCTAAATAAAAAAAGACATAGAATCTTGAAATAGTTCGCTTGAATTAAATATCTTGAATAATTAATAATATTTTGAATAGTAATTTTAAATTGATAATTAGATAATTAAAGTTGGATGCATCGAATTTTTTTGTATGGATTATAATAAAGAACGACCTCTTGCCTATACTAAATTTTATACGCCACTTAATTATAGTATAGGTTAGTAATTCAACAGATAGCATGGCACTGGAACATCGGAGAGAGTTGTTCAATGGCTCATTTTAAAGGAAATTAATAGGATTAAAAACCTTTTGTAATTAAAACAAATTATTTGTATTACATTAAGAAATTTTAATTATCATCATAATTAAACATTTCCCATACAGAAATTGAACTCAATCTGGGTTGCAGTGGTAGCTAGCAACCTAGTAAGAGACGATCACGTCCAATGTTATAAAGAATAATAAGGAACAATAAGGAACGAACTGTAACCTATAGTAACTTAAGCATTAAATCAAACAGTTTGTGGTCATAATAATGAGTGTAATGGCTCATTTTAAAGGAAGCTGCTGCATATAAAAACCTTTTATAATTAATTACATTAAAAGACCATCATTGGAATAACAAACAATTACATACATTTGAATTAGTTAGCTATTTGATTGTTTTATGTTCGTCTCTTACTATTTCAAAGAAGAAAAAGCAGTAGGCTTTTTCCTGTTTGTAATCAGTTCATGATCCAGGTTGCAGAGGTAGTTATTGTAAAGAACGAATTCTAGGCCATAGTAACTAATTTGGTTTGAAAATCCGGGTTGCAGCGGTAGCTAGCAACCTAGTAAGAGACGATCACGCCCAATGTTAAGAAATATAAAAACCCATAGTTCCTAACAAAGGAGTCAGATCAAAACAATAAGTACACCATTAGAACCGCTTTGTCCGAAACCCCTATATAGGAAACATTCTGTCATTTGGCTTGAACAGCAAGGGATATATATTGGCTTGAAAATCAAAAAAATTGACTTTAACCAAATAATTCTCCACGAACGGCATAGTTTTTTCTTTCTTTTTTTTTCTTTTCCCCAGATAGCTTGGCACTGGAACATCGTAGAGAGTTGTTCAATGGCTCACTTTAAAGGAAATTAATTGCGTTAAAAATCTTTTGGTAGTCCAATATTTGCAATGGTATGTTCTTTGAATGATCGTCATTTAATGTAAACTTTTTTTAGGAGTTAGGTTCACATATATATGTGAATTTGGGTCTTTACTGTAAACAAGAAAAAAAATATCCCGTTTAGGCAGAATGTTGTAGTAGCTGTGCTGCAACCCGGATTTTCAAGCCAGTATATTTCCCTTGTTGTTCAAGCCAAGGGACAGAAAGTTTCCTATTTAGGTGTTTAAGACAAGGCGGTTCTAATCATGTACTTTTTATTCTGATCTGATTCTATTTTTAGGAGTTATGGGTGATTGCATTTCTTAACATTGGACATGATCGTCTCTTACTATAATACCGCTGCAACCCGGATGATGTGTGTTGCGTCATCATGCATATAATGTCGTTCTTTAATATAAATTTTATATTTCTTAACATTGGACGTGATTGTCTCTTACTAGATTGCTAGCTACCGCTGCAGCCTGGATTACATACAGGAAAAAGCCTATGGTTTTTTCTTCTTTTAAATAGTAAGAGACGAACCTCAAAAGATCAAGTAGCTAACTAAGTCCAATTTTATGCAATAATTTTTTTATTCCAATAATCGTCTTTTAATGTAATTTATTTTCTGTTTGTGTTGCATGGCTGAGAAATTGTGGGAACCAGATAAAATATAAACTCAGTTTATACTGACGGCTACTGACATTACGGCTACATTGGTTGGTAGTGTTGTTCTCTTATATCCAGGGATGCCACGATCCAAGATTAATCCCGATATTCTGGGAATTTTTTGCGGTTTGGGATTTTTTTTTCGTGTCCGGGTTTTTCGGGATTTTTTGCTAAAAACCGAGATTTTTAGTCAGAACCGAGATTTTTGATTACAAAAAGAGATTTTCAACGATTGTGGCTGATAGTCTACTATTTTTTTATGCATGGTATCACGAATATTCTCTCTTTTGTTCCTCTGGATTTGCGCTATTTATTTCCTCTGGATTTGCGCTATTAGTCTATTACACTGGGGCAACGATTTTTTCGTTTGGGATTTGACTTTTGAAAATTCCTCTCCAATGTAACGACAAGCGGCGAATTCAGAACAAAACATTCACTTGAGTTCTTGACATCATTTCGAGAGCCTCGAATGTATTCGGAAATCTAGCGCAGCGGAAGCGATAAATACCATCGGAAAACTTGTTATGCTCAGGTCCAGTGTCTTCTTAGTTCGGTGTTCTGCAGATGAAGCTTCGCAAAAAATTAGATTTATAAAGTCATGACCAAATGATTGCCAGCATTCTATTATTTCCTTAAGTTGTAGCAAGTTTCAATTGTTTAGGTTAATACAGGTAGTCGTACGTTTGTGCTGTTTAAAGAACGTGCATCAATTGGTTCAAAAGATCGCTCTGATCACTATCAACGTATTCCTCAGATTTTTCTAATATTTTTAGACACTTTTAATGCTCATAATATTCCACTCAGTATTTAAGTTCTAAACTTTGAAGATCGCAGATGAGTATACAGATAAATTAAGAAAAATTGAAAATGTTTATCTGGATTACGTCCTCTATGAAGACTTAGTGTTTATACATGTGCTAGCCGAGCTTAGTTTGATTTACTGAAGCTCATTTGTCCAGTTTCTTAGGGTTGTCATTTGAGCTCTGATTACCGAAATGATTACTGAATCATACCAATAAATAACTGAGAAATTAGTTGTTTTTTTTAGTTGGTTGCTTTACTTAGCCTTTTTTATTAATAACTCGGTAGTAACAGTTTGTTTCTAACTTTTGCCTTACAGTTTTCTATTCAAATACCCAAAGACTGGGTTTAATACCAAGAAAGTTGGATTCTAAATACCCAGATTTGGGGAAAAGGGGTCTGTTTTTCTTCCGGATTTTTTCGTGTGAAAGCAGCAAATTCTTTTTTTATACAATGAAGAATTCGTGGACTGAATGTTTGAATGATATCGTTTGGATTTTTTTCAGATTTTAGTATGTTTGGAATCCAGGTTTTCTGGGTAGTGAAGTCGGGCCTTGAGATTTCAAAAGGATGCTTCTGTGAGACAAATAATAGTTCCACTGTCAACTTCTTGATAGGCGAGACTTTCGCTAAACAGTAAAGCAGCCATGGTAAAGGGGAAAGGGACGTATGAAGATGTAATACAAGAAACTTTTACCGCTTGTCAAGCCATTTTGACTATTACCGCGTCTAGACTATCCATTTTCTGGAAAAATGGGACGGAAATCTGGGAATGTAGACAAGTCTTCCGTCCCATTTTGCCTTTTTCTGGGAAGGAATAATCAGAGGGTAAGAAAATGGAAAATGGGACGGAAGTGGTAGTATGGATAGCTTTTCTGGAAAATGCCAGAAGAAGGAGACAATTAGACACGATAAGTGATAAATAAAAATAATTGTCTAAGATGGTTTTGAATAGAAAAAGATAAATTCTCTAATTGAGGGTTTAGATTTGTTTTCTATAGATTTTGGCTCAGAAAAACAGACTTGATGATGATGGCTGATAAACTTGTACAGACATTTAATATAAAAAAAAATGCAGGTTTTTGAAAAAACCGCCAACTCTGGACGACTATTCCTTTTTCTAGGTTTCAGTCCCATTTCTCCGGATAGTCTGGACGCGCATTATGGCTGCGAAGCGTGACGTCAATTCTTGGGCGGGAAACTCAAAAAACAATGAAACGCGAATGCGTCGAGACGTTTTTTTGGAACTTTGGTGAATTGTTTTGGCCTAAAATGTCTGTCGTAGATTCTACTAATCCTTCAGTACGTTTTCAAGTCGAAATAATGCTAGGAATATTGACAATCAGTTGTTAGTTATAACTAGAAGCCACGTTTCACTGTATTTCAAATTACGCGCCTTGATTTTTACGTCATCACTGTGCAGCCATATGTTATATAACCTAAAAACGGTACTTGTGCATTATATAGGCCTTTTTTAAGAGTCAAGTTTGGTTAATGCTAATGAAATAAAAAAAAAAATAGGATGAATGCGTATAATAGTTTAGAAACAAATTTGGGCTATATATTTGCACATTAGGGGGATGGGTGGGTGTTGGGCATAGCATAAATTAAATACGTAACCTAAGCTAACCTAGGTAGCTTTCCCTCCTCCCCCCTAAACCGTAATCGTAAACGCAATGAAAACCCCGCTTAGTATTGCATTGCTCTATAGCGGTTTCTTGAATTAACCCGTCTGGTGGGTGTTTGGTGACTGATGTCCTTGTAAAGGCCCAAACAACGCACCAGTGCCCAAAAAACTGCAGCAAAGGATTTTTTTCGAAATTTTAGATTTTTTTGGAAGAAAAATTGGGATTTTATTATTGATCTGGAAGCAACCTTGCTTACACCATCATTTTCATTAAGAGTTTCCGGAAGCCATTCTCTAAAATCAGGAGTAGAGCCATAGAGGAACGGCCAGCCGTTTGGCTGGCTGAAAACTAGGTTCTCTCAGGTTAAACTGAAGGCTTTTGGGTAAATATGGGGCAGTCTATATTTTGGATAAAATTCCATCTTTTGGCTATCTTGGAAAGGGTTTAGGTTAGGAAAATGAAACTTTTAGGGATGGGTCTACAGGCTAAAGTATTGGTCAATATCTACCAAATCATATTATTGAGTTAGGAATAGGCTAAAGTGAATACACCATTCGATGGCTTTTTTTATGCTGATTATGAATATAATAAGCATTTCTATCGAAAATGAATTTCAGCCCCCCTCCTTTATAGGCTATACCTAACCTAACCCTGAATTGGCATGGTCAATATATACCAAATCATATTATTGAGTTTCAAATGAAGTGAATACACCATTCGATGCCTTTTTATGCTGATTACAAATATAATAAGCATTTCTATCAGAAATGAATTTCAGCCCCCCCCCTATGTAGGCTATACCTAACCTAACCCTGAATTGGCATATATAGGGGGGGGGGCTGAAATTCATTTGTGATAGAAATGCTTATTATATTCGTAATCAGCATAAAAAAGGCATCAAATAGTGTATTCACTTTAGTCCTAACTCAATAATATGATTTGGTATATATTGGCCATTGGCATATATAGGGGGAGGGGCTGAAATTCATTTCCAATAGAAATGCTTATATTCGTAATCAGCATAAAAAAGGTATTGAATGATGTATTCACTTTATTCCTAACTCAATAATATGATTTGGTAGATATTGACCAAAATATGTCCTGGGAAGGTATTTTGAAGTACTTATCTCCTCTCCTTCTTCCTCTAGAGGATCCTGAAATTTGCCTACATGACAGGTCTATTACCTATTGAAATTTTGACAAAACAACATTTTACCTTAATTTTCAGTTATAAGATTCTTTTTCTCTGGCTTTAGTTCTGAAAATGCAATTCTGTTATTTTAGTAGTATTTTAAGCCATATCAATGTTAATTTTCAAAATTTAGGAAATGTATTTACATATCTTTAAAACTATAAATCAGGATTGAGCAAAGTTGTGAAGCTGAAAACAATTTTGTTGGACTTTATTTTAAGCAGAAGATCTATATCAAATAAACATCAGAAGATCTATAAATATTTGGTAGATATTTACCTTATTGACTTACAAACAAAGCAAATATACCACTTGATATCTTTTTTATGCTTTTTCCAAATATAATAGGTAAAAATCTACCAAATCATATTATTGACTTACGCATAAAGTGAATATACCACTCAATGCCTTTTTTTATGCTGATAATGAATACAAGTCAATAATATGATTTGTTAGATATTTACCATATAATAATCATTTTTGTCAGAAATAAATTTTACCCCCACCCCTATGTATACCAATTCAGGGTAGGCCTATATATTTGCACATTAGGGGGGCGGGTATATTTTATTTCTGATGTAAATGGTAGTCAAGTTTAAACTTCACCGCCACCCCCTTATTTGCAAATATATACCCTGAATTGGTATATATTCTGAATATCCAATATTGGATTTCTGAATATCCAATATTCAGAAATCTGAATATTGGATTTCTGAAATCTAATATTCAGAAATTGGATTTCTGAATAGGAAAAAATGGGCCATGCATTTAATCCCTCAGAAAATGCATTCCCCTTAGAGGTGGGGCACGGTAATATTTTGGTGGGTCATAGGTAGGACATGCACCCTTTGGCTGACTACTTTAGATCCTTAATTTTGAAAAAAAAATTGTATTACACAGTGGTGTGCCTATAGTATTTTTATTGGGGAGGGAGGTAAGAGGGGGTGCTATTCAAGTAGGTAATATTCAAGCAGTAGGGAAGAAATAATATTCAAGCTGAATTTATAAACATTACACAATACATAATAAACAATAAACACACATTAAACCATCTTAAATATGACTCTGTCAAGATTTAATGTGCTGTACAAAACTTAATATACATGATTTATTGAAATATTACTTATCATTTTTATTAAATCAATTTGTTTGTGGGTTTGATGATTTATTTTATTAAAAAGTATTGATATCAGTGGGCCTCATAAAGCCAAAACAAAAATCATAGGCAGCGCAATTGCGCTGTCTAAGTAAAGACACAGGATAACTCAAACTATTACCACAGATTATGTAAAATTATTTAGTGACATATTCCACACATTTAGATAGCAATCATATTTCAAATTTGAAAGTACTCAAAAAATAAAGCTAGAATTATTTAATTATCCATTGGGCATTGTTTGAGAAAGAATATCCAGAAAATCTGAACAATTTTTGGCATCATTGCAGCAGAAACCTTAAATTAATTAAAAACTTCCAGGGATGCTAATTGGAATGGAAAAATTGACCCTATAATTTGAAAATTATTTTCCCCTTTGTATCTTTGATTTAAAAAAACAAATTCTATAAAAATTACACAAAAGTTTTCTTGGGTAAATCAGGGTATGGGGGGGGGGGGTATACAGTTCTGGAGGGTGGTTACACTGATTATTGTTTCTATGTCTATAATTCCCAACACAAGCCAAGCTCAGTCTTCTAAAGCGCCATGATAAAACTGATAACAATAGAAAGAGAATGTGTTGGTATCGCTTATATATGCACACAAATTTCTAAGCTGTGAGAAAAATAAACTTTTTGCTTAAATGCAGCATGGTGATGAAGAGATAAAGTTTTCACAAATAGCGTTTTTTTTTGTGCAAAATACAACTAATTCCAATTATAATTTTTAGCACATTTATGTCAATTCCTTTTTGGAGCTGGTTAAAACAAACATTTAGAAAAGCAAAAATAGCAAGAATTTCACCCCCTTCAACAACACCACTGGTGTGACATCAGATTCAAATGTATTTAAAGAAAAAAAATGATTAATTTTTACCAAACTTACCTTAAAAAGAGAACTTTAAACTAAAAAATTAAAACAGTCCAAAGTTTGTTGTTCTTATGATGGAAAGGCAATATTGTCTTGGTCATTATTCAAAGATCATGGATGTGTGTCTTTTCAAAGTGCCTTTTTAAGTAACTAAACAGACTGGAGGGCAACTAGCCCCCTCCTCCTGCCCTCACCCCTAAATATATCAAAATTAAACTCTGAGATTGCCCTCTGAATCATCACAATCAATACCTCTCCCATCCTCCTTTGGAAGATTAATTCAAAACGTTGCACATTTGGAAAAAAAAATCCTGCAACTTTGTTTGAATTCAGTTGAAGTTAGTTTTAACCACAACGGTATTTAATGATATTTTGCGTTCTTTGTTATTTTGAAAGGTTTTAAGATTACTTACTCTCATGCAAACACCAACATCTGTCTGCCATCTCTGTTACGTCCTTCTCCATGTCACTAAAATTGTAAGGAAAGATAAACTTGAACAAAAGAGTCCATAATGTTTTCACAAATTTTTCTTTGTTCATCTGCAACAGAAAATAGATAAAATTGGATATTTTTTTTTTAAACTGACAAACGAAAAGGAAAAAATAACACTGAGATCAGATGTAGGCAATTCTTGATCTCTTACATTGTGACAAAACCACAGTTGTAACTTGCAACCAGGGGCTTAGCTCCAGCATTTTTACTGAAGAGGGGCACAAAGGGTCCCTATTTGGATAGACAATAGACATGGGCTCTATAATAATTTTTCCTCCAAATTATTGGGACGGGAACTGCCCCTATCCTCCCCCAAACAATGCCCTTGCTTGCAACAAAAGCAAAGATTTGTACATCCACCAATTTATAAATATATAAATTGGCTTATACTTTATAAAGTTTATACTTTATAAAATTGGCTATTCCTAGCAGGGTATATGAACTAACAATCAGTCCTTTCACCCCTTTGATTCTCCAAAAGTGTCATCAGATATTTAGAAATCCATTGTCCTCAGCTGTAACCAAGTTTTCTTATCAGTTAAAACAAACCAATCATCCCAATTAAACTTTTTAATTCTATTGATGGTTGTGGGAAGTGCAGGTACTTGAGTCACCTTTCCCCAGCAATTTAATACCTAACAGCCAGCCAGTGCTAATATGGCTCTTCATGCTCACTCCTGGTCTCTTGTGCACTCTCCAGAACAAATGATGAATAGCCTCCTTTTTGATGACTTCATTATGCATTAATAAACACTAATCAATTTGACTCTCTCTTTAAAATGTCAATAGATGCCTTAAAAATCTTTCTATCCACATGCCAAGGCAGGTTCAAACTCAGGATTGCTGTGTAGGTATTAGGAATATTAGCCATAAAGCATAGGTGTTTAAGGGAAATAGTCTCCATTCTCAGTGGCTGACAATTGAATAAGACATGCTGGATTGTTTTATCCATTGCAAAGCAATCAAAAGCCATGCATTTGATAAGCGTTTTGTCTTTTTTTTTAATTTGTGTTGAAAGATATGCCATCCTACAATTTTTTTTATACATGCCAGAATCCTTGCTGCAAAAAGTTTCTAGAAGTTTTTTTTTAGTAATGATCTGCCATAGCATATACATTTCCTACTTCGGCCACTTCATTTTTGATAGCAGTGCATATAAATAATGTTTTTAAGATGGCGCTGTATTTAGCACATTTAGCCAAATCTTCAAAATTGAACAAAATGTTATTGTGAAAATATGAATTGAAAAAAAAAACTGGAAAAGGAAGGAAAGAAGGGAAGATATAGGTTCTGCTGGAAAATATGTTAACTAGGATTATTTTGCATATTATGAAGTAAAAATTGTTTTCTTAGCATGTCTCTTTAAGAGGTGGAATGGTCATATATTTACACCAATTAAATGGTACCTAGCCTTTTTGAATGTGGTAAAAAACATTTTATCCTAATTTTTCTTTTTGTCTCTTCCGTGGGAACTAGTTTCTGAAAATGTAATTCTTACTATTACAGGAGGATTTCATGCCATGTTAAGGTTTTCTATTTTAAGAAATAGATTGTCAAATCACTAAAACCTTACAAATCGTTATTTGTAAGGTTTGTGATTTGTAACGTGATTTAACTAGGCCTATAACACACAGATTATAAAAGGTCAGTGCCTTTTGAGGGGATGGATGGGAATAGGTATTTCAAAATTTAATTTATAGGGTTCTTTAACTACTATCTAAGATAGACAAAAGCCTCTCATTTACAATTTTACTCTAAATTACTAACCAAATCTCTTCTTTTTTTGGGGGGGGGGGTAAATTTGCTGTGGTTGACCACGTTTAGAGAAAATATACAAATGAAATAAAAGTAGTAGGTCAACATTAGACTAGGCTCCTTCTTTTCTGGCTTTAAAAAATATCATGGTTACTTTTCTGACACTGTATCTCCCCCTCCCCATCGGTCATTGATATAGCCCTTGGATTTTAAAAAACAGAAAATGCAAAACAATGAAATCCTTAATTTGTAAAATGTAATCTAGCATTTTTTTTTTCTATTAATCATATTATTATGTGTCTTATATTATTTTATCCAATATTTCACTTAATCTCTCAGGCAAAACTGGATTTCATCAGGTTAGTATGTAAGAAACCAGGTTTCAATAGCAATACTTACTTTAGTGGATGTCAGAGGTTATGTCATTAAGGGTCATGCAAATAATTTTCTTTGTATTTGTATTTTTTGTTTGAAAAATCTTGTCAAATATTAAAGCTTAATTATCAAATATGAAAGGACAGAGCAACCTAAGCTTACTTAGTTTCTCTCATGCTGGTTGGCACATATGGCCACAGTGGTGCCTCTCCATGACAACCTCTGAAGAGCTTGCAGCCACAGGTAGGGGCGTCCCGAGGGGACGAAAAGTGCCCCCCCTCCCAATTTTTTTGGTATTTGGTAAAATTTGCGCCAAAGGCAGAAATTTAGCAAAATTCTTGATTTCTGCAGAAAACTTGGCATAAATCAGGTAGCAATTTGGTAAAATTCACAAAGATTGCACCCCCCCCCCCTTTATGAACTGAGATCCGAGACGTTTCTGGCCACAGGTGATGCAAAGAAGCACCCACAAGCCTAGCCTCCCTCCATAGACATCAGTCAAGCAGCACTTAGCGGCCCAGGCCTTCTGATGCTGGGGGAACTCTATACCAAACATAATGAGGAAGCCTGATATTGCCCTTAGTGATTATATGGCTCCAATACACTCATCTGCTACTTTGAATTCTCTTAACTATCAATTGTTGCTTTGTTTTTTTCACATATGAAGGTGTTAGTAATCCTATCAGACCATTGGAGACCCAGAATGCACTAGAGGCAATTATTTTCTAAACCTTGAATGTGTTTTTCAAGCTATTTTGTCAGTGCCCGTGCCTTGTGCCCATACATTAGCACAGAGGGGACATTTTTATTTAGGAGTTAGAGTTTTAGGTTGAGAGTATGTAGAATTTTCTAGACTTTATCTAGTTTGGTAAAATCATTGCATGCACACGCAATGCATACATCTCACACTGCATGCTTCCATCAGAGTTTATGAGGCTTCCAATATACTTGAATTTTGCAACCTCCTCTAGCTTGTCAGTGGCCGGCTAGGCATTGTATTAACACTGTTGCACATGACTTTTGTTGTTTTTGTATTGATTGCCAATCCTGCTTGTGAGGCTGTTTGCAAGTTCTCGGATCTTCTGAGTATAATCAGATCCAAGGCAATTTGTTGTCAATTTGAAAATAATCCTTTTTTTATGGGAATAAGTGATTAGCCTATTGCCCAACTCTCCTCCTTTTTTCCTGGCTTGGGACAGGCTGGTCCCCAAGGCCCTTGAGGACCTGGTTCCTTGCAGGTGGAGCTAAATCTAAATGGACTGTTTTATGGTATCCATGACAGTGGAATGTTTTACCCTTCAACAATTTTGATAAATTAAAACAATATTTAATTTTGGAACACTTGAAAATTAATTGTTAACTGTCTGAATGAAACTACAATGCCAAATTGGTGAAAATTAAAAGTCTGTTGAAGCTTTACAGATTATAGAGGATTGTTTGCAACAAGCCATAAGTTAGAACCTGAAAAGTACCATTGTGAACTGTCAATGTAAAGCATAGCTGGCTTATAAGACTACCTAATGAAAACTTAACCAGCTGGTTGCAAATAACAAGTAGAAAAGCAAGTTATTTAAAGTTTGACCACTCTTTCATTGTGATAATCAATTTTCCCAATAAACCAGTATTGTCTTAGTCATGATTCTGCAAATTCTTCATTTATTCAAGTGAATGAAGTGAAGAAAAGATTCTAAATTTTTGAATTTTTTTAAAGTCATGGACATAATTTGAATTTAGTGTTTCATAACAGAGGGAGAGATGATGCTTCATAACAGGCAATGATGAGTTTCCTAAAAAGAAAACATGGATTTACCTTGGTTATTGCAAAAATCAGCTTTGAAAGTAGCTGATAATTTGGATGCAGATATTCATACGGTTAAATGAGGAGATGGTTCAACGAAATTCAAAGTCAACAAGTTCATTTAATGGGCTTCAATGAATAGCACCACTGTGACATTTTAGATTAGCTATATAAACACACTTGTCAAAAGCCTTAAGTCCTTATATGAAAATAACAACAGTTATTTAACAAAAAGGAATAAAAGCATAATAGGGAAAAAATTAAAGGTTCCTTTTGCTTGGATTAATTTTTCTACAATGCTTTTGGAACTTTAAGACATGTGCTTTTGAACATGTGGCACGCGCCACCTGGTGTACGAGATTTTTAAAAGCAGGAACTCCTACGGTCAATCGTGTAAATCCAGTCATGTGGAACTACTTATATTTCTTCCTTGTCATCTTTAAATAAGTCACTTTTGGAATTTTACCCAATCCTCCTAATAAAAAGGACTAGAAGAATAATGAAGGTACTAAATTAATGATAAAATCTTGCTTGTCGAAACCATACCAATTTGTATAGAGCAATGCTGATCTATATTCTCGAAGCTCTGCACAGAATGATACACATTGAAATATGGATTTGAATGATTTCTTAGTTTTCATCTTTCTTTTTTGTGTTCACTGACTCATTGTTACTAACTTGTGAAAAAAATATATATATATTTGAAGTACCAACAATAATGAAGGTTAAATCTGAATGAGAAATAAAAAAAAAATCAAATGAATTTACTGAAAAAATCTGCATTGTCAGTTTAATATACATATGCTGATATTTATTCCTTAAAATCTTGATTAATTTTTGATGTCTTAAAGTTATAAAAATTAAAACATTTAAAAGAATTTTTTTCAGTAAGTACCAGTTTTTTCAGCAGCAACATTTTAAGAAATTTAGAATTAAATGTCCTGTGAATTACTTTTCTCGATTTATCAGCAATGAACCGAACCAATTGTGCTCAAAACCCTTATCAGGGCCATACGGTGGTGTTTTCTTTGTGGATGGTCAAGTTTTTTACACAGTGAAGTGCAGACGGTCTGGTATCACAGTGGTATCCTTTTCTAGTTTAGCTTAAAGCTTATTCCAATAGGCAATGCAAAGAACTCCCCCTAAAAAGAAAGTCCCCCCCGGATCCCACTCCAAATACTAACGAAATTGATCCATTTATGCCCCACCCTGGCTGGTCAAGCTCTCTATCTCAAAGCTCACATGATAGTTCAAATTCTGAGAATAGGACAATGATTAGTGCTGAGGCTAATGTCAGTATAGATGAAAATGGCTTTCAAGAGGTCCTTTTTAGGAGCTGAAAAAAAGAAAAAAATCTCCCCAGTCAAAAGTATTTCCCCTCCCCCTGCCCAGGATTCTCCTTCCCAAAACTTAGGAATTTACCTCAAAATTTCTCCTATCACCCCCGTTGAGATAATAAAGATTACTACAATAAGGGTTGCAATCTTCAAATTGTTAAAATCAACGTTCTCTCTTAACATTCACCGTGATGGATGTTTGCTAATAGCCATCCCAGATCAGAAATCAGCAGATACAATAATTAATCTAAAATCTCTACTGAATATCCCAATTAATTCATCTAAATGGAACCCACAACAATCCCCCCAAAAAATAGAAGTGTACAATGTTCCCCCAGAATTACCTATTCAGGAGTTAAAAGAAGGGCTCTCAGATAGGGCTGGCAACACAATCCCTGTTGAAGATGTCACCCAACTGGGTAAACCCAACTCTAATGGCCTAAAAACAAGTAGATCTTTCTTATTTACACCAAAGGAAAAAATTAATATCCCAGAAAAGTTATTCCTATTTGGGCAAATCAAACCACACAAGGCGTACAAGCCAAAGCCTATCCAGTGCCAGAAGTGTCTCAAACTGGGACACACAACAAACAAATGCAGCGAAATTCTCCTAGCCTGTAGCAATTGTAAAGGCTCCCATCCTAAAGAGTTGACAACTTGCAACAACAATCAGCCTACATGTATCAATTGTAAAGGCCCACGTGAATATACTAATAAATCACTATGCCTTGCATATAAGAAAGGAGCACTAACACTCCAAATAGCAACAGAAAAGGCCATTCCATACTTTTTTGCAGCTATGGAAGCTAATGCTGCCCAACCACACCAAATAAAACCCATAATGAAATCAACCAAAACTCCCAAGTCAAACACTCCCAATGCAACAAGTACCCCTCACAAAATACCATCCCCTAAGCCCCCTAGGTCACATCCCTATCAGAAAGAATCACCAAGCCAACAAGCCTCCTCGTCCAGTGAGATGAGGTCTGCCTGCCCCCCTCCCAAGACGAAACAAACCAGAAACACTACCAGGAATTAATCCTTTAACTGAAAAACCGGATGCACAACCAAACAGGCAAACTCCCAATATATGCCCATTCATTCTAAACTGTAATGCAGTTCAGGCCATGAATATGCAACAACTACAGAAAACAAAAATCATAGCAGAATTGGCAAAAATCTACATCCCTAATCATATGCTCATTCAAGCAAAAAAAAGATCTTGCTTTACTATTAACAAAGCTGAACATTGATACACTGTCATATGAAAAATAGATCAACAAAACAACACATATCAGTACTCCAGTGGAACGTAAGATCACTTACAGAAAATAGGTTAAATGAACTAATATCTTTTATGAATAATAAATCCATTGATATTCCTTGCCTCCAGGAAACTCATTTAACCCAAATTCAACAAATTAAGTCGCTGGGATATACTATCCTGAGAAAGGATAGATCATCAGAGAGAAAAGGAGGTGGAGTAGCCTTAATAATTAATAATAACATAAAATTCTGTGGAATCAACTTTCCAGATTTTGTAAATGACGTTGATGCAATTGGTATCAGTGTTTGGCTGCATAATATAAAAACATACATAATAAGCTTTTATAACCCTAATGGCCAAACTACAGATGTCATGGATTTCTTCAGTTATATAAATAATTCTAATATGTTGAAAAATATTTGTGGAGACTTTAATGCCCACAGCATGTTTGTGGGGGAATAAACCAGTAAATAAAGCTGGTAAGTTCATTGAACATATGATTTCAAATAATAATGAATTAGCTGTTGCTACCCCCCCCCCAAACATGAATACATATTTCAACCCCAAAGGTGGCAGTTTCTCTACAATTGACCTACAAATTGTGTCATTAAAATTGATAGTCCATTTTGAATAAAATTGATAGTCTATGTACAGACCACTGCCATAGTTTGCCCCCTAAATGAACCTGCTGAAACTATCACATACGTCCAAATATATTAACACTAAAGCAAATTGGCCTATGTTCGAAAATAAGCTAAATGATGAAATTACAAGTTTCACCTAAAATTCATGTATTTCAAATGCAACAGCTGACACACATGCTGAATTTTTGGCATCCTTACTTATAAATACAGCTAACCATGCTATCCCCAGGACAACACCCAGGAAAACCTTCCTCAAACACATTCCCAAAGCATGGTGGACAAATGCGTGGTTTAATTGACTATATCGTCTCACATCTCTTCTATTATACATAAGGCTATGTCTGTCTTTTTTCTGTGTTTTTACAAGTGTCCTTATCCGTTTTCGTGTATCACTCGAATCGTTGTAAATGTGTAATGGGATATTTTCACTGTGTATTTTCCTACGACACCTTAAGGGTTGAATTTGTTGGTGTATCACTGGTTTTATAATGTTAGGTTCCTCAATTAGATTGCAGAGTGCCACTTCTTCTTCTTCACTCAATGGGAATGTGAACCATACATTATCCACATTCTCATCAATAAAATCCTAAAAAAAAAGAAAAAAAATGGTTTGTTCATAGATTCATGGTTGGGGGTTGTACAGTAGAAGCAACATGTTATACAAATTTCATATATTTTAAGTCTTTTTTAATTTTTATGTTTAGATCGGGAACCTTGCTTGGATGACTCGCACTACATCACACCTGTAAGACCAAATATGAGACGTATTAAATTTATTTTGTATTGTTTCAATTTTTTGCATCTGGATCTTTGCATATGCACAACAAACGATGACCCTATAGTCAATATGGGGTCTTATATGTGACTTATAAAACTGGAGTAAGGTTTTTTCCTTACAACCCCAGGGTGTGGAAAGGTCTTTTTAGTATACTTATTTTTCTATAGCATTTTTTGATTGTGTTTGAAATGTGGAAGTGGAAGTTAAGTTTTTGGTCAAGTATGAGACCTAGGTAATTAATATGATTATCTTCTGGAATAGTTCCACCAAGAAGGGGATTACCGGCATGATTTTAAAAACAATCAGAAATTAAACTATTTTCAAATGAAAGTGCACTAAGAAAAATTTTTCACCCCAGATCATCTACATGAAATTTTCTGGGGTGAATTTTCAGCAGGAATGGAATTGTCTTCGGGGGGCTTTCCATGGAAAAGGGGAAGGGTATTTTTACATGAAGACAACTTTCTAGGGTGGAATATTTCAGTGGGTGAAGGAATTTTTCTTAGAGGGGGGAGCCGGACATTTTAATGATAACGATAGCCTTTAATTTCCGAAATATAATGTATAAAAACATAAAAAAAATCTCTTTGGTCACTGAATCATTTTCTTGTTTTGGAAGGCTTAGCATAATGGGTTTTATGAGGTGTGGAGGACAAGTGGCACCATATGTAATTTCCATCGAATATTACGACGGGAATTGTGTCCGAGTGAGAAGGAGGCGCAATTGGGTATGGGGCGAAATGATAAGAAGAAGAAGAATACGGAGAATTAATAGTCTTTTTGTTCACCATTATCCATGAATAAACTGATTTAGTTGATGGAATGAAGTCCTATTCCTACAAGTTAAGTTAGAATAAAAGAATGAGGTATAATGGTATCGGTTTTACTCCGATCAGTAATAACATTTAAAATGAAAAGGTATAATAGGGGTCTAACTCGTAGCACTGTGCCTGATGGTCCCAGCTCTTCACGAAACTACCATCTTGCAACTGAAGCAGTTTGATCTACGAGATGCATCTCCTCGTCCTTGGTTAGTGGTACAGTATCCCAGATATCAGTTGTTGTTTTTAATTCCACTATTCTTATTTTCTTCTGTCGTATTTTCTTCTGAGGCTTGAAATGGTAAAAATGGTTTTATTTTCCATGTGAAATATTCATTATTTTATATAGTTAAGACTATGTCAATTTTTTTCCCACTCAAAACTTAATTTCTCTCTTTCTAGCATTTTGTTGGCTTACACTGAAAATAATTGAACAGAAAAAATAAAAGCCTGATAAATATTTACTAGTTGGTGTGAGAAACATAACGCAATGTTTGGGTAATCACTATAAAATATATTAATAAATATCTGTCGAGGAGGTATCATTCCCCTACCTAACATTATATTGGCTTACACTGAAAATAATTGAACAGAAAAAATAAAAGTCTGATAAATATTTACTAGTTGGTGTGAGAAAGACAACGCAACGTTTGGGTAATAGCTATAAAATACATTAAAAAAAATATCTGTCGAGAAGGTATTCTTTAACTGAATCCCAAGCTTCTGAACCCTCGTGCAACTGAACCCTCATGTAACTCAACCCTCGTGTAACTCCACTCCATTTAACTAAACCATGTGTAACTGAATCATCGTGCAAGTGAATCTCCGTGCAAGTGAACTCCCCGTATAATCGATTCCTCGTATAATCGATTCCTCGTATAACCGAACCCACATACAACTGAACCCCCCTTAGCTATCTGATAAATGGTGCTTACCATAGAAGTTGCAGTTAGCTCGCTACAAGGTGCTCGTGGTGCATAGTGAATTACGGTTTCTCTCGTCGAATTCATGTCAGTGCTGCCTGTCTCATGATTAAGCTTTGTTCGTTTTTGACTTGACATCTGAATATCCAAGTCCTGGAAATAAAAATCAACTTCAGTCTTTTCTAGTCATATGTTTACCGGGGTATTAAATAACGCCCCCCACTATCACACTATAAGTGCTCTAAGAGATCCTTCTGCCATCAACCCATCCCCCCAAAAATATTTATTCAGAGATTTCTTGTTAAAAAATTTTATTTCAAGTCATCCACATGGGTTTTTCGCTAGCAACTCGGCCCACAGTACAGCACTAAAAGTACTCTAAGACAACCCGCCCCCCATCACCCCATCCCCCAAAAAATATTTATTCAGAGATTTCATGTTAAAAATTTTTATTTCAAGTCATCCACACGGGTTTTTCGCTAGCAACTCGCCCCCCCCCACGATCACACTATAAGTACTCTTAAGAGATCCTTCTGCCATCAACCCACCCCCCAAAAATATTTATTCCTAGATTTCTTGTTAAAAAATTTTATTTCAAGTCATCCACATGGGTTTTTCGCTAGCAACTCGGCCCACATAACAGCACTAAAAGTACTCTTAAGAGATCCTTCTGCCTTCAACCCATCCCCCAAAAAATATTTTTTCAGATTTCTTGTTAAAAATTTTTATTTCAAGTCATCCACACGGGTTTTTCACTAGCAACTCTGCTCACAATACAGCACTAAAAGTACTCTGACAACCTGCACCCATCACCCCATCCCCCAAAAATATTTTAAAATGATCTTCTCATTGAGTTTGCTTAAAGTGTAGTGAGATGCAATCTCACAAAAAAAAACAACCTTCTAATCAAAACAGCTGTTATGGACATGTGGAATTTATCATAGCTCGCATATTTACGGAAAAGTTCACCTTTCTGTGTGAAAGTCAAAATGATAAATAATTCCGTGTGGAACTCAGTGCTAGGAAATAAAAACGATTATATTAGTCGAGGAATAAAGTGTATTTACTTACCATTATAAATCTCTTATTCTCCATTTAGAATGAGTGAATTGATTCTTTAGGTTTATTAGAACTTCTATTAATCAACTGACTCAGAAATGAACGACTTGCTCGCAATATATACCAAAAGAAAGAAAAAAATAATTATCTCAAGGACGAATGTAAATCACTCTTTTTTATTTGTAACCAATCACCAATCAACTTATCGTATATTGAGCAATCTCCGCTGTCTGTGATTGGCGCTAAAAAATGTATGTTGCCTCAAAAACTACTCTGGTTGAGTTATATAATCACGACTATACTCTCAAATCATGTTGGACCACTTTATAGGTTGCCAGCTTTATTAAAATGTGCACGTGAAGCTACGCTTCACATTCTTGTACAGTTGATATCAATAACAAAAACCTAGTCTGGTTGTCTTATACAACCATGACCATACTCTCAAAACATGTTGGACCACTTTATAGGTTGCCAGCTTTTTTTTTAAATGTACACGTGAAGCTACGCTGCATATTCTTGTGAAATTCCTTGTGCAATTGATATCAATAGCAAAAAAAAACAATATGATTGTCTTTTACAACCTTGACTATTGTTTCAAAACATGCTTGGGCACTTTATAGGTAAAGGTTTGCCAGCTTTGTTGCAATGTCCACGTGATACCACACTGTATATTCTTGTAGGGTTCCTTGTAGGGTCTGGATCGCGTATATAGATACTACTTATGGCCATGAATCCTTTTTTGCATAAATAATGCTTAATATCTTTGAAATTCATAAAACTTACTGTTTATTTCTTCTTCTTTTAACTTCATGTTTTTTTTCTAGAAAATTCAGAAGACGTCAATTTTTGTAGGAGGTTTCTCCTTGTGTTTAGCAATATACAGTAAAATTAAGTAAGTATTTCTTTGAAGTAACTCTATTAGTGAAATTGACCAATGTAGATCTGTTGCGACGATTATATTTATTAATATTTTTTTCTGCGCTGAAGACGGCTCTTTTTATACAGGCGGAATGTCCACGTTGTTTTGTTTGTTTTATTTTATCTCTACTGGCCTTAGTCTCGTTTGTATGTTTCTTCATTGAGTTTTTCTCTCTGTTCTTTGTCATGGCTGGCCAATTTGGCTTAAGATCTTTCACAGATAGTTTCATAATGCCTAGAGTAATTAGAACGAGTAAAGAGAGTAATTATAATGCCTAGAGGACAAATGAAGAACCTAGATTTATAATAAAGATCGAACTCTTCCCTCTACTAATCCGGGTTGCAGTGGTAGCTAGCAACCTAGTAAGAGACGATCATGTCCAATGTTAAGAAATATAAAAACCCATAGCTCCTAACAAAGGAGTCAGATCAAATTCGAAAGTACACCGTTAGAACCGCCTTGTCCGAAACCCCTGTATAGGAAACCTTCTGTCCCTTGGCTTGAATAGCAAGGGAAATATATTGGCTTGAAAATCAAGAAAAGTGGCAGCTACTACAACATTCTGCCTAAACGGGATATTTTTTTTTTTTTTCTTTTCCACAGATAGCTTGGCACTGGAACATCGTAGAGGATTGTTCAATAGCTCATTTTAAAGGAAATTAATTGGGTTAAAAATCTATAATAACTAAAATAAATTATTTCTAAAAGAGAATAAATTTTTCCACCAAAAACTGCATTTTCGATGTCTTTTCACACTGCAGTCTTTCAAACATAATCGTATACCAGCGGTAAGATTTGAACCCACGCCTCCGAAGAGACTGGTGGCTAACACCAGTGCCTTGGACCACTCGGCCAGGCTGCCTCTTATAATTTGGGTTGCAGCAGTAGCTAGCAACCTAGTAAGAGACAATCAGTCCCATGCTAAGAAATATAAAAACCCAAAACTCCTAAAAATAGAGTAAGATCAAAACAAAAGTGCATCATTAGAACTACCTTGTCTGAAACCCTACTAGATAAATAATGAATGTCGTCATAGCTTTATATTAGAGCTATGACGTGAATAGAAAAACCCGAAATTATGTTGTGGTTCCTGAAGACGTCATGAAATAATATCTTTGCGCCATGACGTCATCATGAAATAAAATCATTACGCCGTGACGTCATAATTACTACTTAAGATTACAATAAAGAACGACACCTAGCCCATTAAAAATGAAACATAAATAGGGATTATGTAATTTCCATCAGTATCATGGCTGTAGAGACAGCTGATACCTAGTAAAGAACAAACCATTACAGCAAAGAACATTTCATGTTAAAGATTGATCAATGATGCCATAATCATAGTTTGTAGCCAGGTCGTCTCTTACTATTCCAATCAAGAAAAAGCCATAGGCTTTTTCCTGTTTGTAATTTCACATCATCCGGTTTGTAGTAGTACCTAGCAACCCTATTAAGAGACGATCACGTCCAATGTTAAGATATATAAAAACCCATAACTCCTAAAAAAAAGTCAGATCAAAACAAAAAGTACACCATTAGAACCACCATATCTGAGACCCCTGTATAGGAAACTTTCTGTCATATGGTTTGAACAGCAAGGGAAATATATTGGCTTGAAAATCAAGAAAATTGTTTTTAACCACGTTATTCTCCACAAAAAGCATCTTTTTTTTCTTTCTTCTTATTTTCCACAGATAGCTTGGTACTGGAACATCGTAGATAGTTGTTCCATGGCTCATTTTAAAGGAAATCTCTAGATCTAGTGCCATTTGTACTTATTATTTTTTAAATAAAATCAATTTTTTGCGAAAATTTACGAACTGTAAATGTTCTCATTCATAATTAGATAATGGTTAGATCAAAGCAATTTTAATAAAGAATGACCTCTTGCCTATACTAAATTTTATATGCCACTTAATTATAGTATAGGTTAGTAATTCAACAGATAGCTTGGCGCTGGAACATCGTAGTAAGTTGTTCAATGGCTCATTTTAAAGGAAATTAATGGGGTTAAATCCGGGTTGTAGCGGTAGCTAGCAACCTAGTAAGAGACGATCACGTCCAATGTTAAGAAATATAAAAACCCATAGTTCCTAAAAAAGGAGTCAGATCAAAACAAAAAGTACACCATTAGAACCGCCTTGTCCGAAACCCCTGTATAGGAAACTTTCTGTCCCTTGGCTTGAACAGCAAGGAAAATATATTGGCTTGAAAATCAAGAAAATTGACTTTAACCGCGTTATTCTCCCCAAACGGGATATTTTTTTCTCTTTTCTTTTTTTTGTATCCAGAGATAGCTTGGCACTGGAACATCGTAGAGGGTTGTTCAATAGCTCATTTTAAAGGAAATTAATTGGGTTAAAAACATTTTGTAACTAAAATAAATTTTTTCTAAAAGAGAATAAATTTTTCCACCAAAAACTGCATTTTCGATGTCTTTTCACACTGCAGTCTTTCAAACATCCGGGTTGCAGCGGTAGCTAGCAACCTAGTAAGAGACGATCACGTCCAGTGTTAAGAAATATAAAAAACCCATAGTTCCTAACAAAGGAGTCAGATCAAAACAAAAATTACACCATTAGAACCGCCTTGTCCGAAACCCCTGTATAGGAAACTTTCCGTCCCTTGGCTTGAACAGCAAGGGAAATATATTGGCTTGAAAATCAAGAAAATTGACTTTAACCACGTTATTCTCCCCAAACGGGATATTTTTTTCTCTTTTCTTTTTTCTTTTCCACAGATAGCTTGGCACTGGAACATCGTAGAGGGTTGTTCAATAGCTCATTTTAAAGGAAATTAATTGGGTTAAAAATCTATAGTAACTAAAATAAATTATTTCTAAAAGAGAATAAATTTTTCCACCAAAAACTGCATTTTTGATGTCTTTTCACACTGCAGTCTTTCAAACATAATCGTATACCAGCGGTAAGATTTGAACCCACGCCTCCGAAGAGACAGGTGGCTAACACCAGTGTCTTGGACCACTCGGCCAGGCTGCCTCTTATAATTTGGGTTGCAGCAGTAGCTAGCAACCTAGTAAGAGACGATCAGTCCCATGCTAAGAAATATAAAAACCCAAAACTCCTAAAAATAGAGTAAGATCAAAACAAAAGTACATCATTAGAACTACCTTGTCTGAAACCCTACTAGATAAATAATGAATGTCGTCATAGCTTTATATTAGAGCTATGACGTGAATAGAAAAACACGAAATTATATTGTTGTTTCTGATGACGTCATGAAATAATATCATTGCGCCATGACGTCAATAAAATCATTACGCCGTGACGTAATAATTACTACTTAAGAACGAAAAAGATGTAAATTCTCTCATTCTTGATTAGAATAATGGTTAGATCGAAGCAAGCTATACGCAAGTTGAGAAAACAGTACTACACAAACAACAGAGATAGTATCTTGAAAAGAGAAAAGCAAAGGTATTCAACCGACCAGGCGTATCGAGAAGTAAAAATTGAGAGAGCAAAACAAAGGTATTCAACCGACCAGGCGTATCGAGAAGTAATAATTGAGAGAGCAAAACAAAACAGCAAGATGTGTTATCACAATGATGAAGATTATAGACATGCAAAAATTCAGACAGCCAAACAAAAGTTCAAGGAGAGTTATCACAATGATGAAGATTACCGCATCAAATATAAGAAAAACCAAAAGCAAAGGTATTCAACCGTCCAGGTGTATCGAGAAGTAAAAATTGAGACAGCCAAACAAAAGATCAAGGAGCGTTATCAAAATGATGAAAATTACAGAGAAGCAAGAATTGAGCAGGCTAGACAAAAGATCAAGGAGCGTTATCACAATGATAAACTTTATAGAGAAGCAACAATTTAGCAGGCTAGACAAAAGAGCAAGGAACGGTATGATAATGATGAAGATTACCGAAACAAACATAAGAAAAAAGTTGCTACCAGAATAATGGGTAGATACTGGGGTGACAAAAGCTATAATGAAAAAATTAAATTCTCTGCGAGGTTGTACCGAAGAACGCATAAGGACAAAGGGAAAAATTACATTCAGAAATACAAGAAGATGGCAAAAATGCAGCTGATCTTTGTAAATTGAGAAACATTTTACGCATGTTTTATCGGGATCACGAAAAGTATTCAAAATTACAGATTAAAATTCTCTTTGAAAGAGCGGATGCTGTTGAAAAGTCGGCTAGAAATTCTTTGGCAACGCTTCATAGTAATATCCAAAAGAAATGTTGTCAGTTTAACGAAAAGCTTCCAAGGTATGGATTGGCAACTGCGGAACAGTTTATAGATGCAATGGAAAATGTTCGACAACACAGTGAATATACGGAGGCGTACTTCTTAGAAAATTCGTATATTAATTTTGGAAGGAGCAATTGCAGTTTATGTAGCAGCAATAAAAATATATATACAAGCATACCTATCAACAGCGAAGGAAAAGCAATGTTTTTCAATTATTTACAATAAAGAACCACCTCTAGCCCATACGCACTGAAATGCTGAGTCACTATATGACATATCATGGTTGCAGCGGTATCCGGGTTGCAGCGGTAGCTTGTGATAGTTAAGAAACGAACTCTTGCCCTTAGTTACCTACTATGTCATGTCAAATTAGCTAATTAATTTCATCTAAGTTTGTTTAAAAATAATTCCCACACCGGGATTTGAACCCAAGAAAATTAATTGAAAGCCAACTACTCTAAACCACTAAACCATATGAGATATATATAGAAAGCTAATTAATTGTTTTATGATCTCTTATAGCATAAATTTCATCGGATATAGCTGAAACCTAGTAAAGAACAAAACCACGGCACATAGTAACTATTTCCGGGTTGCAGCGGTAGCTAGCAACCTAGTAAGAGACGATCACATTAAATTACATTAAATCCGTTTACATTAAAGTTACATTAAATCCGGGTTGCAGCGGTAGCTAGCAACCTAGTAAGAGACGATAGCGTCCAATGTTAAGAAATATAAAAACCCATAGTTCCTAAAAAAGGAGTCAGATCAAAACAAAAAGTACACCATTAGAACCGCCTTGTCCGAAACCCCTGTATAGGAAACTTTCTGTCCCTTGGCTTGAACAGCAAGGGAAATATATTGGCTTGAAAATCAAGAAAAGTGGCAGCTATTAAAACATTCTGCCTAAACGGGATATTTTTTTCTCTTTTCTTTTGTATCCAGAGATAGCTCGGCACTGGAACATCGTAGAGGGTTGTTCAATAGCTCATTTTAAAGGAAATTAATTGGGTTAAAAATCTATAGTAACTAAAATAAATTATTTCTAAAAGAGAATAAATTTTTCACCAAAAACTGCATTTTCAATGTCTTCACACTGCAGTCTTTCAAACATAATCGCATACCAGCGGTAAGATTTGAACCCACGCCTCTGAAGAGACTGGTGGCTAACACCAGTGCCTTGGACCACTCGGCCAGGCTGCCTCTCATAAATAAATATATATGTGAATTTGGGTTGCAGCAGTAGCTAGCAACCTAGTAAGAGACGATCAGTCCAATGCTAAGAAACATAAAAACCCAAAACTCCTAAAAATAGAGTCAGATCAAAACAAAAGTATATCATTAGAACTACCTTGTCTGAAACCCTACTAGATAAATAATGAATGTCATCATAGTTTATATTAGAGCTATGACGTGAATAGAAAAACACGAAAATATATTGTTGTTTCTGAAGACGTCATGAAATAATATCACTGCGCCATGACGTCAATAAAATCATTACGCCGTGACGTCATAATCCGGGTTGCAGCGGTAGCTAGCAATCTAGTAAGAGACGATCACGTCCAATGTTAAAAAATATAAAACCCCCCAACTCCTAAAAAAAGAGTCAGATCAAAACAAAAAGTACACCATTAGAACCGCCTTATCCGAATCCTCTATAAAGGAAACTTACCGCCCTTTGGCTTGAATAACAAAGAAAATATATTGGCTTGAAAATCAAGAAAATTGACTTTTACCACGTTATTCTCCACAAACGGGATATTTTTTCTTCCACTTGATTTTTCTCCTCAGATAGCTGGGCACTGGAAAATCGTAGAGAGCTGTATAATAGCTCATTTTAAAGGAAATTGCAACATCTAGTGCCTTTTGTAATTAAAAATAAAATACTTTTTAAAGTAGAATCAATTTTGTCAAAAAAATTGCATTTTTGATGTATTTTCATACTGCAGTCTTTTCAAAGATATTTGAATTTTGAAGTCCGGGTTGCAGCGGTAGCTAGCATCCAATGTTATTACAGTAAAGACCGATCTCTCGCCCATATTAACTGAGATATGGTGGTTCCAGGGGTAGCTGCAAGATATCTAGATTGTAGCGGTATCCGGGTTGCAGTGGTAGCTAGCAACCTAGTAAGAGACGATCAGTCCAATGCTAATTATGATAAAGAACAAATTATGAACTTAGTTAGCTGTTTGATTCTTTGAGGATCGTTTCTTACTATTCCAAAGAAGAAAAAACCGTAGGCTTTTTCTTGTTTGTAATCCGTGTTGCTTATAATAAGGAACAAACTCTTGCCTATTCTATCTGTATAGGTAACTTAACTACAGAATATGCTTGTATATCCGGGTTGCAGCGGTAGCTAGCAACCTAGTAAGAGACGATCACGTCCAATGTTAAGAAATATAAAAACCCATAGTTCCTAACAAAGGAGTCAGATCAAAACAAAAAGTTCACCATTAGAACCGCCTTGTCCGAAACCCCTGAATAGGAAACTTTCTGTCTCTTGGCTTGAACAGCAAGGGAAATATATTGGCTTGAAAATCAAGAAAAGTGGAAGCTACAACATTCTGCCTAAACAGGATATTTTTTTTTCTTCTTTTTTCTTTCTTTTCCACAGATAGCTTGGCACTGGAACATCGTAGAGGGTTGTTCAATAGCTCATTTAAATGAAATTAATTGGGTTAAAAATCTATAGTAACTAAAATAAATTATTTCTATAAGAGAATAAATTTTTCCACCAAAAACTGCATTTTTGATGTCTTTTCACACTGCAGTCTTTCAAACATAATCGTATACCAGCGGTAAGATTTGAATTTATAGTAAAGAACGGTCTCTTGCCTATACTAAATCTCATAGGCCACTTTACTATAGTAAAGGTTATCCGGGTTGCAGCGGTAGCTAGCAACCAAGTAAGAGACGATCAAGTCCAATGTTAAGAAATATAAAAAACCATAACTCCTAAAAAAAAGTAGGATCATCCGGGTTTATAATAAAGAACGACCTCTTGCCTATACTAAATGTTATACGCCACTTAATTATAGTATAGGTTAGTAATTCCACAGATAGCTTGGCACTGGAACATCGTAGAGAGTTGTTCAATGGCTCATTTTAAAGGAAATTAATGAGGTTGAAAATTTTTTGTTAATTAAAACAAATTTTTACATTAAAAGACGATCACCTGTTGTTTCCTGTTTGTATTCACAGTTAAAAACGAACTCAAGCCCAAAGAAACTGAAACCTGTGGTTCATTCATATTATCTCCATCCGGGTTGCAGCGGTAGCTAGCAACCTAGTAAGAGACGATCACGTCCAATGTTAAGAAATATAAAACCCCCCAACTCCTAAAAAAAGAGTCAGATCAAAACAAAAAGTATACCATTAGAACCACCTTGTCCGAAACCCCTATTAAGGAAACTTACCGCCCTTTGGCTTGAATAACAAAGAAAATATATTGGCTTGAAAATCAAGAAAATTGACTTTTACCACGTTATTCTCCACAAACGGGATATTTTTTTCTTTCCGCTTGATTTTTCTTCTCAGCTAGCTGGGCACTGGAAAATCATAGAGAGCTGTATAATAGCTCATTTGCAGGAAATTGCAACATCTAGTCACTTTTGTAATTAAAAATAAAATACTTTTTAAAGTAGAATCAATTTTGTCAAAAAAATTGCATTTTGATGTATTTTCATGCTGCAGTCTTTTCAAAGATATTTCTTTTCAATTTTGAAGCAATCAAACCGTTCATGGTAATGAACTCTTTAGTAATAATAGCTACTTGTCTCAATAGTAACCGAAACTCCTGGAACCAAAATTTTCTTTTTTGGCTTAATCGCTAAAATTATTATGTAAACTGCAAAAATATCTTTGATGCCTAATCAGTAATAGTAATTTCTTAATTTAAACAACAAAAATACATGAAAATTTTATAATTAGTTTTACTTTTTGTCTCCTGGAAGAAAATTTTTTTTCATCTCAGTTCAAAGTTATTATTGTATCCTGGAACCAAACTTTTTTTGGTTTGTAACCCGTAAAGTACGTATCTCCATATTATTGTCTTATAATTGCAATTATTTTAGTTTTCAGTCCAGAATCGCTAAACTTATTATGTAAACTGCAAAAATATTTATGGTGTCTAACCAATAATTCTAATTTTGTAATTCAAACAAGATAAATACCTGAAAATTTAAAAATTAGTTTTTTTTATGCTAGGTTTTAGATACTCGACACGGGGTATTGTGTACTTAATAATTTTAAACCTTGAAAAAATATGGTCTCACGGGAGTGGAAAAAAAGAAAGAATAACCAAAAAAACTATCAAAATAGAGCAATCCAAATTTCTACTAATAGAAAACTTTACTACACAAAAAATAAAGCTAACATCCTGAAATATAGGAAAAGTTTATTTAAAAGAGATAAAAATGCCACCGAACGCAATAAAGCTCGAGAACGCGTAAGGATTGCTACTAAGATTTCTTGTGATCCAGAATTTAAGAAAATGAAATATGACAGAGCAAAACAGAGGTATGTTACGGATCAGGGGTATCGAGAAGGGAAAATTGAGACAGCCAAACAAAAGAGCAAGGAACGGTATGATAACGATGAAGATTACCGAAACAAACATAAGAAAAAAGTTGCTACCAGAATAATGGGTAGATACTGGGGTGACAAAAGCTATAATGAAAACATTAAATTCTCTGCGAGGTTGTACCGAAGAACGCATAAGGACAAAGGGAAAAATTACATTCAGAAATACAAGAAGATGGCAAAAATGCAGGCTGATCTTTGTAAATTGAGAAACATTTTACGCATGTTTTATCGGGATCACGAAAAGTATTCAAAATTACAGATTAAAATTCTCTTTGAAAGAGCGGATGCTGTTGAAAAGTCGGCTAGAAATGCTTTGGCAAAGCTTCATAGCAATATCCAAAAGAAATTTTGTCAGTTTAATGAAAAGCTTCCAAGGTATGGACTGGCAACTGCGGAACAGTTTATAGATACAATGGAAAATGTTCGACAACACAGTGAATATACAGAGGCGTACTTCTTAGAAAGTTCGTATATTAATTTTGGAAGGAGCAATTGCAGTTTATGTAGCAGCAATAAAAATATATATACAAGCATACCTATCAACAGCGAATCCGGGTTGCAGCGGTAGCTAGCAACCTAGTAAGAGACGATCACCTCCAATGTCAAGAAATATAAAACCCCCCAACTCCTAAAAAAAGAGTCAGATCAAAACAAAAAGTACACCATTAGAACCGCCTTGTCCGAATCCTCTATAAAGGAAACTTACCTCCCTTTGGCTTGAATAACAAAGAAAATATATTGGCTTGAAAATCAAGAAAATTGACTTTTACCACGTTATTCTCCACAAACGGGATATTTTTTTCTTTCCGCTTTTTCTTTCTGCTCAGCTAGCTGGGCACTGGAAAATCATAGAGAGCTGTATAATAGCTCATTTTAAAGGAAATTGCAACATCTAGTCACTTTTGTATTTAAAAATAAAATACTTTTTAAAGTAGAATATAATAAAGAACGACCCTTTGCCTATACTAAATTTTATACGCCACTTAATTATAGTATAGGTTAGTAATTCCACAGATAGCTTGGCACTGGAACATCGTAGAGAGTTGTTCAATGGCTCATTTTAAAGGAAATTAATGAGGTTGAAAATTTTTTGTAATTAAAACGAATTATCTTTAAAATAGAATCAGTTTTTTTTAAGAAAATGGGAAACATATTGGCTTGAATATAATAAAGAACGACATCTAGCCAATGTTAACTGGAAAATAATCCGGGTTGCAGCGGTAGCTAGCAAACTAGTAAGAGACGATCACGTCCAATGTTAAGAATTATAATAAAGAACGACCTCTTGCCTGTACTAAATTTTATACGCCACTTAATTATAGTATAGGCTAGTAATTCCACAGATAGCTTGACACTAGAACATCGTGGAGAGTTGTTCAATGGCTCATTTTAAAGGAAATTAATGGGGTTAAAAATATTATATTAAAAGATGATCATTAGAAGAACAAATTATTTCATACATTGGACTTAGTTAGCTCCCTTATTCTTTGAGAGTCGTCTCTTACTACTCCAAAGAAGAAAACGCCGTAGGCTTTTTCCTGTTCGTAATCAGGGTTTACATAATCTGGGTTGTCATCCGAGTTGCTATAATAAAGAACGACCTCTTGCCTATATAATATTACAGTAAAGAAAATTATTATAATTAAAATTAAAGATTCTTTTCCAACGATAGCTTGGCACTGGAACATCGTAGATAATTGTTCAATGGCTCATTTTAAAAGAAATCTTTAGATCTAGTGCCATTTGTACTTAATTTTTTTTTTAAATCGAATCAATTTTTTACGAAAAACTTAATTTCTTATGTACAATATTGATCAATGACGTCATAATCGTTGGAGGTAGTTAGTACGTAATAACTACCTGACGTGAGATTTAATATGTATTTCCAGACCAAAAAAATTCAATTTTCTTATATATCTTATTTTTCAGTTTAGAATCGCTAAAGTTATTATGTAAACCGCAAAAATATTTTATAATAAAGAACGACCTTTTGCCTATACTAAATTTTATACGCCACTTAATTATAGTATAGGTTAGTAATTCAACAGATAGCATGGCACTGGAACATCGTAGAGAGTTTTTCAATGGCTCATTTTAAATGAAATTAATGGGGTTAAAAACCTTATGTAATTAAAACAAATTATTTTTATTACATCAAGAAATTTTAATTATGTTCCTTAAGTCCGGGTTGCAGCGGTAGCTAGCAACCTAGTAAGAGACGATCACGTCCAATGTTAAGAAATATAAAAAACCCATAGTTCCTAACAGAGGAGTCAGATCAAAACAAAAAGTACACCATTAGAACCGCCTTGTCCGAAACCTCTATATAGGAAACTTTCTGTCCTTTGGCTTGAATAACAAAGAAAATATATTGGCTTGAAAATCAAGCAAATTGACTTTTACCACATTATTCTCCACAAACGGGATATTTTTTTCTCTTTTCTTTCTTTTCCAGAGATAGCTTAGCACTGGAACATCGTAGAGAGTTGTTCAATAGCTCATTTTAAAGGAAATTAATTGAGTTAAAAACCTTTTGTAACTAAAATAAATTATTTCTAAAAGAGATTTCTTATTTAGGATCAATTTTGTGTTCTTCATCTTATTTCTACTTTATAAGTCAAATTTTCCTTCATGCATTTTTTTTTCCTTTTTTTTCTCTCTACTTCTTTTAATATGTTTGTATAATATAAGACTCTAAATAATTTGTTTCATTTTTGGTTATTTCTTATTTTGGATCAATTTTGTGTTCTGTATTCTTTTTGTAGTTTAGAAGTCAAATTATACTTCATGCACCTCTTTCCTTTTTTTCTCTCTACTTCTTTTTAATATGTTCATATAATATAAGACTCTGAATCGTTTCTTTCATTTTGGTTATTTCTTATTTTGGATCAATTTTGTATTCTGTATTCTTTTTCTAATTTAGGTGTCGAATTTTCCTTTAAGGGCTTCTTTCCTTTTTTTTCTCTCAACTTCTTCTTTACGCGTTTCTATAATATTAGACTTCTTTATATATAAGCCCGTAGACCGTTTGTTTAATTTTTGGATATTTGGAATTATCAACTATTGTTATTTGGATCAATTTTGTATTCTGTATTCTTTCTCTAGTTGAAAAATCGATTTTTCTTTCATGTGTTTCTTTCCTTTTTTATCTTTACTTCTCTTTATGTTTGCAAGCGAGCAATAATAAACTTATCTTACACCTTCTGCTTTGTGCTCTGGTTCGATTATTTGTTCTCTGGTTCGATAGTTCGATCTGCTTTGTGCTCTGGTTCGATAGTTCGATTATTCCATTAAATTTGATTGTGTGTCAACATACTTTTATTGGTGAAAAAATTCTCCTGTTCATTCTTAAAAAAGAGTGTTCAGGAAGAAACTCAACTCAAGCTGTAATATACTAACTTCAGCCTATCACTGTTACAAAATGTAAGCAACCTACGCCACTACATATGCTACATACAGGATAATCGTAATTTAACAAATCATGGTCCCTAGTAGGGGCAACCTAGTAAAGAGCAAACCACAGCCAATTGTAACCAAAAGTCAAAAACGTGTTTAAAAAAAGAAACTGTGTAGTTGACAAAAAATTTACATTTTTAGTTGATTCCTGAATGGTAACTATTATTTCGATTAGTCTTAATAATCTTAATAGTAATTAATAGTCTTAATAGTAAAAATGCCATTTTGAAAACAGAAACTGTGGAAATTCCGAAAAATAGCCCGAAACCCCTCGGAAATGGCTTCAGATAAAAACGAAAAGTACAGCATTGGAACTATCATTGCCAAAAAAAAACCTTAGAGGAAACTTATAGTCGCCTACCTTGAACAACAAGGAATATCACTTTTTTGGCGTCAGTAGCGCTGATGCGTCCTCTTTTTTTTCTTCGTCACTAGCAGGGCATAGGTAGACCCTAACGAGCTGTTTAAGGACTCATTTGAAATTAAATTGCTATATCTAGTGCCTTTTTGTAAGCATTAAAGACATACTATTTGAATAAGCTGCAATTTGTGATGAAAACTGCATCTTCATATACAAGATGATATAACGCACACATCTTTTGACAAGGGGTATGATATCATAATTAATTTATTGACGTCATGTATGATAAATTGACACCATTTTGAATTCTCGTAAATCTAATATTATGTAATCTTAGACTTCTTAAATCAAAGCCATCGTTTAGAACTCCAATACCTAATGGAATAATTACAACTAAATCTAAACTCTTAGGGGTCACACTGACGAGCGATTTGAAATGGGAGGCCCCCATTTGTTCTATTATGAAACAGGCTAGTGCATCTCTGTCTCTCCTTAAGCTATTTCCTAAATTTTCATATCCAAAACCACATATCCTCTGCCTTTACACATATTTTATCCGTCCACTGCTTGAGTATGCTTGCCCGGTGTGGGATTTGGGCCTTACGGTGGATCAGTCCGAAAGCTAAAAATTATCCAGAAGAGAGCCCTGAGAATTATTTACGGTCAGGGCAAAGTGCCTTACATTCTCCTCCTTAAGGAATCCCACCTTCCTACCTTGGCAGCCCAACGTGTTACTCTTTGCACTAATTTTGGAAATAATCTGCGTCGTAACCCATGCTTTCAATTTTTACTCCCAGCCCCTTATTGCCCACCAAAGCCCCGTTTATCTCGATCAAAAGCACACAAAAAATTCCAGTTCTAAATCCTATTAATGAAAGAACTGAGCGTTACAAAAAGAACTTTATGCTAGCGTTTGTTGAAATTCTAAATAAATGAAAATTGTAATATATCATGTTAATGTCTCATGTGTATTGTTAATTTGTCAGTTTTTTTTGTTAGCATTTTTAATTGACAGCACAGCCGGGACCATCGCTGTGTATTTTTATAATGTATCTGACAACAAAACATGATGTAGCGACAATGTTCATGATGCACCGAAAACGTTACATGTTTATATATATATATATATATATATATATATATATATATATATATATATCTATATATATATATATATATATATATATATATATATATATATATATATATATATATATATATATATATATAATGTAGGCTACCTGACATAAAAAGAAAAATTTGGCAGTTTGATGTTGCGAAAGTTCGTTTGTTAATAAATTACCGTTCATATAATGAGGTCATATATACAATGACGTTACATTAAAACTTATACCTTAATATACAAGACAACATGACCTCGCTGCTGTTGCACCAACAGCAGCAACCTAGTACAGAAGCTGCAGTCTATAGCCTATAACCAAAAATTTCAAAACGGGGTGAAAAAAAATTTTTTAAGTAGCTATGTATTGTTATAGAAGAGTAAAATTATACCGTTCCATTTTGCGGAAATGAAAAAGTGCATGCATTAGTCCTATGATCCCATGTTTTCACACTTTGGTCCCAGCTGCCCGTAATGACAAAGTGACATTCCGGGGAAAACTCCACACAGCGAATAGCGTCTTCATGTCTGCCAATAATTGCCTCTAAAATAAATTAAGAACTATTAGATAAGTAGAAACCAGTGATGTAAGAAGGTAAGGTAAGGGTATCACCCACTACCTTCTATACTACCATCTAAACATTTCTAAAAAAAGAAGAAATATAGCAAGCTTTCAAAATTTCTTTTACCAAATAGATTATAATAAAGAACGACCTCTTGCCTCTACTAAATTTTATAAGCCACTTAACTATAGTGTAGGCTAGTACAGTTATATTTAAGACCAATATATTAAAATTTTCCATTAAAAGACGACCATTGGAATAAAAACCCATTACATACATTTGATTTAGTTAGCTATTTGATTGCTTAAGGCTAGTCTCTTACTATTTCAAAGAAATGTTTGTAATCAATTTGAAAGATTTATAATAAAGAACAGACTCTAGCCAATAGTAACTTAAATATTTTATATAAAGATGTTTAGTAAAGAATGGGCTCAAGTCCAAAGGATCCGGGTTGCAGCGGTAGCTAGCAACCTAGTAAGAGACGATCACCTCCAATGTCAAGAAATATAAAACCCCCCAACTCCTAAAAAAAGAGTCAGATCAAAACAAAAAGTACACCATTAGAACCGCCTTGTCCGAATCCTCTATAAAGGAAACTTACCTCCCTTTGGCTTGAATAACAAAGAAAATATATTGGCTTGAAAATCAAGAAAATTGACTTTTACCACGTTATTCTCCACAAACGGGATATTTTTTTCTTTCCGCTTTTTCTTTCTGCTCAGCTAGCTGGGCACTGGAAAATCATAGAGAGCTGTATAATAGCTCATTTTAAAGGAAATTGCAACATCTAGTCACTTTTGTATTTAAAAATAAAATACTTTTTAAAGTAGAATCAATTTTGTCAAAAAAATTGCATTTTTGATGTATTTTCATACTGCAGTCTTTTCAAAGATATTTGAATTTTGAAGCAATAAAACAGTCCATGTAATGAACTCTATAGTAATAATAGCTACTTGTCTCAATAGTAACCGAAACTCCTGGAACCAAAATTTTCTTTTTTGGCTTAATCGCTAAAATTATTATGTAAACTGCAAAAATATTTATGATGCCTAATCAGTAATAGTAATTTTTTAATTTAAACAACAAAAATACATGAAAATTCTAAAATTAGTTTTGCTTTTTGTCTCCTGTTATAATAAAGAACGAACACTTGCTCATAGTAACTGAAATATTAATTAAAAGTAGTATATACATAAAGGATCGATCTGAAAATTAGTAAATAACAAACAACAGCATGTAATTGAATAGCTTAGTTGCCTGATTTTCTGTGGTTTTTTAATTTATTACAATAAGGAACGAAGTTTAACCCATAGTAACTTAAGTATTATATCAAACGGTTCGTTGTCATAGTAAAGAGCTGTGTAATGGCTCATTTTAAAGGAAATTGCTGTATATAGAAACCTTTTGTAATTAACAAAATTAATTATTATTATAATTACAATAAAGAACGACACCTTGCCCATGTTAACTAAAACATAAATAGGGATTATGTAATTTCAAATAGTATTATGGCTGTAGAGATGGCTGAAACCTAGTTACAATAAAAAACGATCATTGGAATAACAAAAATTGCATACCTTTGGAATTAGCTAGCTACTTGATTATTTGAGACTCGTCTCTTACTATTTAAAAGAAGAAAAAGCCGTAGGCTTTTTCCTGTGTGTAATCAGTGTATTATCATAGGCAACGCACTAGCACTGCCTGAGTAAAGAACGATGTAGGCACAATGTGTTTTTTTTTCTGGGTTGCAGCGATAGCTAGCAACCTCCAGGTTGCGGCGATAGCTAGCAACCTAGTAAGAGACGATCACGTCCAATGTTAAGAAATATAAACACCCAGAGTTCCTAACAAAGGAGTCAGATCAAAACAATTACATTAATAAGAAACATTTTCCTTAATTTAAACCATAATTACTTTCTGAAAAATTAGGGCCCGACCGGATTCGAACCGGTGACCTATCGATCTGCAGTCGATGGCACTACCTCTGAGCTAAGAACCCATTATGTTAAGAGAGAATTAAAGATGTTTACATGAATATTAGATATAAATTAAATTACAGTAGAGAACAAACTTTCAGCCCATAGTAACTAAAATAAGATTATAATTAATGTTAAAGATTGATAAATGACATTTTTTTGTGAGGAGTTATAATAAAGATCCAACTCCTGCCTATACTAACTGGTATGGGTCGCTTAACTATAGTGTAGGCTTGTAAAGTTGTATTTAAAGTCAACAAATTAAAAATTCCCTACAACAGGGAATCGAACCCCGATCGCCCTCTTGACAAGCGGTTATGTTTACCATTGTACTATTGGATACTCATGATGAATATGTTACATATAAGACATGATAAAAAATGGTTAACTTACTAAGAAAATTAAATAAGGAATCGGTCTGGTTAATTATAAATGGGGATTATGTAAGTTTAATTGATAGCATAGCTCTAGAGATGGCCAAAACCTAGTAAAGAATAAATCTTGGCACATATTGGGTTTAGTTTGATGCCTCATTTTCTGAATCCGGGTTTAGTGGTAGCTAGACACCTAGTAAGAGACTATCACGCCCCAGAGTAGAAAATAATTATATTAAAAGACGATCATTAGGATAATTAAATTAAAAGACGATCATTGGAATAGCATACCACTGCATACATTGGACTTTGTTAGCTACTTGATTGCTTGAGGTTCGTCTCTTACTATTTCAAAGAAGAAAAAGCCGTAGGCTTTTTCCTGTTTGTAATGATATAGCATAAAACGAAACCTTAGTTGTAACTGACGTCATCCTGGTTGCTATTGGTAATTTATAATTTATAATAAAGAACGAACTCTTGCCTATACTAAATTGCATACTCAACTTAATTATAGTTAATTATATAGTAATGATATGGTTTATTGATAGCTGAATTACATTTTATAATAAAGAACGACCTCTTGCCTATACTAAATTTTATACGCCACTTAATTATAGTGTAGGTTAGCTTACCTGGTCTTACCGGCACTTCCAGTGCTGTATAATTAAATCTCAAGACAAAATATCAAAGGCAGCGCAGCGCTGCCTATGATATTAGCGATGTGGGCATAATATAATGTTTCGTTTATTAGACCAAGGCACTTCTTATAGAAATCAACTAAAAAAAACAAGTTTTTTTTTAACTGAAAGTAAGGAGTGACATTAAAACTTAAAACGAACAGACTTTATTCCGTATATATAATAAAGATCGAACTCTTCCCTATACTAACTTGCATAGGCAACTTCACTATAGTGAAGATTACAGTATTTATATTATACATCATTATAAATTATAAAAGGTTCGAATGTTCGAAGATTATAGAGTTAAAAATTTTCCCACACCGGGAATCGGACCCCGTCCTCCTAAGTAAAAGTTAACTATCCTAGCCACTAGACCAAATGGGACCATAAAGAAGAATGATTTAAGAACAATATGCATATTATTATTTCACCATACCAATTATAATAAGGCCAAAACAAAATCGTCGAATTGCAACCTTACTTTTGACACATCAGTTAAATCTTCATCAGACTTAAAAACTGTTTTGCTAGTTTTGCAGTAAAGAACGAACCTTTGCCCATAGTAGCAGAAATAAGAATATCTAGGTTGCATCCGGGTTGCAGCGGTAGCTAGCAACCTAGTAAGAGACGATCACCTCCAATGTCAAGAAATATAAAACCCCCCAACTCCTAAAAAAAGAGTCAGATCAAAGCCCATGTTAACTGAAAGCTTTTTCTTTCTCCTCAGCTAGCTGGGCATTTACAGTAATAAAGAACGATCTCTCTCCCATACTAACTGATATATGGTGGTTCCAGGTGTAGTTACATTACATAAAGGATCGATGTGGTTCATTATAAATTATAAAAGGTTTAGAGCTTCTAATGTTCGAAGATTATAGAGTTAAAAATTTTCCAATACCGGGAATCGAACCCGAGCCTTCTAGATCAAAGCCAGCTATCCTATCCGCTACACCATATGGGACTATAAAACAGCATGATTTAAGAACCATATGCATATTATTATTTCACCGTATTTTCCGGGTTGCATCCGGGTTGCAGCGGTAGCTAGCAACCTAGTAAGAGACGATCACCTCCAATGTCAAGAAATATAAAACCCCCCAACTCCTAAAAAAAGAGTCAGATCAAAACAAAAAGTACACCATTAGAACCGCCTTGTCCGAATCCTCTATAAAGGAAACTTACCGCCCTTTGGCTTGAATAACAAAGAAAATATATTGGCTTGAAAATCAAGAAAATTGACTTTTACCACGTTATTCTCCACAAACGAGATATTTTTTTCTTTCCGCTTTTTTTTCTGCTCAGCTAGCTGGGCACTGGAAAATCATAGAGAGCTGTATAATAGCTCATTTTAAAGGAAATTGCAACATCTAGTCACTTTTGTATTTAAAAATAAAATACTTTTTAAAGTAGAATCAATTTTGTCAAAAAAATTGTATTTTTGATGTATTTTCATACTGCAGTCTTTTCAAAGATATTTGAATTTTGAAGCAATAAAACAGTCCATGTAATGAACTCTATAGTAATAATAGCTACTTGTCTCAATAGTAACCGAAACTCCTGGAACCAAAATTTTCTTTTTTGGCTTAATCGCTAAAATTATTATGTAAACTGCAAAAATATTTATGATACCTAATCAGTAATAGTAATTTTTTAATTTAAACAACAAAAATACATGAAAATTCTAAAATTAGTTTTGCTTTTTGTCTCCTGGAAGAAATTTTTTTTTCATCTCAGTTCAAATTTATTATTGTATCCTGGAACCAAGCTTTCTTTGGTTTGTAACCCGTAAAGTACATATCTCCATATTATTGTCTCATAATTGCAATTATTTTAGTTTTCAGTCCAGAATCACTAAACTTATTATGTAAACTGCAAAAATATTTATGGTGTCTAACCAATAATACTAATTTTGTAATTCAAACAAGATAAATACCTGAAAATTTTAAAATTAGTTTTGTTTTATGCTAGGTTTTAGATACTCGACACGGGATTTTGTGTGCTTAATAATTTTAAACCTTGAAAAAATATGATCTCACGCGAGTGGAAAAAAAGAAAGAATAACCAAAAACAATATGAAAATAGAACAATCCAAATTTCTACTAATAGAAAACTTTACTACACAAAAAATAAAGCTAACATCCTGAAATATCAGAAAAGTTTATTTAAAAGAGATAAAAATGCCACCAAACGCAATAAAGCTCGAGCACGCGTAAGGATTGCTACTAAGATGTCTTGTGATCCAGGATTTAAGAAAATGAAATATGACAGAGCAAAACAGAGGTATCTTACAGATCAGGGGTATCGAGAAGGGAAAATTGAGACAGCGAAACAAAAGAGCAAGGAAAGGTATGATAACGATATAGATTACCGAAACAAACATAAGAAAAAAGTTGCTACCAGAATAATGGGTAGATACTGGGGTGACAAAAGCTATAATGAAAAAATTAAATTCTCTGCGAGGTTGTACCGAAGAACGCATAAGGACAAAGGGAAAAATTACATTCAGAAATACAAGAAGATGGCAAAAATGCAGGCTGATCTTTGTAAATTGAGAAACATTTTACGCATGTTTTATCGGGATCACGAAAAGTATTCGAAATTACAGATTAAAATTCTCTTTGAAAGAGCGGATGCTGTTGAAAAGTCGGCTAGAAATGCTTTGGCAAAGCTTCATAGCAATATCCAAAAGAAATGTTGTCAGTTTAACGAAAAGCTTCCAAGGTATGGATTGGCAACTGCGGAACAGTTTATAGATGCAATGGAAAATGTTCGACAACACAGTGAATATACGGAGGCGTACTTCTTAGAAAATTCGTATATTAATTTTGGAAGGAGCAATTGCAGTTTATGTAGCAGCAATAAAAATATATATATTTACAATAAGGAACGAACTTTAACCCATTGTAACTTAAGTATTAAATCAAAACGGTTCGTTGTCATAGTAAAGAGCTGTGTAATGGCTTATTTTTAAGGAAACTGCTGTATATAGAAACCTTTTGTAATTAGCAAAATTAATTATTATTATAAAACAAATTATTACGATGTGGTAAAGAACTAACTCTAGGCGATAGCAACTAATTTAATTTTGAAAAGAAAGAATTACAGCAGAAACCTAAATGGTAGTATAAGTAAGCTACATTTAATAACAACCGTCCACCAGGATTTGAACTCGGATCGCAGGATTCAAAGTCTTAAGTGCTAACCACTACACCAAGAAATGTTCATATAAGAAAGAATTTTAACAGTATATGATAACTTAAAGACCAAACTCTAACCATCAGTATTGTCTATCAGATCGTTTTAACGAACTTTATAGCAATTTTATACATTAAAAGACGATCATTGGAATAAAAAATTATTGCATACATTGGACTTAGTTAGCTACTTGATCGTTTGAGGTTCGTCTCTTACTATTTCAAAGAAGAAAAAGCCGTAGGCTTTTTCCTGTTTGTAATATCTGGGTTGCAGCGGTAGCTAGCAACCTAGTAAGAGTCGATCACGTCAAATGTTAAGAAATATAAAAAACCATAGTTACAATAATTACAATAAAGAGCGTGTATGGGTGTGAGGAGTGGTTATATCATCATAGTAGTAGCTATAGCTTGAATCTAGTAAAAGTCCAATTGCCAAAGCCAAAAGCGGTGGCGTAATCTTGTGAAAGTTCAGGGTTGCAGCGGTAGCTAGCAACCTAGTAAGAGACGTTCACATCTCGTTATAATAAAGAACGACCTCTTACCTATACTAAATTTTATACGCAACTTAATTATAGAATATGTTAGTAATTTAACAGATAGCAAGGCACTGCAACATTGTAGAGAGTTGTTCAATGGCTCATTTTGAAGGAAATCCGGGTTGCAGCGGTAGCTAGCAACCTAGTAAGAGACGATCACCTCCAATGTTAAGAAATATAAAAACCCGTAGCTCCTAAAAAAAGAGTCAGATCAAAACAAAAAGTACACCATTAGAACCGCCTTGTCCAAATCCTCCATAAAGGAAACTTACCGCCCTTTGGCTTGAATAACAAAGAAAATATATTGGCTTGAAAATCAAGAAAATTGACTTTTACCACGTTATTCTCCACAAACGGGATATTTTTTTCTTTTTTTTCTTTTTTTTTCTTTTGTATCCAGAGATAGCTTGGCACTGGAACATCGTAGAGGGTTATTCAATAGCTCATTTTAAAGGAAATTAATTGGGTTAAAAATCTATAGTAACTAAAATAAATTATTTTTAAAAGAGAATAAATTTTTTCAATAAAAACTGTATTTTTGATGCAGTGACGTCATAATTACTATATAAGAAACGTCAAAACTGCAAAAGGTCTCATTCATGAATACATAATGGTTAGATCAAAGCAAGCTGCACGCAAGTTAAAAAATCAGTACTAAAAAATCAAGAAAAGTGGCAGCTACTGCAACATTCTGCCTAAACGGGATATTTTTTTTCTCTTTTTATAATCCGGGTTGCAGCGGTAGCTAGCAACCTAGTAAGAGACGATCACGTCCAATGTTAAGAAATATAAAAACCCGTAGTTCCTAACAAAGGAGTCAGATCAAAACAAAAAGTACACCATTAGAACCGCCTTGTCCGAATCCTCTATAAAGGAAACTTACCGCCCTTTGGCTTGAATAACAAAGAAAATATATTGGCTTGAAAATCAAGAAAATAGACTTTTACCACGTTATTCTCCCCAAACGGGATATTTTTTTCTTTTTTTTTTCTTTGTTTCCAGAGATAGCTTGGCACTGGAACATCGTAGAGGGTTGTTCAATAGCTCATTTTAAAGGAAATTAATTGGGTTAAAAACCTTTTGTAACTAAAATAAATTATTTCTAAAAGAGAATAAATTTTTCCAATAAAAACTGTATTTTTGATGCAGTGACGTCATAATTACTATATAAGAAACGTCAAAACTGTAAATGGTCTCATTCATGAATACATAATGGTTAGATCAAAGCAAGCTACACGCAAGTTAAAAAATCAGTACTAAAAAATCAAGAAAAGTGGCAGCTACTACAACATTCCGCCTTAACGGGATATTTTTTTCTCTTTTCTTTGTTTCCAGTATAATAAAGATCAAACTCTTCCCTATACTAACTTGCATACGCAACTTTACTATAGTTAAGATTACAGTATATATATTTTTTTTACATTAAAAGACGATCACTGAAATAACAAACCATTCCATACATTGGACTTAGTTAGCTACTTGATTGTTTGAGTTTCGTCTCTTACTATTTAAAAGAAGAAAAAGTCGTAGGCTTTTTCCTGTTTGTATTTTTACAGTAAAGAACGATCTCTCTCCCATACTAACTGATATATGGTGGTTCCAGGTGTAGTTCACAGTAAAGAACAATCGCTCATGCATAGTAACTGATATATGGTGGTTCCTTACATTAAAAGACGATTTACATTAAAAGACGATCATTCGAAGAACATACCATTGCATATATTGGACTTAGTTAGCTGCTCGATTTCTTGAAAAAAATCTTATTTATCAACGGAAACTAGAATAATTCCTGAAAATTTTAAATAAGATAATTTTATAATTATAATAAAGATCGAACTCTTCCCTATACTAACTTGCATACGCAACTTCACTATAGTTAAGATTACAGTATTTATATTATACATCATTATAGATTATAAAAGGTTCAAATGTTCGAAGATTATATCCGGGTTGCAGCGGTAGCTAGCAACCTAGTAAGAGACGATCACCTCCAATGTCAAGAAATATAAAACCCCCCAACTCCTAAAAAAAGAGTCAGATCAAAACAAAAAGTACACCATTAGAACCGCCTTGTCCGAATCCTCTATAAAGGAAACTTACCTCCCTTTGGCTTGAATAACAAAGAAAATATATTGGCTTGAAAATCAAGAAAATTGACTTTTACCACGTTATTCTCCACAAACGGGATATTTTTTTCTTTCCGCTTTTTCTTTCTGCTCAGCTAGCTGGGCACTGGAAAATCATAGAGAGCTGTATAATAGCTCATTTTAAAGGAAATTGCAACATCTAGTCACTTTTGTATTTAAAAATAAAATACTTTTTAAAGTAGAATCAATTTTGTCAAAAAAATTGCATTTTTGATGTATTTTCATACTGCAGTCTTTTCAAAGATATTTGAATTTTGAAGCAATAAAACAGTCCATGTAATGAACTCTATAGTAATAATAGCTACTTGTCTCAATAGTAACCGAAACTCCTGGAACCAAAATTTTCTTTTTTGGCTTAATCGCTAAAATTATTATGTAAACTGCAAAAATATTTATGATGCCTAATCAGTAATAGTAATTTTTTAATTTAAACAACAAAAATACATGAAAATTCTAAAATTAGTTTTGCTTTTTGTCTCCTGGAAGAAATTTTTTTTTCATCTCAGTTCAAATTTATTATTGTATCCTGTAACCCGTAAAGTACATATCTCCATATTATTGTCTCATAATTGCAATTATTTTAGTTTTCAGTCCAGAATCACTAAACTTATTATTTAAACTGCAAAAATATTTATGGTGTCTAACCAATAATACTAATTTTGTAATTCAAACAAGATAAATACCTGAAAATTTTAAAATTAGTTTTGTTTTATGCTAGGTTTTAGATACTCGACACGGGATTTTGTGTGCTTAATAATTTTAAATCTTGAAAAAATATGGTCTCACGCGAGTGGAAAAAAAGAAAGAATAACCAAAAACAATATCAAAATAGAACAATCCAAATTTCTACTAATAGAAAACTTTACTACACAAAAAATAAAGCTAACATCCTGAAATATAAGAAAAGTTTATTTAAAAGAGATAAAAATGCCACCAAACGCAATAAAGCTCGAGCACGCGTAAGGATTGCTACTAAGATGTCTTGTGATCCAGGATTTAAGAAAATGAAATATGACAGAGCAAAACAGAGGTATCTTACGGATCAGGGGTATCGAGAAGGGAAAATTGAGACAGCGAAACAAAAGAGCAAGGAACGGTATGATAACGATATAGATTACCGAAACAAACATAAGAAAAAAGTTGCTACCAGAATAATGGGTAGATACTGGGGTGACAAAAGCTATAATGAAAAAATTAAATTCTCTGCGAGGTTGTACCGAAGAACGCATAAGGACAAAGGGAAAAATTACATTCAGAAATACAAGAAGATGGCAAAAATGCAGGCTGATCTTTGTAAATTGAGAAACATTTTACGCATGTTTTATCGGGATCACGAAAAGTATTCGAAATTACAGATTAAAATTCTCTTTGAAAGAGCGGATGCTGTTGAAAAGTCGGCTAGAAATGCTTTGGCAAAGCTTCATGGCAATATCCAAAAGAAATGTTGTCAGTTTAACGAAAAGCTTCCAAGGTATGGATTGGCAACTGCGGAACAGTTTATAGATGCAATGGAAAATGTTCGACAACACAGTGAATATACGGAGGCGTACTTCTTAGAAAATTCGTATATTAATTTTGGAAGGAGCAATTGCAGTTTATGTAGCAGCAATAAAAATATATATACAAGCATACCTATCAACAGCGAAGGAAAAGCAATGTTTTTCAATTATGGCGAAAACGAGCCTGTTAGGGTTATTAGTAAATGTGTTTGTAAGACTAATGATTTAGAACAAATTCCTGGAACACCGACTCAAGAAAAAAGCATTTCTAACTGTGTTTTAAACAGTTCGTTTAGTTCTACTGAATATTTGGCAAAAAATTCTCTGTGTAGTAGAACACACTGTCCTGAAAAGTACGAGACAACTATTGAAAAATGCTCTAAAACTAGATCTGACAAGGAAATTATGATGGCTGAAGTCACCTATAACAATCTGAGTAAAAATTCAAAACCAAAAATTGGGCAGCAGGTTACTTGGCAATGTCACCCTGATATCTGCAAGCTCTATCCGACGGATATTGAATTATGTCAAATTCTTTTTGATATCCTTGAAAACAATATAGCATTAAAATTTTCAACTGACAAAGTGGTTAATTTCTACCTTGGCGGCTTGGATTATTGTGAAATCAATTACAGGGACACAAGAAAGCATGGGCATTCGTTATACTGTAGCCCAAATGAGGGATGTCAGAGCTATTTGCGTTCTCTAAGGGCACTAGCTCCACATTTTCCTGTCTTGAACTGTTTCATTAATAGCGTATATAAGGCAGTATCAAAATGTAAGATTATACAACATATTAATCTACTAAAAGTCGAGGGCTCGTACAAGGAACTAAGTCATCACATAGAAGAAGTGTCAAGTAGACTCTGTCGTAATAATAGTCAAGACTTCATTTACGGTGATGGCAATATTAGAGTTTCTGTGGATGAAAATACAATAATAAAATTATTTGGTGAGAGCCTTGATAAGGTAGCTAACATTAGGGATGTATACCCCACAATGCATTGTGACAGTTGTGAGCAGATAAAGACAAAATACCGATTGAAGAGTCTAAGATCCCTTTCAAATAAGAAAGGTTTTGATGTAATGATGGCCACGATTTTAGAACACCTACAACAGGACATACCCAAAGATGACAGAGAAGAACTAATTCAATGTACAGGTTGGAAAGAGGATGTCATAGATTCATTCTTTGTCTGTGATTACTGTGCTGGGAAAATGTTGAAAAGTCAGGAGAATGTCCGATCAGTATTAAATAACCTTCATATAGACTGTACACCGGAATGTATAAAGTGTTTAAATAATTTTGAAATGGCAATGATTCGATTTGTAATGCCTTGTCTTACGATCGTCAGATTAGGGCAAGTAACTGCATTGAAGAGACCTAGAACAGAACTTGTTGACGCTCTTAAGGGGAGAATAGTATATCTACCTGTTGATGTGCAAGCAAATGCAGATATTCAGCCTGAAAAACTTCTTAACATTGATAGTTTTGTAGTCATTGTCAATGGTCAGCCTACTTACAACAAGAATGTTTGGACTGCACTAATAGATCTGAGAAAAGTCCATGAAGCACTGTTGTGGTTAAGAGAGAACAACAGTCTCTATAAAACAATACATGCATACACCCTAGAAGATTTAAAAAAAATACTTGAAGCCCGTCTTGCTGAAAAAGCGGTTGGTATTGATAATTTACCTGAAATACCGGAAGCTGCAATCCTTCAGAAACTGACAGAAAGTGCAAAATCTACATTGGTTGAACATTTTTCTGTCCAGCCTCTCAATTCAGCGGTTCCAAAAGACTTCATTGAAGATTTTAAGCAAATGAAAGATTATAATAAAGAACGACCTCTTACCTATGCTAAATATTATACGCCACTTAATTATAGTATAGGTTATCTGGGTTGCTACAGTAAAGAACGATCTCTCATCCATAGTAACTAATAAATGGTGGTTCCAGGGGTAGTACACTTGAGGTTCGTCTCTTACTATTTAAAAGAAGAAAAAGCCGTAGGCTTTTTCCTGTTTGTAATGATATAACATAAAAGAAAACCCAAGTGGTAACTGATTACAGTAAAGAACGATCTCTCGCTCATAGTAACTGATTTGTCAATTATTACGATAAAAGACGATCATTGGAATAACAAACAATTGCATACAATGGAATTAGCTGGCTACTTGATTTTTTGAGACTCGTCTTTCCGGGTTGCAGCGGTAGCTAGCAACCTAGTAAGAGACGATCACGTCCAATGTTAAGAAATATAAAAACCCATAGTTCCTAACAGAGGAGTCAGATCAAAACAAAAGTACACCATTAGAACCGCCTTGTCCGAAACCCCTGTATAGAAAACTTTCTGTCCCTTGATTTGAACAGCAAGGGAAATATATTGGCTTAAAAATCAAGAAAAGTGGCAGCTACTACAACATTCTGCCTAAACGGGATATTTTTTTCTTTTTTTCTCTTTTCTTTCTTTTCCACAGATAGCTTGGCACTGGAATTACAATAAAGAACGAACTCTTGCCTATACAAACTTGTATAGTGGGACATAAGGATTGATCATAAATGGTGTTAGTCAAGAGGATCTTATCCGGGTTGCAGCGGTAGTATAATAAAGATCGAATTCTTCCCTATACTAACTTGCATAGGCAACTTCACTATAGTTAAGATTACAGTATTTATAAGAGTTAAAAATTTTCCCACACCGGGAATCGAACCCGGGCCTGTTAAGTGAAAGTTAACTATCCTAGACACTAGACCATATGGGACCATAAAGAAGTATGATTTAAGAACCATATGCATATTATTATTTCACCATACCAATTATAATAAGGCCAAAACATCCGGGTTGCAGCGGTAGCTAGCAATCTAGTAAGAGACGATCATGTCCAATGTTAAGAAATATAAAAACCCATAGTTCCTAAAAAAGGAGTCAGATCAAAACAAAAAGTACACCATTAGAACCGCCTTGTCCGAAACCCCTGTATAGGAAACTTTCTGTCCCTTGGCTTGAACAGCAAGGGAAATATATTGGCTTGAAAATCAAGAAAAGTGGCAGCTACTACAACATTCTTCCTAAACGGGATATTTTTTTCTTTTTTTCTTTGTTTCCAGAGATAGCTTGGCACTGGAACATCGTAGAGGGTTGTTCAATAGCTCATTTTAAAGGATATTAATTGGGTTAAAAACCTTTTGTAACTATTTACAGTAAAGAATCCGGGTTGCAGCGGTTTATAATAAAGAACGAACTCTTTCCTATACTAAATAAGCCACTATTTTTATTAAGGTTATATGACTTTTAGGGGTTTTATAATAAAGATCGAACTCTTCCCTATACTAACTTGCATAGGCAACTTAACTATAGTTAAGATTTTATAATAAAGAACGAATATTTTACCGACTATCTACTAATAACCATATATGACGTAATAAGTGACATGACGTAATATCTAAAACCTATTGTGTACTAATAATTATCCGGGTACAACATTCTGCCTAAACGGGATATTTTTTTTTTATATAATAAAGATCGAACTCTTCCTTATACTAACTTGCATACGCAACTTCACTATAGTTAAGATTACAGTATTTATATTATACATCATTATAGATTATAAAAGGTTCAAATGTTCGAAGATTATAGAGTTAAAAATTTTCCCACACCGGGAATCGAACCCGAGCCTGTTAAGTGAAAGTTAACTATCCTAGCCACTAGACCATATGGAACCATAAAGAAGTATGATTTTAGAGCCATATGCATATTATTATTTCACCATACCAATTATAATAAGGCCAAAACAAAATCGTCGACTTGCAACCTTACTTTTGACACATTAGTTAAATCTTCATCAGGCTTAAAAAATTTTTTGCTAGTTTTTTATAATAAAGAACGAATATTTTACCGATTATCTACTAATAACCATATATGACGTATTAAGTGACATGACGTAATATCTAAAACCTATTGTGTACTAATAACCATATATGACTTAATGAGCGACATGACGTAAAAATTGAAAAAATTAATTTTTATTTTATTTTCATTTTTAGTTCAGAATCGCTAAAGTTAGAAACTGCAAAAATATTTATGGTGTCTGAACAATAGTTTTAATCTTTTAATTTAGACTAGAAAAATACCTGAAAATTTCAAAATTAGTTTAATTTTTTGTTAGGTTCTTGATACTTGATACGGGACATAAAAATTCAACTAATGGTTACATAATGGTTTTAATCAAGCAAGCTACACGTAAGTTAAAAAAAGAGTACTACCAAAAAAACAGAGATAGCATCTTGAAAAGAGAAAAGCAAAGGTATTCAACCGACCAGGTTGTTTATAATAAAGAACGAATATAAAGTTATTATAATCACATTGAAAAGGTAACTGTTTAAAATACGTTGAAAATATACTGTGGGATTGCTTTTTCTCGTATAACTTATATATGACGTAATAAGTGAATGCAATATTTATACACGTTCTTCTTACGACAAGAAATTTTTATTTTATTCTTGTTCTCAGTTTAGGATCACTAAAGTTATCACCAAAACTATAAAAATATTTATGGTATCTGAGTAATAATTTGAATCTCTTAATTCAAACTAGAAAAATACCTTAAAATTTCAAATTTAGTTTCATTTTTGTTTCGTTAACATAAAGGTCACTATAAAAGAAGCCAGTTGAATGAGGCAAGTCAATCTGAGGGAACTGAGTCTATATACCATTGTTGTATATAGAAATCTTTTGTAATTAAAAAAAAATAATTATTATTATAAAATTTATTTTAAAGAACGAACTCTTACCTATACTAAATGGCATACTCAACTTAATTATAGTTAATCATAAAGTATTGATAAGGTTTTACTGATAGCTGAATTATAAATTAAAATAAAAAAACGGGTAGTTTTGAACAACCAGCCTTTCGGCTAATGGCTAATCGTGCTATCAACTTGTAATGTGACGTCCTAAATTAAAGTGGTAAAATTAACAATATGATCCGGGTTGCAGCGGTAGCTAGCAACCTAGTAAGAGTCACCTCCAATGTTAAGAAATATAAAACCCCCCAACTCCTAAAAAAAGAGTCAGATCAAAACAAAAAGTACACCATTAGAACCACCTTGTCCGAATCCTCTATAAAGGAAACTTACCGCCCTTTGGCTTGAATAACAAAGAAAATATATTGGCTTGAAAATCAAGAAAATTGACTTTTACCACGTTATTCTCCACAAACGGGATATTTTTTCTTTCCGCTTTTTTTTCCTGCTCAGCTAGCTGGGCACTGGAAAATCATAGAGAGCTGTATAATAGCTCATTTTAAAGGCAATTGCAACATCTAGTGCCTTTTGTAATTAAAAATAAAATACTTTTTAAAGTAGAATTTACAATAAAGAACGACACCTAGCCCATGTTAACTGAAACATAAATAGGGATTATTTTATTTCCATCAGTGTCATGGCTGTAGAGATGGCTGAAACCTAGTAAAGAACAAACCATTACAGTAAAAAACAAACTTACAACCCATAGAAACTAAAATACGATTATAATTTCATTTTAAAGATTGATCAATGATGTCATAATCGTAGGTTTTAGCCAGGTCGTCTCTTACTATTCCAATTAAGAAAAAGCCATAGGCTTTTTCCTGTTTGTAATACAGTAAGGATTTCAGTAAAGGGGCGACAATATTCCAGTAAAAGATGCTTCAAATGAGAGGAAAGAAGACACCATTTCTCATTCTGGCAGTAAGATCCGGGTTGCAGCGGTAGCTAGCAACCTAGTAAGAGACGATCACGTCCAATGTTAAGAAATATAAAAACCCATATGGTCCTAAAAAAGGAGTCAGATCAAAACAAAAAGTACACCCTTAGAACCGCCTTGTCCGAAACCCCTTGAAAGGAAACTTACCGCCCTTTGGCTTGAATAGCAAGGGAAATATATTGGCTTGAAAATCAAGAAAAGTGGCAGCTACTACAATATTCTGCCTAAACGGGATATTTTTTTCTTTTTTTCTTTCTTTTCCAGAGATAGCTTTGCACTGGAACATCGTAGATAGTTGTTCAATGGCTCATTTTAAAGGAAATTGATTGGGTTAAAAATCTATAGTAACTAAAATAAATTATTTCTAAAAGAGAATAAATTTTTCCACCAAAAACTGCATTTTTGATGTCTTTCCATACTGCAGTCTTTTCAAAGATAATTGAATTTTGAAGCAATCAAACAGTTCATGTTAATGAACTTTATAGTAATTTACATTAAAAGACAATCACTGAAATAACAAACCATTCCATACATTGGACTTAGTTAGCTACTTGATTGTTTGAGTTTCGTCTCTTACTATTTAAAAGAAGAAAAAGCCGTAGGCTTTTTCCTGTTTGTATTTATAGTTAAAAAACGAACTCAAGTCCAAAGAAACTGAACCCTGTGGTTCATTCATATTATCTTCATTATTTTAGCTAATTATAATAAAGAACGACCTCTTGCCTATACTAAATTATATAGGCCACTTAACTATAGTAAAGGTTAGTAAATCACTGAAATAACAAACCATTCCATACATTGGACTTAGTTAGCTACTTGATTGTTTGAGTTTCGTCTCTTACTATTTAAAAGAAGAAAAAGCCGTAGGCTTTTTCCTGTTTGTATTTATAGTTAAAAAACGAACTCAAGTCCAAAGAAACTGAACCCTGTGGTTAATTCATATTATCTTCATTATTTAGCTAGAATGTAAATAAACAAGTTTCTTTTTTAAATTTTAAATTGAAAAGATAGTGTTTTTAATTCAACATATTAAAAGTTTTTACAATAAAGAACGACACTTAGCCCATGTTAACTGAAACATAAATAAGGATTATGTAATTTCCATCATTTTAATAAGGGACGACCTCTTGTCTAAACTAAATTTTATACGCAACTTAATTATAGTATAGGTTAGTAATTCCACAGATAGCTGGCACTGGAACGTCGTAGAGAGTTGTTCAATGGCTCATTTTAAAGAAAATTAACGGGGTTAAAAACCTTTTGTACTTAAAACAAAGTATTTTTAAAATAGATTATACATAAAAGATCGATACTGTAAATTGGAATTTTGTAAGTATCGTCGGTATCATGGGTTTTATTGATAGCTGAATTACAAACTAAAAGAAATTAATTATAGCAAAGAACGACCTCTACCCCATTTTAACTGAAAAGATCTATTCACAAGATATTTCCGGGTTGCAGCGGTTGCTAGCAACTTAGTAAGAGACGATCACGTCCAATGTTAAGAAATATAAAACCCCCCAACTCCTAAAAAAAGAGTCAGATCAAAACAAATAGTACACCATTAGAACCGCCATGCCTGAAACCCCTGTAGAGGGAGCTTTCTGTCATTTGGCCTGATTATAATAAAGAACGAACGCTTGCTCATAGTAACTGAAATATTAATTAAAAGTAGTATATACATAAAGGATCGATCTGAAAATTAGTAAATAACAAACAACAGCATGTAATTGAATAGCTTAGTTGCCTGATTTTCTGTGGTTTTTTAATTTAAAACACGAGAAAGAGTATAGTTGAAAACAAAGGTCGTAAAAAATTCCTTCGACCTGGATTTGAACCAGCGACATATGTCCGTTTGCCGTTCGATGACTCTACCAACTGAGCTACCGAAGGCTTACACTATTATTTGACTAAATATTATATCATGTATATCCGGGTTGCAGCGGTAGCTAGCAACCTAGTAAGAGACGATCACGTCCAATGTTAAGATATATAAAAACCCATAACTCCTAAGAAAAAGGTCAGATCAAATCCGGGTTGCAGCGGTAGCTAGCAACCTATTAAGAGACGATCACGTCCAATGTTAAGAAATATAAAAACCCATAGCTCCTAAAAAGGAGTCAGATCAAAACAAAAAGTACACCATTAGAACCGCCTTGTCCGAAACCCCTTTATAGGAAACTTTATGTCCCTTGGCTTGAACAGCAAGGGAAATATATTGGCTTGAAAATCAAGAAAATTGACTTTAACCACGTTATTCTCCCCAAACGGGATATTTTTTTCTCTTTTCTTTTTTCTTTTCCACAGATAGCTTGGCACTGGAACATCGTAGAGGGTTGTTCAATAGCTCATCCTAAAGGAAATTAATTGGGTTAAAAATCTATAGTAACTAAAATAAATTATTTCTGAAAGAGAATAAATTTTTCCAATAAAAACTGTATTTTTGATGCAGTGACGTCATAATTATCCGGGTTGCAGCGGTAGCTAGCAACCTAGTAAGAGACGATCACGTCCAATGTTAAGAAATATAAAAACCCATAGTTCCTAACAAAGGAGTCAGTTCAAAACAAAAAGTACACCATTAGAACCGCCTTGTCCGAAACCCCTGTATAGGAAACTTTCTGTCCCTTGGCTTGAACAGCAAGGGAAATATATTGGCTTGAAAATCAAGAAAATTGACTTTAACCACGTTATTCTCCACAAACGGGATATTTTTTTTCTCTTTTCTTTTTTTTTGTATCCAGAGATAGCTTGGCACTGGAACATCGTAGATAGTTGTTCAATAGCTCATTTTAAAGGAAATTAATTGGGTTAAAAATCTATAGTAACTAAAATAAATTATTTCTAAAAGAGAATGAATTTTTCCACCAAAAACTGCATTTTTGATGTCTTTTCACACTGCAGTCTTTCAAACATAATCGTATACCAGCGGTAAGATTTGAACCCACGCCTCCGACGAGACTGGTGGCTAACACCAGTGCCTTGGACCACTCGGCCAGGCTACCTCTCATAAATAAATATATATGTGAATTTGGGTTGCAGCAGTAGCTAGCAACCTAGTAAGAGACGATCAGTCCAATGCTAAGAAATATAAAAACCCAAAACTCCTAAAAATAGAGTCAGATCAAAACAAAAGTACATCATTAGAATTACCTTGTCTGAAACCCTACTAGATAAATAATGAATGTCATCATAGTTTTATATTAGAGCTATGACGTGAATAGAAAAACACGAAATTATATTGTTGTTTCTGATGACGTCATGAAATAATATCATTGCGCCATGACGTCAATAAAATCATTACGCCGTGACGTCATAATTACTACTTAAGAACGACAAAGATGTAAATTCTCTCATTCTTGATTAGATAATGGTTAGATCGAAGCAAGCTATACGCAAGTTGAAAAAACAGTACTACACAAACAACAGAGATAGTATCTTGAAAAGAAAAAAGCAAAGGTATTCAACCGACCAGGCGTATCGAGAAGTAATAATTGAGAGAGCAAAACAAAGGTATTCAACCGATTATAATAAAGATCGAACTCTTCCCTATACTAACCTGCATAGGCAACTTCACTATAGTTAAGATTACAGTATTTATATTATACATCATTATAAATTATAAAAGGTTCAAATGTTCGAAGATTATAGAGTTAAAAATTTTCCCACACCGGGAATCGAACCCGGGCCTGTTAAGTGAAAGTTAACTGTCCTAGCCACTAAACCATATGAGACCATAAAGAAGTATGATTTAAGAGCCATATGCATATTATTATTTCACCATACCAATTATAATAAGGCCAAAACAAAATCGTCGACTTGCAACCTTACTTTTGATACATTAGTTAAATCTTCATCAGACTTAAAAAATGTTTTGCTAGTTTTACATGAAAGAACGAAAAAAGCCCATAGTAGCAGAAATAAGAATATATAGGTTGCAGTGGTAGCTAGCAACCTATTACATAATCCGGGTTTAAGTGGTATCTAGCAACCTAGTAAGAAACGCCAAATTAAAAGATGATCATTAGAAGAACAAACAATTGCTTATATTGGACTCAGTTAGCTGCCTGATTCTTTGAGGTTTTATAATAAAGAACGACCTCTTGCCTCTACTAAATTTTATAGGCCACTTAACTATAGTGTAGGCTAGTACAGTTATATTTATGGCCAATATATTAAAATTTTCCATTAAAAGACGACCATTGGAATAAAAACCCATTACATACATTTGATTTAGTTAGCTATATGATTGCTTAAAGCTATTCTCTTACTATTTCCGGGTTGCAGCGGTAGCTAGCAACCTAGTAAGAGACGATCACGTCCAATGTTAAGAAATATAAAAACCCATAGCTCCCAAAAAAGGAGTCAGATCAAAACAAAAGTACACCATTAGAACCGCCTTGTCCGAAACCCCTGTATAGGGAACTTTCTGTCCCTTGGCTTGAACAGCAAGGTAAATATATTGGCTTGAAAATCAAGAAAATTGACTTTAACCACGTTATTCTCCCCAAACGGAATATTTTTTTCTTTTTTTTTTCTTTTTTTTTTCTTTTGTATCCAGAGATAGCTTGGCATTGGAACATCGTAGAGGGTTGTTCAATAGCTCATTTTAAAGGAAATTAATTGGGTTAAAAATCTATAGTAACTAAAATAAATTATTTCTAAAAGAGAATAAATTTTTCCAATAAAAACTGTATTTTTGATGCAGTGACGTCATAATTACTATATAAGAAACGTCAAAACTGTAAATGGTCTCATTCATGAATACATAATGGTTAGATCAAAGCAAGCTACACGCAAGTCAAAAAATCAGTACTAAAAAATCAAGAAAAGTGGCAGCTACTACAACATTCTGCCTAAACGGGATATTTTTTTCTCTTTTCTTTGTTTCCAGTATAATAAAGATCAAACTCTTCCCTATACTAACTTGCATACGCAACTTTACTATAGTTAAGATTACAGTATTTATATTTTTTTTTTACATTAAAAGACGATCACTGAAATAACAAACCATTCCATACATTGGACTTAGTTAGCTACTTGATTGTTTGAGTTTCGTCTCTTACTATTTAAAAGAAGAAAAAGCCGTAGGCTTTTTCCTGTTTGTATTTATAGTTAAAAAACGAACTCAAGTCCTAAGAAACTGAACACTGTGGTTCATTCATATTATCTTCATTATTTTAGCTAGAATGTAAATCCGGGTTGCAGCGGTAGCTAGCAACCTAGTAAGAGACGATCACGTCCAATGTTAAGAAATATAAAAACCCATAGTTCCTAACAGAGGCGTCAGATCAAAACAAAAAGTACACCATTAGAACCGCCTTGTCCAAAACCCCTGTATAGGAAACTTTCTGTCCCTTGGCTTGAACAGCAAGGAAAATATATTGGCTTGAAAATCAAGAAAAGTGGCAGCTACTACAACATTCTGCCTAAACGAGATATTTTTTTCTTTTTTTTTTCTTTTTTCTTTTCCACAGATAGCTTGGCACTGGAACATCGTAGAGTGTTGTTCAATAGCTCATTTTAAAGGAAATTAATTGGATTAAAAATCTATAGTAACTAAAATAAATTATTTCTAAAAGAGAATAAATTTTTCCACCAAAAACTGCATTTTTGATGTCTTTTCACACTGCAGTCTTTCAAACATAATCGTATACCAGCGGTAAGATTTGAACCCACGCCTCCGAAGAGACTGGTGGCTAACACCAGTGTCTTGGACCACTCGGCCAGGCTGCCTCTTATAATTCGGGTTGCAGCAGTAGCTAGCAACCTAGTAAGAGACGATCAGTCCCATGCTAAGAAATATAAATCCGGGTTGCAGCGGTAGCTAGCAACCTAGTAAGAGACGATCACGTCCAATGTTAAGAATTATAAAAACCCATAGTTCCTACCAGAGGAGTCAGATCAAAACAAAAAGTACACCATTAGAACCGCCTTGACCAAAATCCCTGTATAGGAAACTTTCTGTCCCTTGGCTTGAACAGCAAGGGAAATATATTGGCTTGAAAATCAAGAAAAGTGGCAGCTACTACAACATTCTGCCTAAACGGGATATTTTTTTCTTTTTTTCTTTTTTCTTTTCCACAGATAGCTTGGCGCTGGAACATCATAGAGAGTTGTTCAATAGTTTAATAAAGAACGACCTTTTGCCTTTACTAAATTTTATACGCCATTTAATTACAGTATAGGTTAGTAATTCCACAGATAGCTTGGCACTGGAATATCGTAGTTAGTTGTTTAATGGCTAATTTTAAAGGAAATTTATGGGGTTAAAAACTATTTGTAATTTTATAATAAGGAGTGAACTCTTGCCTATACTATCTTGCATAACCAACTTAACTACAACATAGGCTTGTACATTTTATATTTAAATTCAATACATGAAAAATTCCCTCTGACGGAGAATCTAAGCCCGGTAACCCACGTGACAAGTGGGTATGCTTGTCACATACTCATTGTTCTTTTGGAAACCTATGAAAAATATGTTACAGTAAAGAACGATCTCTTGCCCATAGTAACTGGTATATCCGGGTTGCAGCGGTAGCTAGCAGCTTAGTAAGAGACGATCAAGTCCAATGTTAAGAAATATAAAAACATATAGCTCCTAGAAAAGAGTCAAATTAAAACAAAAAGTACACCATTAGAACCGCTTTGTCCGAAACCCCAATATAGGAAACCTTCTGTCCCTTGGCTTGAACAGCAAGGGAAATATATTGGCTTGAAAAATCAAGAAAAGTGGCAGCTACTCAATATTCTGCCAAAACGGGATTTTTTTTTCTTTTTTTTCTTTTCCACAAATAACTTGGCACTGGAACATCGTAGAGAGTTGTTCAATGGCTCATTTTAAATGAAATTAATTCGGTTAAAAATCGGTCGTAACTAAAAAATTATTTCTAATTACACTAAAAGACGATTATTGGAATAGCAAACAATTACATATATTGGAATTATTTAGCTAATTGATTGTTTAAGGTTCGTCTCTTACTATTTCAAAGAAGAAAAAGCCGTAGGTTTTTTCCTGTTTGTAATCAGTCTGTGATCTGGGTTGCAGCGGTAGCTAGCAACTTACATAAAGGACCGATATAGATCATCATAAATGGTATTTGTCACTTAGGCTTTTTTTAAATAATCCGGGTTGCAGTGGTAGCTAGTAATCTAGTAAGAGACGATCACGCCCCATGGTAATCCGGGTTTTTATAATAAAGAACGATCTCTATCCTATACTAACTACAATTCTTATTATAAGGAGCCAGTTCAGAGACTGGTAAAAAATTACATTAAAGAACGATCTGTAGTCCATATTATTTACATAAATGACCGACAGAGTTCAAATGTGTCAGTCAAGAGGATCCGGGTTGCAGTGGTAGCTAGCAACCTAGTAAGAGACGATCATCCAATGTTAAGAAATATAAAAACCCATAGTTCCTAACAAAGGAGTCAGATCAAAACAAAAAGTACACCATTAGAACCGCCTTGTCCGAAAACCCTGTATAGGAAACTTTCTGTCCCTTGGCTTGAACAGCAAGGGAAATATATTGGCTTGAAAATCAAGAAAATTGACTTTAACCACGTTATTCTCCACAAACGGGATATTTTTTTCTCTTTTCTTTTTTTTGTATCCAGAGATAGCTTGGCACTGGAACATCACAGATAGATAGTTGTTCAATAGCTCATTTTAAAGGAAATTAATTGGGTTAAAAATCTATAGTAACTAAAATAAATTATTTCTAAAAGAGAATGAATTTTTGCACCAAAAACTGCATTTTTGATGTCTTTTACATTAAAGACCGAACTGTAGTCCATAGTAACTGAATATCCAGGTTGCAGCGGTAGCTAGCAACCTAGTAAGAGACTATCACGCCCCATAGTAAAAAGTAAAGTAACCCATAACTCCTGAAAAAACATTCAGATCAAACAAGAAGTACACTATTAGAACTACCTTGTCCAAAACTTCTATATAGCGAACTTACCTTCCTTTGGCTTGAATAACAGAGAAAATATATAGGCTTGAAAATAAAAAAAAATGACTTTAACCACGATATTCTCCACAAACGGCATCTTTTTTTCTTTCCGCTTTTTTTCCTTCTCAGCTAGCTGGGCATTGGAAAATCATAGAGAGCTGTATAATAGATCATTTTAATGGAAATTGCTACATCTAGTCACTTTTGTAATCAAAAATAAAATAGTTTTTAAGTAGAATCAATTACATTAAAGAACGATCTTCAGTCCATAGTAACTGAAGTGTTATAAGTAACCATTGTATAGATGATGCTTACAGTAATCAAAGGTTACTGTTTACAATGTGTTGAAAAGACATTAAAAGATCATCACTGGAATTACACACCATTGCATACATTGGAACTAGTTAGCCACTTGATTGTTTGAGGGTCGTCTCTTGCTATTTGAAAGAAGAAAAAGCCGTAGGCTTTTTCCTGTTTGTAGTCAGTCTAGAGTCAGCAGTGAGAGTGATAGGATTAAAAAATGAATAAATTTGAGAAAGAGAGAATTAGATCGAATCTTGTGATTATGGAAAAACATTTGATTCTGGATGACAATTTTCTCGAGTTATTCATTCAACGGAAGATATTCACAGGGACACTTGACAATATAATGAAAACTGATTCTCCCCCATTGGACTATTGTTTGAAACTTTGTCGATGTGACTCAAATGCTTATACTCAATTTATTGATATATTAGTCGAAACAAAGCAGAATAATATCGTGGATATACTTTTGAAAACATTGCCATAGATTCAATGTAGATGGCTCCCCCTTCAAAAGAGGTAGCGTCACAGAGTTACTCCTCTCCCATTTCCCCCTCTGAATTTATCGAACGAGGATCAATTAAGTTTTAGCTGCGAGAGAGTTGACATCGAAAACCAAAAAATGTTCTATACATGTCAATTATGCATGTGCACTCTTGGCAGTTGGTCATCATGTGAGAATTGTACAACTATTGATGACTATAATGGAAATTGCAAATTATGCAATCCTTGTAAATTATATTGAGGATATGCAGTACAAATTAAAGGATGTAATTCATGTCCTGAAGATTATATTAAAGAACGAATTGTTGCCTGTAGTTAGTGATAAATTTACTAGATCCGGGTTGCAGCGGTAGCTAGAGACCTAGTAAGAGACGATCACGCCCCATAGTAAAAATTAAAGTAACCATAACTCCTGAAAAAAGATTCAGATCAAAACAAGAAGTACACTATTAGAACCGTCTTGTCCAAAAATTCTATATAGAAAACTTACCGTCCTTTGGCTAGGTTAACAAAAAAAAATATATTGGCTTGAAAATTAAGAAAATTGACTTTAACCACGATATTCTCCACAAACGGCATCTTTTTTTCTTTCCGCTTTTTTTTCCTCAGCTAGCTGGGCACTGGAAAATCGTAGAGAGCTGTATAATAGCTCATTTTAAAGGATCCGGGTTGCAGCGGTAGCTAGCAACCTAGTAGGAGACGATCATGTCCAATGTTAAGAAATATAAAAACCCATAACTCCTAAGAAAAATTCAGATGAAATCCGGGTTGCAGCGGTAGCTAGCAACCTAGTAAGAGACGATCACGTCCAATGTTAAGAAATATAAAAACCCATAGTTCTTAAAAAAAGAGTCAGATCAAAACAAAAAGTACACCATTAGAACCGCCTTGTCCGAAACCCCTGCATAGTAAAATTTCTGTCCCTTGGCTTGAACAGCATCCGGGTTGCAGCGGTAGCTAGCAACCTAGTAAGAGACGATCACGTCCAATGTTAAGAAATATAAAAACCCCTAGTTCCTAAAAAAGGAGTCAGATCAAATTCAAAAGTACACCATTAGAACCGCCTTGTCCGAAACCCCTGTATAGTAAACTTTCTGTCCCTTAGCTTAAACAGCAAGGGAAATATATTGGCTTGAGAATCAAGAAAAGTGGCAGCTACTACAACATTCTGCCTAAACGGGATATTTTTTTCTTTTTTTTTCTTTTTTCTTTTCCACAGATAGCTTGGCACTGGAACATCGTAAAGGGTTGTTCAATAGCGCATTTTAAAGGAAATTAATTGGGTTAAAAATTTATAGTAACTAAAATAAATTATTTCTAAAAGAGAATAAATTTTTCCACCAAAAACTGCATTTTTGATGTCTTTTCACACTGCAGTCTTTCAAACATAATCGTATACCAGCGGTAAGAATTGAACCCACGCCTCTGAAGAGACTGGTGGCTAACACCAGTGTCTTGGACCACTCGGCCAGGCTGCCTCTCATAAATAAATATATATGTGAATTTGGGTTGCAGCAGTAGCTAGCAACCTAGTAATAGACGATCAGTCCAATGCTAAGAAATATAAAAACCCAAAACTCCTAAAAATAGAGTCAGATCAAAACAAAAGTACATCATTAGAAATACCTTGTCTGAAACCCTACTAGATAAATAATGAACGTCATCATAGTTTTATATTAGAGTTATGACGTTAATAGAGTGACGTCATAATTAGTATATAAGGAAATTCAAAACTGAAAATTCTCTCATTCTTGATTAGAATAATGGTGAGATCGAAGCAAGCTATACGCAATTTGAAAAAACAGTACTACACAAACAACAGAGATAGTATCTTGAAAAGAGAAAAGCAAAGGTATTCAACCGACCAGGCGTATCGAGAAGTAAAAATTGAGAGAGCAAAACAAAGGTATTCAACCGACCAGGCGTATCGAGAAGTAATAATTGAGAGAGCAAAAGAAAACAGCAAGATGTGTTATCACAATGATGAAGATTATAGACATGCAAAAATTGAGACAGCCAAACAAAAGATCAAGGAACGGTATGGTAATGATGAACATTACAGAGAAGCAAGAATTGAGCAGGCTAGACAAAAGATCAAGGAGCGTTATCACAATGATAAACTTTATAGAGAAGCAACAATTGAGCAGGCTAGACAAAAGAGCAGGGAACGGTATGATAATGATGAAGATTACCGAAACAAACATAAGAAAAAAGTTGCTACCAGAATAATGGGTAGATACTGGGGTGACAAAAGCTATAATGAAAAAATTAAATTCTCTGCGAGGTTGTACCGAAGAACGCATAAGGACAAAGGGAAAAATTACATTCAGAAATACAAGAAGATGGCAAAAATGCAGGCTGATCTTCGTAAATTGAGAAACATTTTACGCATGTTTTACCAGGATCACGAAAAGTATTCAAAATTACAGATTAAAATTCTCTTTGAAAGAGCGGATGCTGTTGAAAAGTCGGCTAGAAATTCCTTGGCAAAGCTTCATAGTAATATCCAAAAGAAATGTTGTCAGTTTAATGAAAAGCTTCCAAGGTATGGATTGGCAACTGCGGAACAGTTTACAGATGCAATGGAAAATGTTCGACAACACAGTGAATATACGGAGGCGTACTTCTTTGAAAATTCGTATATTAATTTTGGAAGGAGCAATTGCAGTTTATTCACAATAAGGAACGAACTGAACCCATAGTAACTTAAGTATTAAATCAAACAGTTCGTGGTCATAATAAAGAGCTGTGTAATGGCTCATTTTAAAGAAAACTGCTACATATAGAAACCTTTTGTAATTAACAAACTTAATTATTATTATAAAACAAATTGTTACGACATGGTAAAGAGCTAACTCATGGCGATAGTAACTAATTTAATTTTGAAAAGAAAGAATTACGGCGGAAACCTAAATGGTAGCATAAGTAAGCTACATTTCTTAAGAACTGCCCACCGGAATTAGAACTCAGATCGCCGGATTCAAAGTCTTATGTTTTAACCACTACACCAAGAAACGTTCATTTAAGAAAGAATTTTAACGGTATATGATAACTTAAATATCGAACTAAGTGCTAACCACTACACCAAGAAACATTCATATAAAAAAGAATCCGGGTTGCAGCGGTAGCTAGCAACCTAGTAAGAGACGATCACATCCAATGTTAAGAAATATAAAAACCCATAGCTCCTAAAAAAGGAATCAGATCAATATATAATAAATTATAATAAGGAACGACCTCTTGCCTATACTAAATTTTATATGTTATTTCTGGGTTGCAGCGGTAGCTATCCGGGTTGCAGCGGTAGCTAGCAACCTAGTAAGCGACGATCACGTCCAATGTTAAGAAATTATAATAAAGAATGACCTCTTGAGTATACTAAATTTCATACACCAATTAATTATAGTATAGGTTAGTAATTCCATAGATAGCTTGGCACTGTAACATCCTAGAGAGTTCATCAACGGCTCATTTTAAAGGAAAAGAATGTGGTTAAAAGCCTTTTGTAATTAAAATAAATTATTTTTAAAATAGAATCAGTTTTTTACGAAAAACTGCATATATCATATTAAAGATTGATTAATGACGTCATAATCGTATACCAACGGTAGGATTTGAACCCGCGCCTCCTAAAAGACTGGTGACTGACACCAGCGCCTTGGACCACTCGGCCACGCTACCTCTCATAAGTATATACGTGAATCTGCGTTGCAGCATTAGCTAGCAACCTAGTAAGAGACGATCACGCCCAATGCTAAGAAATATAAAACCCAGAACTCCTAAAAATAGAGTCAGATCAAAATCCGGGTTACAGTGGTAGCTAGCAACCTAGTAAGAGACGATCACTTCCAATGTTAAGAAATATAAAAACCCATAACTCCTAAAAAAAAGTCAGATCAAAACAAAAGTACACCATTAGAACCGCCTTGTCCGAAACCCCTGTATGGGAAACTTTCTGTCATTTGGCTTGAACAGCAAGGAAAACATATTGGCTTGAAATTCAAGAAAAGTGGCGGCTACTACAACATTCTGCCTAAACAGCATATTTGTTTCTTTCTTCTTTCTTTTCCAAAGATAGCTTGGCACTGGAACATCGTAGAGAGTTATTTAATGGCTCATTTTAAAGAAAATTAATTGGCTTAAAAATCTTTTGTAACTAAAATAAATTATTTCTAAAAGAGAATAAAGTTTTACCTTAAAAACTGAATTTTTGATGTCTTTTCATACTGCAGTCTTTTCAAAGATATTTGATTTTTGTACATAAATCATAATCGTATACCAGCGGTAAGATTTGAATTCACGCCTCCGAAGAGACTGGTGGCTAACATTATAGTATACAACGAACTATAGCCTATAGTAATTGAACTACAAAGCACACCATTAGACTAATATGAAGGATGGGTCTACTTAATTATAGTCTTGCTAAAGATTGATCAATGATGTCATAATCGTAGGTTGTAGCCAGGTCGTCTCTTACTATTCCAATTAAGAAAAAGCCAAGGGCTTTTTCCTGTTCGTCATCAAACAGTTCATGGTAAAGAACTTTATAGTAAGATCCGGGTTGCATTACATAAAGGATCAATATAATAACTGAATATGTGTTGCAGTAGTTATAATTAGGAACAAATATTCTACCTATTGTTTACTAATATTACATTAAGGATCGAGAACTTTGTAAGTAACATCGATATCAAGGTTTTATTGATGATCAAACAGTTCGTGGTAACGAACTGTATAGTAAGATGAAGTAGTAAGATGATTGTAACTGAAGTATTAAATCAAACACTTCGTTCTCATAACAAAGAGGTGTGTAATGGCTCATTTTAAAGTAAATTACTGTATATAGAAATTCGGGTTGCAGCGGTACTTATAATAAAGAACGACCTCATGCCTATACTAAATTTTATAGGCCACTTAACTATATTATAGGTTAATAAAGTTTACATAAAGGACTGATATAGTTCATTATGGTAAAGAACAAATCCGGGTTGCAGCGGTTATCAGTGATGTCTAATATTTTCGATTCGTTGCAGCGGTAGCTAGCAACCTAGTAAGCAACCCCTTACTCCTAAAAAAAGAATCAGATCAAAATTTATTTTATCCGGGTTGCAGCGGTAGCTAGCAACCTAGTAAGAGACGATCACTTCCAATGTTTCCGGGTTGCAGCGGTAGCTAGCAACCTAGTAAGAGACGATCACGTCCAATGTTAAGAAATATAAAAACCCATAGTTCCTAACAAAGGAGTCAGATCAAAACAAAAAGTACACCATTAGAACCGCCTTGTCCGAAACCCCTGTATAGGAAACTTTCTGTCCCTTGGCTTGAACAGCAAGGGAAATATATTGGCTTGAAAATCAAGAAAATTGACTTTAACCACGTTATTCTCCCCAAACGGGATATTTTTTTCTTTTTTCTTTTTTTTTCTTTTCCACAGATAGCTTGGCACTGGAACATCGTAGAGGGTTGTTCAATAGCTCATTTTAAAGTAAATTAATTGGGTTAAAAACCTTTTGTAACTAAAATAAATTATTTCTAAAAGAGAATAAATTTTTCCACCAAAAACTGCATTTTCGATGTCTTTTCACACTCCAGTCTTTCAAACATAATCGTATACCAGCGGTAAGATTTGAACCCACGCCTCCGAAGAGACTGGTGGCTAACACCAGTGCCTTGGACCACTCGGCCAGGCTGCCTCTCATAAATAAATATATATGTGAATTTGGGTTGCAGCAGTAGCTAGCAACCTAGTAAGAGTTGATCAGTCCAATGCTAAGAAATATAACAAAACTCCTAAAAATAGAGTCAGATCAAAACAAAAGTACATCATTAGAATTACCTTGTCTGAAACCCTACTAGACAAATAATGAATGTCATCATAGTTTTATATTAGAGCTATGACGTGAATAGAAAAACATGAAATTATATTGTTGTTTCTGAAGACGTCATGAAATAATATCATTGCTCTATGACGTCAACAAAATCATTACGCTGTGACGTCATAATTACTACTTAAGAACTACAAAGATGAAAATGTTCTCATTCATAATTACATAATGGTTTCAATCAAGCAAGTCGCACGCAAGTTGAAAAAACAGTACTACACAAACAACAGAGATAGTATCTTGAAAAGAGAAAAGCAAAAATATTCAACCGACCAGGCGCATCGAGAAGTAAAAATTGAGAGAGCAAAACAAAGGTATTCAACCGACCAGGCGTATCGAGAAGTAATAATTGAGAGAGCAAAACAAAGGTATTCAACCGACCAGGCGTATCGAGAAGTAATAATTGAGAGAGCAAAACAAAACAGCAAGATGTGTTATCACAATGATGAAGATTATAGACATGCAAAAATTGAGACAGCCAAACAAAAGATCAAGGAGAGTTATCACAATGATGAAGATTACCGCATCAAATATAAGAAAAACCAAAAGCAAAGGTATTCAACCGTCCAGGTGTATCGAGAAGCAAAAATTGAGACAGCCAAACAAAAGATCAAGGAGCGTTACTGGGGTGACAAAATCTATAATGAAAAAATTAAATTCTCTGCGAGGTTGTACCGAAGAACGCATAAGGACAGAGGGAAAAATTACATTCAGAAATACAAGAAGATGGCAAAAATGCAGGCTGATCTTTGTAAATTGAGAAACATTTTACGCATGTTTTATCGGAATCACGAAAAGTATTCAAAATTACAGATTAAAATTCTCTTTGAAAGAGCGGATGCTGTTGAAAAGTCGGCTAGAAATTCTTTGGCAAAGCTTCATAGTAATATCCAAAAGAAATGTTGTCAGTTTAACGAAAAGCTTCCAAGGTATGGATTGGCAACTGTGGAACAGTTTATAGATGCAATGGAAAATGTTCGACAACACAGTGAATATACGGAGGCGTACTTCTTAGAAAATTCGTATATTAATTTTGGAAGGAGCAATTGCAGTTTATGTAGCAGCAATAAAAATATATATACAAGCATACCTATCAACAGCGAAGGAAAAGCAATGTTTTTCAATTATGGCGAAAACGAGCCTGTTAGGGTTATTAGTAAATGTGTTTGTAAGACTAATGATTTAGAACAAATTCCTGGAACACCGACTCAAGAAAAAAGCATTTCTAACTGTGTTTTAAACAGTTCGTTTAGTTCTACTGAAAATTTGGCAAAAAATTCTCTGTGTAGTAGAACAAACTGTCCTGAAAAGTACGAGACAACTATTGAAAAATGCTCTAGAACTAGATCTGACAAGGAAATTATGATGGCTGAAGTCACCTATAACAATCCGAGTAAACATTCAAAACCAAAAATTGGGCAGCAGGTTACTTGGCAATGTCACCCTGATATCTGCAAGCTCTATCCGATGGATATTGAACTATGTCAAATTCTTTTTGATATCCTTGAAAATAATATAGCATTAAAATTTTCAACTGACAAAGTGGTTAATTTCTACCTTGGCGGCTTGGATTATTGTGAAATCAATTACAGGGACACAAGAAAGCATGGGCATTCGTTATACTGTAGCCCAAATGAGGGATGTCAGAGCTATTTGCGTTCTCTAAGGGCACTAGCTCCACATTTTCCTGTCTTGAACTGTTTCATTAATAGCGTATATAAGGCAGTATCAAAATGTAAGATTATACAACATATTAATCTACTAAAAGTCGAGGGTTCGTACAAGGAACTAAGTCATTACATAGAAGAAGTGTCAAGTAGACTCTGTCGTAATAATAGTCAAGACTTCATTTACGGTGATAGCAATATTAGAGTTTCTGTGGATGAAAATACAATAATAAAATTATTTGGTGAGAGCCTTGATAAGGTAGCTAACATCAGGGATGTATACCCCACAATGCATTGTGACAGTTGTGAGCAGATAAAGACAAAATACCAATTGAAGAGTCTAAGATCCCTTTCAAATAGGAAAGGTTTTGATGTAATGATGGCCACGATTTTAGAACACCTACAACAGGACATACCCAAAGATGACAGAGAACAACTAATTCAATGTACAGGTTGGAAAGAGGATGTCATAGATTCATTCTTTGTCTGTGATTTGCAGTTTGCAGTTTATTGCAGTTTATGTAGCAGCAATAAAAATATATATACAAGCATACCTATCAACAGCGAAGGAAAAGCAATGTTTTTCAATTATGGCGAAAACGAGCCTGTTAGGGTTATTAGTAAATGTGTTTGTAAGACTAATGATTTAGAACAAATTCCTGGAACACCGACTCAAGAAAAAAGCATTTCTAACTGTGTTTTTTATAATAAAGAACGACCTCATGGCTATACTAAATTTTACAGGCCACTTAACTATAGTATAGGTTAGTAAAGTTTACATAAAGGACTGATATAGTTCATTATGGTAAAGAACAAATCTGGGTTGCAGCGGTTATCAGTGATGTCTAATATTTTCGATTCGTTGCAGCGGTAGCTAGCAACCTAGTAAGAGACGATCACGCCCCAAGTAAAAAATAAAGTAACCCATAACTCCTGAAGAAAGATTCAGATCAAAACAAGAAGTACACTATTAGAACCGCCTTGTCCAAAACTTCTAAATAGCAAACTTACCGTCCTTTGGCTTGAATAAAAAAGAAAATATATTTGCTTGAAAATCACACTACGATATTCTCCACAAACGCTATCTTTTTTTCTTTCCGCTTTTTCTTTCTCCTCAGCTAGCTGGGCACTGGAAAATCATAGAGAGCTGTATAATAGCTCAATTTAAAGGATTTTATATAAAGGATCATCAATAATAAATTGAGATTATGTAAACTTCATCGGTATCACGGTTGTAGAAATGGCAGTAACCTAATTAGGAAAAAACCATGGCACATATTGGACTTCTAGCCTATTTAAATTTTAAATTAAAAGATTTTGCTTCAACATATTAAAAGTTCTTCCCGTCGGGGAATCGAACCCTATTCTCCTGCGTAACTAGTGCGTGCGCTTACCATTAGACTATCGAAGACTTTGTAAATGTATGTTACATATAAGACATGACAATGATTGAGTTAATACACCAAAAATTATATGAGGAATCGGCCTGGTTAATTATAAATGGCGATGTTGTTGGCTTCAGCGGTATCATAGCTAATCCGGGTTGCAGCGGTAGCTAGCAGCCTCCGGGTTGCAGCGGTAGCTAGCAACCTAGTAAGAGACGATCACGTCCAATGTTAAGAAATATAAAAACCCATAGCTCCTAAAAAAGGAGTCAGATCAAAACAAAAAGTACACCATTAGAACCGCCTTGTCCGAAACCCCTGTATAGGAAACTTTCTGTCCCTTGGCTTGAACAGCAAGGGAAATATATTGGCTTGAAAATCAAGAAAATTGACTTTAACCACGTTATTCTCGTCAAAAGGGAAATTTTTTTCTTTTTTTCTTTTTTTGTATCCAGAGATAGCTTGGCACTGGAACATCGTAGAGGGTTGTTCAATAGCTCATTTTAAAGGAAATTTATTTTATAATAAAGAACGACCTCTTGCCTATGCTAAATTATATAGGCCACTTAATCCGGGTTGCAGCGGTAGCTAGCAACCTAGTAAGAGACGATCACGTCCAATGTTAAGAAATATAAAAACCCATAGCTCCTAAAGCAGGAGTCAGATCAAAACAAAAAGTACACCATTAGAATCGCCTTGTCCGAAACCCCTGTATAGGAAACTTTCTGTCCCTTGGCTTGAACAGCAATTTACATAAAGGATCGATCACGTCCCATGGTAAAAAATAAAATATCGTTTTATCGTAAAATTCGTAAAAATAGAGTCAGATCGAAACACAAAGTAGACCATCCGGGTTGCAGCGGTAGCTAGCAACCTAGTAAGAGACGATCACGTCCAATGTTAAGAAATATAAAAACCCATAGTTCCTAACAAAGGAGTCAGATCAAAACAAAAAGTACACCATTAGAACCGCCTTGTCCGAAACCCCTGTATAGGAAACTTTCTGTCCCTTGGCTTGAACAGCAAGGGAAATATATTGGCTTGAAAATCAAGAAAATTGACTTTAACCACGTTATTCTCCCCAAACGGGATATTTTTTTCTTTTTTCTTTTTTTTTTTTCTTTTCCACAGATAGCTTGGCACTGGAACATCGTAGAGGGTTGTTCAATAGCTCATTTTAAAGGAAATTAATTGGGTTAAAAACCTTTTGTAACTAAAATAAATTATTTCTAAAAGAGAATAAATTTTTCCACCAAAAACTGCATTTTTGATGTCTTTTCACACTGCAGTCTTTCAAATATAATCGTATACCAGCGGTAAGATTTGAATCCGGGTTGCAGCGGTAGCTAGCAACCTAGTAAGAGACGATCACGTCCAATGTTAAGAAATATAAAAACCCATAGCTCCTAAAAAAGGAGTCAGATCAAAACAAAAAGTACACCATTAGAACCGCCTTGTCCGAAACCCCTGTACAGGAAACTTTCTGTCCCTTGGCTTGAACAGCAATGGAAATATATTGGCTTGAAAATCAAGAAAATTGACTTTAACCACGTTATTCTCGTCAAAAGGGATATTTTTTTTCTTTTTTTTTGTATCCAGAGATAGCTTGGCACTGGAACATCGTAGAGGGTTGTTCAATAGCTCATTTTAAAGGAAATTAATTGGGTTAAAAATCTATAGTAACTAAAATAAATTTTTTCTAAAAGAGAATAAATTTTTCCAATAAAAACTGTATTTTTGATGCAGTGACGTCACAATTACTATATAAGATCATCATAGTTTTATATTAGAGCTATGACGTGAATAGAGTGACGTCATAATTAGTATATAATTTTTATAATAAAGATCGAACTCTTCCCTATACTAACTTGCATACGCAACTTCACTATATTTAAGATTACAGTATTTATATTTTCCGGGTTGCAGCGGTAGCTAGCAACCTAGTAAGAGACGATCACGTCCAATGTTAAGAAATATAAAAACCCATAGTTCCTAACAAAGGAATCAGATCAAAACAAAAAGTACACCATTAGAACCGCCTTGTCCGAAACCCCTGTATAGGAAACTTTCTGTCCCTTGGCTTGAACAGCAAGGGAAATATATTGGCTTGAAAATCAAGAAAATTGACTTTAACCACGTTATTCTCCCCAAACGGGATATTTTTTTCTTTTTTCTTTTTTTTTTCTTTTCCACAGATAGCTTGGCACTGGAACATCGTAGAGGGTTGTTCAATAGCTCATTTTAAAGTAAATTAATTGGGTTAAAAACCTTTTGTAACTAAAATAAATTATTTCTAAAAGAGAATAAATTTTTCCACCAAAAACTGCATTTTCGATGTCTTTTCACACTCCAGTCTTTCAAACATAATCGTATACCAGCGGTAAGATTTGAACCCACGCCTCCGAAGAGACTGGTGGCTAACAACAGTGCCTTGGACCACTCGGCCAGGCTGCCTCTCATAAATAAATATATATGTGAATTTGGGTTGCAGCAGTAGCTAGCAACCTAGTAAGAGATGATCAGTCCAATGCTAAGAAATATAACAAAACTCCTAAAAATAGAGTCAGATCAAAACAAAAGTACATCATTAGAATTACCTTGTCTGAAACCCTACTAGATAAATAATGAATGTCATCATAGTTTTATATTAGAGCTATGACGTGAATAGAAAAACATGAAATTATATTGTTGTTTCTGAAGTTACATTAAAAGACGATTATTGGAATAACGAACAATTGTATGCATTGGAATTAGTTAGCTACTTGATTGTTTGAGGTTCGTCTCTTACTATTTCAAAGCAGAAAAAGCCGTAGGCTTTTTCCTGTTTGTAATCAGTTTTTTATATTTTATAGTCCACTGAACTATAGTTACAGTAAAGAACGATCTCTCTACCATAGTAAGTGATATGTTACATTAAAAGACGATCATTGGAATAAAAAGTTATAATACAGATCAAACTCTTCCCTATACTAACTTGCATACGCAACTTCACTATAGTTAAGATTACAGTATTTATATTTTATTTACATTAAAAGACGATCCGGGTTGCAGCGGTAGCTAGCAACCTAGTAAGAGACGATCACGTCCAATGTTAAGAAATATAAAAACCCATAGTTCCTAACAAAGGAGTCAGATCAAAACAAAAAGTACACCATTAGAACCGCCTTGTCCAAAACCCCTGTATAGGAAACTTTCTGTCCCTTGGCTTGAACAGCAAGGGAAATATATTGGCTTGAAAATCAAGAAAATTGACTTTAACCACGTTATTCTGCACAAACGGGATATTTTTTTCTTTTTTCTTTTGTATCCAGAGATAGCTTGGCACTGGAACATCGTAGAGGGTTGTTCAATAGCTCATTTTAAAGTAAATTAATTGGGTTAAAAACCTTTTGTAACTAAAATAAATTATTTCTAAAAGAGAATAAATTTTTCTACCAAAAACTGCATTTTCGATGTCTTTTCACACTGCAGTCTTTCAAACATAATCGTATACCAGCGGTAAGATTTGAACCTACGCCTCCGAAGAGACTGGTGGCTAACACCAGTGCCTTGGACCACTCGGCCAGGCTGCCTCTCATAAATAAATATATATGTGAATCTGGGTTGCGGCAGTAGCTAGCAATCTAGTAAGAGACGATCAGTCCAATGCTATGAAATATAACAAAACTCCTAAAAATAGAGTCAGATCAAAACAAAAGTACATCATTAGAATTATTTTGTCTGAAACCCTACTAGATAAATATTGAATGTCATCATAGTTTTATATTAGAGCTATGACGTGAATAGAAAAACATGAAATTATATTGTTGTTTCTGAAGACGTCATGAAATAATATCATTGCTCTATGACGTCAACAAAATCATTACGCTGTGACGTCATAATTACTACTTAAGAACTACAAAGATGAAAATGTTCTCATTCATAATTACATAATGGTTTCAATCAAGCAAGCTATACGCAAGTTGAAAAAACAGTACTACACAAACAACAGAGATAGTAACTTGAAAAGAAAAAAGCAAAGGTATTCAACCGACCAGGCGTATCGAGAAGTAATAATTGAGAGAGCAAAACAAAACAGCAAGATGTGTTATCACAATGATGAAGATTATAGACATGCAAAAATTGAGACAGCCAAACAAAAGATCAAGGAGAGTTATCACAATGATGAAGATTACCGCATCAAATATAAGAAAAACCAAAAGCAAAGGTATTCAACCGTCCAGGTGTATCGAGAAGCAAAAATTGAGACAGCCAAACAAAAGATCAAGGAGCGTTACTGGGGTGACAAAATTTATAATGAAAAATTAAATTCTCTGCGAGGTTGTACCGAAGAACGCATAAGGACAGAGGGAAAAATTACATTCAGAAATACAAGAAGATGGCAAAAATGCAGGCTGATCTTTGTAAATTGAGAAACATTTTACGCATGTTTTATCGGAATCACGAAAAGTATTCAAAATTACAGATTAAAATTCTCTTTGAAAGAGCGGATGCTGTTGAAAAGTCGGCTAGAAATTCTTTGGCAAAGCTTCATAGTAATATCCAAAAGAAATGTTGTCAGTTTAACGAAAAGCTTCCAAGGTATGGATTGGCAACTGTGGAACAGTTTATAGATGCAATGGAAAATGTTCGACAACACAGTGAATATACGGAGGCGTACTTCTTAGAAAATTCGTATATTAATTTTGGAAGGAGCAATTGCAGTTTATGTAGCAGCAATAAAAATATATATACAAGCATACCTATCAACAGCGAAGGAAAAGCAATGTTTTTCAATTATGGCGAAAACGAGCCTGTTAGGGTTATTAGTAAATGTGTTTGTAAGACTAATGATTTAGAACAAATTCCTGGAACACCGACTCAAGAAAAAAGCATTTCTTACTGTGTTTTAAACAGTTCGTTTAGTTCTACTGAATATTTGGCAAAAAATTCTCTGTGTAGTAGAACAAACTGTCCTGAAAAGTACGAGACAACTATTGAAAAATGCTCTAGAACTAGATCTGACAAGGAAATTATGATGGCTGAAGTCACCTATAACAATCCGAGTAAACATTCAAAACCAAAAATTGGGCAGCAGGTTACTTGGCAATGTCACCCTGATATCTGCAAGCTCTATCCGATGGATATTGAATTATGTCAAATTCTTTTTGATATCCTTGAAAATAATATAGCATTAAAATTTTCAACTGACAAAGTGGTTAATTTCTACCTTGGCGGCTTGGATTATTGTGAAATCAATTACAGGGACACAAGAAAGCATGGGCATTCGTTATACTGTAGCCCAAATGAGGGATGTCAGAGCTATTTGCGTTCTCTAAGGGCACTAGCTCCACATTTTCCTGTCTTGAACTGTTTCATTAATAGCGTATATAAGGCAGTATCAAAATGTAAGATTATACAACATATTAATCTACTAAAAGTCGAGGGTTTTATAATAAAGATCGAACTCTTCCCTATACTAACTTGCATACGCAACTTCACTATAGTTAAGATTACAGTATTTATACTTTTACATTAAAAGACGATCACTGAAATAACAAACCATTCCATACATTGGACTTAGTTAGCTACTTGATTGTTTGAGTTTCGTCTCTTACTATTTAAAAGAAGAAAAAGCCGTAAGCTTTTTCCTGTTTGTATTTACATTAAAAGACGATCACTGAAATAACAAACCATTCCATACATTGGACTTAGTTAGCTACTTGATTGTTTGAGTTTCGTCTCTTACTATTTAAAAGAAGAAAAAGCCGTAGGCTTTTTCCTGTTTGTATTTATAGTTAAAAACGAACTCAAGTCCAAAGAAACTGAACCCTGAGGTTCATTCATATTATCTTCATTATTTTAGCTAGAATGTAAATAAACAAGTTTCTTTTTTAAATTTTAAATTGAAAAGATAGTGCTTTTCATTCAACATATTAAAAGTTCTCCCCGACGGGGAATCGAACCCCTTCTCCGGGGTAACAAGTGGGCATGCTTACCATTAGACTATCGAAGACTTATAAAATAAAAGTTACATATAAGATATGATAATAATTTTTTTATCCGGGTTGCAGCGGTAGCTAGCAATCCGGGTTGCAGCGGTAGCTAGCAACCAAGTAAGAGACGATCACGTCCAATGTTAAGAAATATAAAAACCCATAGCTCCTAAAAAAGGAGTCAGATCAAAACAAAAAGTACACCATTAGAACTACCTTGTCCGAAACCCCTGCATAGGAAACTTTCTGTCCCTTGGCTTGAACAGCAACGGAAATATATTGGCTTGAAAGTCAAGAAAATTGACTTTAACCACGTTATTCTCCGCAAACGGCATATTTTTTTTTCTTTTCCACAGATAGATTGGCACTGGAAAATCGTAGAGAGTTGTTCAATAGCTCATTTTAAAGGAAATTAATTGGGTTAAAAATCTTTAGTCCGGGTTGCAGCGGTAGCTAGCAACCTAGTAAGAGACGATCACGTCCAATGTTAAGAAATATAAAAACCCATAGTTCCTAAAAAAGGAGTCAGATCAAAACAAAAAGTACACCATTAGAACCGCCTTGTCCGAAACCCCTGTATAGGAAACTTTCTGTCCCTTGGCTTGAACAGCAACGGAAATTATTGGCTTGAAAATCAAGAAAATTGACTTTAACCACGTTATTCTCCCCAAACGGGATATTTTTTTCTTTTTTCTTTTTTTTTTCTTTTCCACAGATAGCTTGGCACTGGAACATCGTAGAGGGTTGTTCAATAGCTCATTTTAAAGGAAATTAATTGGGTTAAAAACCTATAGTAACTAAAATAAATTATTTCTAAAAGAGAATAAATTTTTCAGCCAAAAACTGCATTTTTGATGTCTTTTCACACTGCAGTCTTTCAAACATTATAATAAAGATCGAACTCTTCCCTATACTAACTTGCATACGCAACTTCACTATAGTTATTTTACAGTAAAGAACGAACCTTAGCCCATAGTAACAGAAACAAGATTTTATAATAAAGAACGACCTCTTGCCTATACTAAATTTTATACGCCACTAAATTATAGTATAGGTTAGTAATTCAACAGATAGAATGGCACTGAAACATCGTAGAGAGTTTTTCAATGGCTCCTTTTAAATGAAATTAATGGGGTTAAAAATCTTTTGTAATTTACACAAAGGACCGATATAGCTCATTATAAATGGTGTTTGTCAATTATCCGGGTTGCAGCGGTAGCTAGCAACCTAGTAAGAGACGATCACCTCCAATACAGTAAAGAACGACCTCTTGCCTATATTAAATTTTTAAAGGCCTCTTACGTATAGTAAAAATCTAGTAAAGTTATATTTAAGGTCAATATATTAAAATTTTCCATTATCCGGGTTGCAGCGGTAGCTAGCAACCTAGTAAGAGACGATCACCTCCAATGTTAAGAAATATAAAAACCCGTAGCTCCTAAAAAAAGAGTCAGATCAAAACAAAAAGTACACCATTAGAACCGCCTTGTACAAATCCTCCATAAAGGAAACTTACCGCCCTTTGGCTTGAATAACAAAGAAAATATATTGGCTTGAAAATCAAGAAAATAGACTTTTACCACGTTATTCTCCCCAAACGGGATATTTTTTTCTTTTTTTCTTTTTTTTTTCTTTTGTATCCAGAGATAGCTTGGCACTGGAACATCGTAGAGGGTTGTTCAATAGCTCATTTTAAAGGAAATTAATTGGGTTAAAAAGTCTATAGTAACTAAAATAAATTATTTTTAAAAGAGAATAAATTTTTTCAATAAAAACTGTATTTTTGATGCAGTGACGTCATAATTACTATATAAGAAACGTCAAAACTGCAAAAGGTCTCATTCATGAATACATAATGGTTAGATCAAAGCAAGCTGCACGCAAGTTAAAAAATCAGTACTAAAAAATCAAGGAAAGTGGCAGCTACTGCAACATTCTGCCTAAACGGGATATTTTTTTTCTCTTTCTTTGTTTCCAGTATAATTATAATAAAGAACGAATAATTTTCCGATTATCCACTAATAACCATATAGAACGAATATTTTACCGATTATCCACTAATAACCATATATGACGTAATAAGTGACATGACGTAATATCTAGAACCTATTGTGTACTAATTATAGTACACAATAGGGTTATGACTTAATGAGCAACGTGACGTAAAAATTGAAAAAATTAATTTTTATTTTATTTTCGTTTTTAGTTCAGAATCGCTAAAGTTATAAACTGCAAAAATGTTTATGGTGTCTGAACAATAGTTTTAATCTTTTAATTTAGACTAGAAAAATACCTGAAAATTTAAAAATTAGTTTAATTTTTTGTTAGGTTCTTGATGCTTGATACGGGATATAAATCCGGGTTGCAGCGGTAGCTAGCAACCTAGTAAGAGACGATCACGTCCAATGTTAAGAAATATAAAAACCCATAGTTCCTAACAAAGGAGTCAGATCAAAACAAAAAGTACACCATTAGAACCGCCTTGTCCGAAACCCCTGCATAGTAAAATTTCTGTCCCTTGGCTTGAACAGCAAGGGAAATATATTGGCTTGAAAATCAAGAAAAGTGGCAGCTACTACAACATTCTGCCTAAACGGGATATTTTTTTCTTTTTTTCTTTTTTTTTCTTTTGTATCCAGAGATAGCTTGGCACTGGAACATCGTAGAGGGTTGTTCAATAGCTCATTTTAAAGGAAATTAATTGGGTTAAAAATCTATAGTAACTAAAATAAATTATTTCTAAAAGAGAATAAATTTTTCCACCAAAAACTGCATTTTGATGTCTTTTCACACTGCAGTCTTTCAAACATAATCGTATACCAGCGGTAAGAATTGAACCCACGCCTCTGAAGAGACTGGTGGCTAACACCAGTGCCTTGGACCACTCGGCCAGGCTGCCTCATAAATAAATATATATGTGAATTTGGGTTGCAGCAGTAGCTAGCAACCTAGTAAGAGACGATCAGTCCAATGCTAAGAAATATAAAAACCCAAAACTCCTAAAAATAGAGTCAGATCAAAACAAAAGTACATCATTAGAAATACCTTGTCTGAAACCCTACTAGATAAATAATGAACGTCATCATAGTTTTATATTAGAGTTATGACGTGAATAGAGTGACGTCGTATATAAGGAAAGTCAAAACTGAAAATTCTCTCATTCTTGATTAGAATAATGGTTAGATCAAAGCAGGCTATACGCAAGTTGAAGAAAGAGTACTACACAAACAACAGAGATAGTAACTTGAAAAGAAAAAAGCAAAGGTATTCAACCGACAGGCTTATCGAGAAGTAATAATTGAGAGAGCAAAAGAAAACAGCAAGTTGTGTTATCATTACAGTAAAGAACGATCGCTCATGCATAGTAACTGATATATGGTGGTTCCAGGGGTAGTTACTTGTGGTTCGTCTCTTACTATTTCAAAGAAGAAAAAGCCGTAAGCTTTTTCCTGTTTGTAATGATATAGCATAAAACGAATTCCAATTTGTAACTGACGTCACCCTGGTTGTTATCGTAAAGAACAAACTCTTGCCCTTAGTTACCTACTATGTCTTGTCAAATTAGCTAATTAATTTCATCTAATTTTACTATATAAGAAGCGTCAGAACTGTAAATGTTCACATTCATAATTACATAATGGTTTCAATCAAGCAAGCTGCACGCAAATTGAAAAAACAGTACAACACAAACAACAGAGATATTATCTTGAAAAGAAAAAAGCAAAGGTATTCAACCAACCAGGCGTATCGAGAAGTAATCAAACAAAACAGCAAGATGTGTTATCACAATGATGAAGATTATAGACATGCAAAAATTGAGACAGCCAAACAAAAGATCAAGGAACGGTATGGTAATGATGAAGATTACAGAGATTATAATAAAGAACGAACTCTTGCCCTTAGTTACCTATGTCTTGTCAAATTAGCTAAGTAATTTCACCGGATTTTGTTTTAAAAATAATTCCCACACTGGGATTCCCGCACTGAGATTTATTTTTAAAGGTCACCAAAGGTCAGCACACTCTAGAAGGAGAAGGAGTGGAGGTAGATACTTCAAAGTACCTTCCCATGGCATAGGCTATTTTAGCCTGTAGACTGATCCCTGAAAAATTCATTTTCCTAACATAACCCCTTTCCAAGATAGTCAAAAGTTGCTAAAGTAGAATTTTACCTTTATATAATTCCTTCTCAATAGCCCCAATTATGCATTAATATTCTGGTAATATACAGAACAATCTTTTATACAATTTTCTAGGAACACAGCCATAGCCTACAAATTGTATATATGATTTAATTTTATAAGAATATTTGTAGTTTCGGAAGGAATTGTATTATAAGCTTTGTATATTAAAACTTAACTTTACACAGTTTTATCAAGACAAATCTCACTATAATGTATTCATACGGAAACTTTGAAGCCATATCATGTTCTATGTGGATTATACTCAAGTACGTCAACAGCTACTTGGCCGTTCTGTTTATAAGATAATTTTTAATTAATTTTAATTTGCTGAAGCTTCTTTTATTAGAATAATCTGATACTGGCATTGTTAAATCCATTTTCAAGGCAAAAATTGGCACGTTTCAGAACCGGGAAATTAGGATCAGAATTTTGTTCGATCAGATCAAAAAAAGTGCTTTACGAACCAGCACCCTCTACGAATCAGCACCCAGGCCAGGGTGCTCTCTTGCCCCTTAGATCTGTCCTTGCTTTAATAAGAAAAATTCACCACCGACCCCTCGGAAAACTTATTCATTTGTAAGCTAACGACAGTATATTCAAGTTTGATAATTATTGTAAAATATTAAATCAGTCAAGCCCAATTTGAAAAACATTATTGAATACCAAGTAAACCCAAGAAAATTACGGAAAAAGAAATTTTATAATTTCGGTAGCGTGTTACATGACAGAATTCATATCTTTCAATCCGTTAATTGAATATCCTGAAAATTTGAGTAATTTGAATAGACAGAATTGTCAATTATTTTTGTTTAAGTGTCCCCAGACCCATTCAGAAAGATAAGGAATAAAAAAGCCTGCGACGGTGGAGGAGGAGGGGGATTTTATGCCAAAACCTCCGCAAGATTGCACTCTTCAACTTTTTTAAGTTTCTCAGCGATTGGATGAATAGTGTAGTAATGCATATAGGATTCACACAGACAGACAGATATACCGACACTTGCATTCGATTACATATACATATGCATATATATAAATATATATATATATATATATTATATATATATATATATATATATATATATATATATATATATATATATATATTATATATATATATATATATATATATATATATATATATATATATATATATATATATATATATATATATATATATATATATATTATATATATATATATATATATATATATATATGTATATATATATATATATAATACCTTACATATTAAAATACTATAAGTGAAATGAATTTGGAGCTGGAGGATTTTTCTGATATTAATTCATCTCATCATATACCGATTCATAAACAAATACATGTGTGACGTAGTAGCTCAAATGGTACAGCGCCATACATTATTACGTCATTTTTTATTATTGTAATTTTTATTTTCTTTTATGTCTTTTACCAGAGCATTTCTGAAAGTAAAAGAGAGGCAACGCTATAGCGTTGAATATAATAGTAAAGGACACACGGCTTCAATATTTCTTTATTATTATTATGTAGAAATTCTAGCTAAAGTAGAATTTTACCGTAGAATTATAAACTAGAAAATAAAATTCTACTTCAGCTACTTTTGTCCATCTTGGAATCTGGCTAGGTTATGAAAATGACACTTTCAGGAATGGGTCTACAGGCCAAAGTATGTCCTGGGATTATAATAAAGAACGACCTCTTGCCTATACTAAATTTTATACGTCACTTAATTATAGTATAATAAAGATCAAACTCTTCCCTATACTAACTTGCATACGCAACTTCACTATAGTTAAGATTTTACAGTAAAGAACGATCTCTCGCCCATAGTAACTGATATATGACTGTACAATCGGAGACAGCGGTATTTATGACCTATATCCGGGTTGCAGCGGTAGCTAGCAACCTAGTAAGAGACGATCACGTCCAATGTTAAAAAAATATAAAAACCCCTAACTCCTAAAAACAAAAAGTAGTCAGATCAAAACAAAAAGTACACCATTAGTATCGCCTTGTCCAAAATTCCTATAAGGGAAACTTACCGCCCTTTGGCTTGAATAACAAAGAATATATATTGGCTTGAAAATCAAGAAAATTGACTTTTACCACGTTATTCTCCACAAAGGGGATATTTTTTTCTTTCTTCTTCTTTTCCACAGATAGCTTGGCACTGGAACATCGTAGAGAGTTGTTCAATGGCTCATTTTAAAGGAAATTAATTGGGTTAAAAACCTTTTGTACTTAAATTTATAATAAAGAACGACCTCTTTCCTATACTAAATTTTATAGGCCACTTAACTATAGTATAGGCTTGTACAGTTATTATATTTAAGGTCAATATATTAAAATTTTCCACTAAAAGACGGTCATTGGAATAAAAACCCAATACATACATTTGATTTAGTTAGCTACTTGATTTTTTGAGACTAGTGTCTTACTATTTCAAAGAAAAAAAGCCGTAGGCTTTTTCCTGTTTGTAATCAATTAGAAAGAGTTCTAATCCGGGTTTATAGTAAAGAACTAACTATAACCTATAGTAATTGAACTACAAAGCACACCTATAGACTAATAAAAAGAATGGGCCTAGTTGATTAAATCAACAAAGAATATATATTAGAGAACAACCAGCTTCAGTTTATCGCATTTTTTTCGGGTTTTTATATTATTCCAGTTTTTATACTATGACAATGCAAAAGGTATGAGAAAAAACTACAAAACTCTGTAAACTGCAAAAATATTTAGAAAGTTTCAGTAACAACTTCACTTTATCAAAAGACACTATATACATTCCTAAAAATATTTAAATGAGTCTTATTTTATCTTAATGTTTAAACAACTTGATACAAGATTATTATTATTAAATACCAAAATTACTTATAATTAGCAGTTTTATGGTTTCAGTTGATCAAAGCAAGCTACACACAAGTTAAACATCCCTTACTACAGGCGTATTTGAACCTGCAAAGCTCCAATCATGAGGCACACTTTCATCCATTGTGCTGTAGTAAGGTAATCATTGATTTGATTTTTCCACAAAACTGTGTATATACGGACAAATAGATTTTGATAAGCGTATTCTAATGGTAATCTTTGGCACTTTTCAATTGAATCGTTTTAAATTAGAGTATAGATAAGACTATGTTATCATTATATGATAATGTATCAGCATTCAGTTCTAAATGTATACTCAACAAGACACATCCGGGTTGCAGCGGTAGCTAGCAACCTAGTAAGAGACGATCACGTCCAATGTTAAGAAATATAAAAACCCATAGTTCCTAAAAAAGGAGTCAGATCAAAACAAAAAGTACACCATTAGAACCGCCTTGTCCGAAACCCCTGTATAGAAAACTTTCTGTCCCTTGGCTTGAACAGCAAGGGAAATATATTGGCTTGAAAATCAAGAAAAGTGGCAGCTACTACAACATTCTTCCTAAACGGGATATTTTTTTCTTTTTTTTTTTCTTTGTTTCCAGAGATAGCTTGGCACTGGAACATCGTAGAGGGTTGTTCAATAGCTCATTTTAAAGGAAATTAATTGGGTTAAAAACCTTTTGTAACTAAAATAAATTATTTCTAAAAGAGAATAAATTTTTTCCACCAAAAACTGCATTTTCGATGTCTTTTCACACTGCAGTCTTTCAAACATTTACAGTAAAGAACGATTTATAATAAGGAACGACCTCTTGCCTATACTAAATTTTATACGCCGCTTTATTATAGTATAGGTTAGTAATTCAACAGATAGCATGGCACTGGAACATCGTAGAGAGTTGTTCAATGGCTCATTTTAAAGAAAATTAACGGGGTTAAAAATCTCTTGTAATTAAAACAAATTATTTTTAAAATAGCATCAGGTTTTTGCGAAAATTATATTAAAAGACGATCATTAGAAGATCAAACCATCGCATGTATTTGACTTGTTTGCTAGTAGATATAGTTGTTTAAAATGTAATCCGGGTTGCAGCGGTAGCTAGCAACCTAGTAAGAGACGATTACGTCCAATGTTAAGAAATATAATTATCCGTATGCAGCGGTAGCTAGCAATCCAGGTTGCAGCGGTAGCTAGCAACCTAGTAAGAGACGATCACGTCCAATGTTAAGAAATATATCCGGGTTGCAGCGGTAGCTAGCATCCGGGTTGCAGCGGTAGCTAGCAACCTAGTAAGAGACGATCACCTCCAATGTTAAGAAATATAAAAACCCGTAGCTCCTAAAAAAAGAGTCAGATCAAAACAAAAAGTACACCATTAGAACCGCCTTGTCCAAATCCTCCATAAAGGAAACTTACCGCCCTTTGGCTTGAATAATAAAGAAAATATATTGGCTTGAAAATCAAGAAAATAGACTTTTACCACGTTATTCTCCCCAAACGGGATATTTTTTTCTTTTTTTTTTTCTTTTTCTTTTCCACAGATAGCTTGGCACTGGAACATCGTAGAGGGTTGTTCAATAGCTCATTTTAAAGGAAATTAATTGGGTTAAAAACCTTTTGTAACTAAAATAAATTATTTCTAAAAGAGAATAAATTTTTCCAATAAAAACTGTATTTTTGATGCAGTGACGTCATAATTACTATATAAGAATTATAATAAAGAACGACCTCTTACCTATACTAAATTTTATACGCCACGTAATTATAGTATAGGTTAGTAATTCAACAGATAGCATGGCACTGGAATATTGTAGAGAGATGTTCAATGGCTCATTTTGAAGCAAATTAATGGGGTTAAAAACATTTTGTAATTAAAACAAATTATTTTACAATAAATTACAGTAAAGAACGATCTCTCTCCCATAGTAACTGATATAAAAGACGATCATTGGAATAAAATCTTATTGCATGCATTGGAGTTAGTTAGCTACTTGATCGTTCGAGGTTCGTCTCTTACTATTTCAAAGAAGAAAAAGCCGAAGGCTTTTTCCTGTTTGTAATATTTTCCTGTTTGTTATCAGGGTTTTTATAATTAAGAACGACTTCTTGCCTATACTAAATTTTATACGCCATTTAATTATAGTACAGGTTAGTAATTCAACAGTTAGCTTTGCACTGGAACATCGTAGAGTTGTTCAATGGTTCATTTTAAAGGAAATTAATGGGGTTAAAAAGCTTTTGTAACTAAAACAAATTATTTTTATTACATTAAGAAATTCTAATTATATTCCTTAAGAAATCATCATAAGTAAAAATTTCCCATACGGAAATTGAACTCAAGCCAACTGGGTTAGAGCTATTCCAACCTCTAGACCACATAGGATATACTAAAATATCCGATTAGTGAAGTTTATGTTAAAGAACAAATTATAAAGCTAGTTAGCTGTCTGATTATGTGAGGATCGTCTCTTACTATTCCAAAGAAGAAAAAGCCGTAGGCTTTTTCCTGTTTGTAATTTATACGGGTTGCAGCGGTATTACAATAAAGAACGACATCCGGTCTAAACTAAAGCCGCCAAGAATGGAGCCTTTTGAAAAAATTATAATAAAGATCGAACTCTTCCCTAAACTAATTTGCATACGCAACTTCACTATAGTTAAGATTACAGTATTTATATTATACATCATTATAAATTATAAAAGGTTCAAATGTTCGAAGATTATAGAGTTTTCCCACACCGGGAATCGAATTATAATAAAGAACGACCTCTTGCCTATACTAAATTTTATACGCCACTTAGTTATAGTATAGGTTAGTTATTCCACATATAGCTTGACACTGGAACATCGTAGAGAGTTGTTTAATGGCTAATTTTAAAGGAAATTAATGGGGCTAAAAACCTTTTGTAATTATAAAACAAATTAATTTTAAAATAGAATCATTTTTCTTACGAAATTACATTAAAAGAAGATCATTACAATAATTACATAAAGGATCGATATGGCTCATCATAAACGGTGTTTGTCAATATCCGGGTTGCAGCGGTAGCTAGAAACCTAGTAAGAGAAGATCACGCCCCATAGTAAAAACTAAAGTAACCCATAACTCCTGAAAACAGATTCAGATCAATTATAATAAAGAACGACCTCTTGCCTATACTAAATGTTATACGCCACTTAATTATAGTATAAGTTAGTAATTCCACATTTAATAAAGAACGAACTCTTTCCTATAGTAAATAAGCCTATACTAGTTAATGATATAGTAATGATATGATTTTATTGATAGCTGAATTAAAAATTAGAGAAAATGATCTCGATTGGATTTGAACCACCAACCTTTCGGTTAAAGACCGATCGTGCTTGCCACTTGGACTATGACGTCATTAATTAAAGTTTTAAAATTAACAATATGATACACATGATACGTTTATCAATTTTCTTTTCATATTGCAGTCTTCTCAAAGATATTTGATTTATTAATCTGGGTTGCAGCGGTAGCTAGCAACCTAGTAAGAGATGATCACTCCATATAGTAAAAACTAAAGTAATCCATAACTCCTGAAAAATGATTCAGATCATTATAATAAAGATCGAACTCTTCCTTATACTAACTTGCATACGCAACTTCACTATAGTTAAGATTACAGTATTTATATTATACATCTTTATAAATTAAAAAAGGTTCAAATGTTCGAAGATTATAGAGTTAAAAATTTTCCACCACCGGGAATCGAACCCGAACCTGTTAAGTGGAAGTTAACTATCCTAGCCACTAGACCATATGGAACAATAATGAAGCATGATTTAAGAGCCATATGCATATTATTATTTCACCATACCAATTATAATAAGGCCAAAACAAAATCATCGACTTGCAACCTTACTTTTGACACATTAGTTAAATCTTCATCAAGCTTAAAAAATGTTTTGCTAGTTTTACATGAAAGAACGAACCTTAGCCCATAGTAGCAGAAATAAGATTATCTAGGTTGCAGCGGTAGCTAGCAACCTATTACATAATCCGGGTTTAAGTGGTAGCTAGCAACCTAGTAAGAAACACCAATTTAAAAGATGATCATTAGAAGAACAAACAATTGCTTATATTGGACTTAGTTAGCTGCCTGATTCTTTGAGGTTCGTCTCTTACTATTCCAAAGAAGAAAAATCCGTAGGCTTTTTCCTGTTTGTAATAATATAATAAAGATCGAACTCTTCCCTATACTAACTTGCATACGCAACTTCACTATAGTTAAGATTACAGTATTTATATTATTATAATAAAGTTTTACAATAAAGAACGACACCTAGCCCATGTTAACTGAAACATAAATAGGGATTAAAAGCCTATTTAAATAGCCTCTAGCCTATTTAAATTTTTACTATAGAGTTTACAGTAAAGAACGATCTCTCATCCATAGTAACTGATAAATGGTGGTTCCAGGGGTATTATAATAAAGAACGACCTCTTGCCTATACTAAATTTTATATGCCACTTAATTATAGTATAGGTTAGTAATTCAACAGATAGCTTGGCACTGGAACATCGTAGAGAGTTGTTCAATGGCTCATTTTAAAGGAAATTAATGGGGTTAAAAAACTTTTTGTAATTAAAGCAAATTATTATTATTACATTAAGAAATTTTAATTATGTTCTTTAAGAAATCATCATAAGTAAAAATTTCCCATACGGAAATTGAACTCATTAAAATATCCGATTAATGAAGTTTATGTTAAACAACAAATTATAAACCTAGTTAGCTGTCTGATTATTTGAGGATCGTCTCTTACTATTCCAAAAAAGAAAAAGCCGTAGGCTTTTTCCTGTTTGTAATTTATAATCCGGGTTCAAGCAGTAGTCCCGGTTGTATTATAAAGAACGAATTACAATAAAGAAGGACACCTAGCCCATGTTAACTGAAACATAAATATGGATTATGTAATTTTACATTAAAAGACGATCGTTGAAATAACAAACAATTGCATACATTGGAATTAGTTAGCTACTTGATTGTTTGAGGTTCGTATCTTACTATTTAAAAGAAGAAAAAGCCGTAGGCTTTTTCCTGTTTGTAATCAGTTTATTATCCGGGTTGCAGCGGTAGCTAGCAACTTACATAAGGGACCGATATAGTTCACCATAAATCCGGGTTGCAGCGGTAGCTAGCAACCTAGTAAGAGACGATCACCTCCAATGTCAAGAAATATAAAACCCCCCAACTCCTAAAAAAAGAGTCAGATCAAAACAAAAAGTACACCATTAGAACCGCCTTGTCCGAATCCTCTATAAAGGAAACTTACCTCCCTTTGGCTTGAATAACAAAGAAAATATATTGGCTTGAAAATCAAGAAAATTGACTTTTACCACGTTATTCTCCACAAACGGGATATTTTTTTCTTTCCGCTTTTTCTTTCTGCTCAGCTAGCTGGGCACTGGAAAATCATAGAGAGCTGTATAATTATAGTAAAGAACGAACTCTTGCCCTTATTACATTAAAAGACGATCACTGAAATAACAAACCATTCCATACATTGGACTTAGTTAGCTACTTGATTGTTTGAGTTTCGTCTCTTACTATTTAAAAGAAGAAAAAGCCGTAGGCTTTTTCCTGTTTGTATTTATAGTTAAAAAACGAACTCAAGTCCAAAGAAACTGATTATAATAAAGATCGAACTCTTCCCTATACTAACTTGCATAGGCAACTTCACTATAGTTAAGATTACAGTAGTTATATTATACATCATTATAAATTATAAAAGGTTCAAATTGTTCGAAGATTATAGAGTTAAAAATTTTCCACACCGGGAATCGAACCCGGGCCTGTTGAGTGAAAGTTAACTATCCTAGCCACTAGACCATATGGGACCATAAAGAATTATGATTTAAGAACCATATGCACATTATTATTTCACCATACCAATTATAATAAGGCCAAAACAAAATCGTCGACTTGCAACCTTACTTTTGACACATTAGTTAAATCTTCATCAGACTTAAAAAATGTTTTGCTAGTTTTACATGAAAGAACGAACCTTAGCCCATGGTAGCAGAAATAAGAATATCTAGGTTGCAGCGGTAGCTAGCAACTTATTAATTACATAATCCGGGTTTAATCCGGGTTGCAGCGGTAGCTAGCAACCTAGTAAGAGACGATCACCTCCAATGTCAAGAAATATAAAACCCCCCAACTCCTAAAAAAGAGTCAGATCAAAACAAAAAGTACACCATTAGAACCGCCTTGTCCGAATCCTCTATAAAGGAAACTTACCTCCCTTTGGCTTGAATAACAAAGAAAATATATTGGCTTGAAAATCAAGAAAATTGACTTTTACCACGTTATTCTCCACAAACGGGATATTTTTTTCTTTCCGCTTTTTCTTTCTGCTCAGCTAGCTGGGCACTGGAAAATCATAGAGAGCTGTATAATAGCTCATTTTAAAGGAAATTGCAACATCTAGTCACTTTTGTATTTAAAAATAAAATACTTTTTAAAGTAGAATCAATTTTGTCAAAAAATTGCATTTTTGATGTATTTTCATACTGCAGTCTTTTCAAAGATATTTGAATTTTGAAGCAATAAAACAGTCCATGTAATGAACTCTATAGTAATAATAGCTACTTGTCTCAATAGTAACCGAAACTCCTGGAACCAAAATTTTCTTTTTTGGCTTAATCGCTAAAATTATTATGTAAACTGCAAAAATATTTATGATGCCTAATCAGTAATAGTAATTTTTTAATTTAAACAACAAAAATACATGAAAATTCTAAAATTAGTTTTGCTTTTTGTCTCCTGGAAGAAATTTTTTTTTCATCTCAGTTCAAATTTATTATTGTATCCTGTAACCCGTAAAGTACATATCTCCATATTATTGTCTCATAATTGCAATTATTTTAGTTTTCAGTCCAGAATCACTAAACTTATTATTTAAACTGCAAAAATATTTATGGTGTCTAACCAATAATACTAATTTTGTAATTCAAACAAGATAAATACCTGAAAATTTTAAAATTAGTTTTGTTTTATGCTAGGTTTTAGATACTCGACACGGGATTTTGTGTGCTTAATAATTTTATTACAGTAAAGAACGAACATTAAATATTATAAAGAACGAATTACAATAAAGAAGGACACCTAGCCCATGTTAACTGAAACATAAATATGGATTATGTAATTTTACATTAAAAGACGATCGTTGAAATAACAAACAATTGCATACATTGGAATTAGTTAGCTACTTGATTGTTTGAGGTTCGTATCTTACTATTTAAAAGAAGAAAAAGCCGTAGGCTTTTTCCTGTTTGTAATCAGTTTATTATCCGGGTTGCAGCGGTAGCTAGCAACTTACATAAGGGACCGATATAGTTCACCATAAATCCGGGTTGCAGCGGTAGCTAGCAACCTAGTAAGAGACGATCACCTCCAATGTCAAGAAATATAAAACCCCCCAACTCCTAAAAAAAGAGTCAGATCAAAACAAAAAGTACACCATTAGAACCGCCTTGTCCGAATCCTCTATAAAGGAAACTTACCTCCCTTTGGCTTGAATAACAAAGAAAATATATTGGCTTGAAAATCAAGAAAATAGACTTTTACCACGTTATTCTCCACAAACGGGATATTTTTTTCTTTCCGCTTTTTATAATAAAGATCGAACTCTTCCCTATACTAACTTGCATAGGCAACTTCACTATAGTTAAGCTTACAGTATTTATATTATATACATCATTCTAATTATAAAAGGTTCGAATGTTCGAAGATCATAGAGTTAAAAATTTTCCCACACCGGGAATCGAAAACGGGCCTGTTAAGTGAAAGTTAACTATCCTAGAAACTAGACCATATGGGACCATAAAGAAGTATGATTTAAGAACCATATGCATATTATTATTTCACAATACCAATTATAATAAGGCCAAAACAAAATCGTCGACTTGCAACCTTACTTTTGACACATCAGTTAAATCTTCATCAGACTTAAAAACTGTTTTGCTAGTCCGGGTTGCAGCGGTAGCTAGCAACCTAGTAAGAGACGATCACCTCCAATGTTAAGAAATATAAACCCCCCAACTCCAAAAAAAGAGTCAGATCAAAACAAAAAGTACACCATTAGAACCGCCTTGTCCGAAACCCCTATAAAGGAATTACATTAAAAGACGATCCTTGGAGCAACATACCACTGCATACATTTGACTTAGTTACATACTTGATTGCTTGAGGTTCGTTTCTTACTATTTCAAAGAAGAAAAAGCCGTAGGCTTTTTTATCCGGGTTGCAGCGGTAGCTAGCAACCTAGTAAGAGACGATCACCTCCAATGTTAAGAAATATAAAATCCCCCAACTCCTAAAAAAGAGTCAGATCAAAACAAAAAGTACACCATTAGAACCGCCTTGTCTGAAACCTCTATAAAGAAAACTTACCGCCCTTTGGCTGGAATAACAAAGAAAATATATTGGCTTGAAAATCAAGAAAATTGACTTTCACCACGTTATTCTCCACAAACGGGATATTTTTTTCTTTCCGCTTGATTTTCCTCCTCAGCTAGCTGGGCACTGGAAAATCATAGAGAGCTGTATAATAGCTCATTTTAAAGGAAATTGCAACATCTAGTGCCTTTTGTAATTAAAAATGAAATACTTTTTAAAGTAGAATCAATTTTGTCAAAAAAAAATTGCATTTTCGATGTGTTTTCATACTGCAGTCTTTTCAAAGATATTTGAATTTTGAAGCAATCAAACAGTTCATGGTAATGAACTCTATAGTAATAATAGCTACTTGTCTCAATAGTAACCGAAACTCCTGGAACCAAAATTTTCTTTTTTGGCTTAATCGCTAAAATTATTATGTAAACTGCAAAAATATTTATGATGTCCTTAAAGTAAAGAATTATCTCTTTTTGTCATTAAATATAAAACAGTTTAGCACAACGGCTTAGTTTGAGCAGACACTTTTTTTTAATTGTATTTCACACTGGCCATGGCATCTCAACTTTAACTTGAAGCTGGAAAAAAATGAAGCCAGTCAGAATTTGAGTCCTCAAAGATGAATTCAATGAATGAACAAGCCTCTGATCGTACAGTTATTTTTGCAAATGAAACCAGTCAGTCAAATCTGTTTCAAACGGACTGTACTGAAACTGAGCTATTGAATACAAATATATCACTAGCAGACATTTTTGATGAAAATCCAGCCACAAAGAAGCTGACTGACCAGCTGAAGAAACTAACAGACAAAAAAGAAGAGAACGCAATAGATCAGAAGAATGAAACATCTTTTCAAAATGACGAGAAACGATCTATATGCAATAATTTTATGAGACAGCCGATAGTTTAAACTAATAAACACCAGACCATCCACACCGGTGAAAAGCCATACAGGTGCAATGCATGTAATAAGAGCTTTTCTCAAAAAAGTTATCTCATTCAACATCTGAGGATCCACACTGGTGAGAAGCCATTCAAGTGTGACGTATGCAAGCACAGTTTTAATCAGATGAGTACTCTCGCCAGACACTTGAGAACCCACACCGGAGAAAAGCCATTCAATTGTGACGTATGCATGCGCAGTTTTTACCGCAAGGATTCCCTTGTCAGACATATAAGAACCCACACCGGTGAAAAGCCATTCAAGTGTGACGTATGCATGCGAAGTTTTAATGATAAGACTAATCTTGCCAGGCACTTGAGAACTTGAGAACCTTGAGACTAATCTTGCCAGGCACTTGAGAACCCATACTGGTGAAAAGCCGTTTAAGTGCGCACAGTTTATTTTTCCATACACTTGAGAACCAACACCGGTGACAACCCATCCAAGTATGACGCATGCAAGCGCAGTTTTAATCACAAGAATACTCTTGCCATACACATAAGAACCCACAACGTTGAAAAGCCATTCAAGTGTGACGTATGCATGCGCAGTGACAATGATAAGAGTAATATTGCTCTCTATGTGCGAAGCACATGAGAGCCTACGCCGTTAAAAAGCCATATAAGTGCAATACATGTAATAAGAGCTTTTCTCAAAATATTCCGCTCATTCAACATGTGAGAATCCACACTGGTGAGAAGCCATTCAAGTGTGACATATGCAAGCGCAGTTTTAATGACAAGAGTAATCTTGCCACACACATGAGAACCCACACCCGTGAAAAACCATTCAAGCGCGATACATGTAATAAGAGCTTTTCTCAAAATATTCCTCTCATTCAACATGTGAGAATCCACATTGGTGAGAAGCCATTAAAGCGCGATACATGTAATAAGAGCTTTTTTCAAAATATTCGTCTCATTCGACATGTGACTGGTGAAAAGCCATTCAAATGTGACGTATGCAAGCGCAGTTTTAATGACAAGGGTCATCTTGCCATACACATGAGAACCCATACCGGTGAAAAAGCCATTCGAGCGTGACGTATGCAAGCAGTTTTAGTCAGAAGAATACTTTTGTCCTACACATTTTAACCCATACCAGTGAAGCCATTCAAGTGTGACATATGCAAACGCAGTTTCAATCACAAGTTACAAGAAAAAGCAGAAAATGAAAATACTTGAACTTTAATAAATAAAAGCAAAATATAATATAAAAACGAAGAGGTATGCTTAGGAAGATGTACATTCGACAAAACTTTAATTGAGATTAATCGTTCAAAAAACGACTATTCCACTTTGATTTGGGTGGCTTTCACGACACATCTGCTAATAATCTCCCAGATCAAAAACAAATCTGGTTTGTTCAACTTGTGAGAACGATATTTATCATTGTCACTAGATTTTCTTTTACTTGACTTGATATCAGTGAAGTTCATGAAGATTCAAGGGAAACAGAAACTTCCTGGGAGGTTATAAAGAGGGAGGCGTTGAATAGATTAAGATGGAGGAGGAGCGTGCGTAGCTGTGTTGGCCTCAGGCTGCTTGGTGCTGCGGTGAGTTGTTAGTAGTATTAGTACTATCAAACTCTTAATAAAACGACGTCGCTTACAGAGACACAAGAAAACAAGGTAAAAGTGACTCATAATGTCTAAAAGAAAATAAGTCCCCTTAGAATCATTAGAACAAGATATTTTTGCAATTTTACGTTTTAAATTTACAGTGTGTAAGACAAAATTATTGAAACTCCCGAATTTTCCATTTTAGCTGTTTTAGCAGAAAGTCATTACAGAACTACCATGAGTTATTTTATTTGAACCAATTTTGCATAGTACACTGTACAATGTATTAGGGATAGGTGTATTACAAAAATCCTGCACGCGAAACAAAAAACAGTAACTTTAGGGGATGAAAGTTGGTATGGAGACAAAGATTCCAACTCCTCATATTGATATAACTAATACCACAGTATTGATTATCAACATGGGGCGGCAACATCCCATGAGAACATATGTTGTTTTGTTTTGTGCATACCATTTACTTCCTATGCCCTGAAAATATTAGCTTAGCAGTTAAAATGAATGCTCAAGGTTATTTAGAAGCTAAGATATTGACAAAAATGTGTTTCACGGCAGCCTTTTTGTGTCAACACCGAAGACGATTGTAATATTGGATTCTCTACAAATAGAAACACTATTTTTTGAAAATATATCATTATATTCTATAATGATATGTTAAAATGTATTGCGCGGCAGCCAAATTGTAAATCCAATATGGCTCCCATATTGGACTCTGCAAACGGAAACATTGTTTTCTTTAATACTATAGGGTTTCCAAAAACGTACAGTTTTCATACTTTCCACAAAGATCTGGCGAAATTACAAATCCAACCAGACGATTAGTTTTGACGAGGTATTTGATTTGTGTTCAAACTCTTCGTGTGAACTTCAACCCCCGGGGGTATATTAGGTTTTTGAGCCGAAGGTTGTCCAACTCAAGCGTACATTTTAAATTAACTTAGTCTTTTAATATCATCTTTTTTGCATTAATCTTTAATACTGATGATGTACACGAAAATAGTCAACAATTAAACTTATTCCTTAGGCTTCCTCGCTACAATAAATTTATTAACCTAAGAAAGCATTTCCTTCTCGAAACGGGAATTGGCGGAACAGGCATCTGAACCCTTCACAATAGGATATTCAGGATATTCTTCAAAATAGCAAAAACAAACAAACTTTCCTGTAAATTATAGGAAACGCGATAAAAATGTGGGAACCTAGGATTTTGAGAGAATAAAACTTACGTAAATACGTTCTAAGACCACACTATAAATGACTTTTGATACAAACGAGAAAATGAAAAAAATATTTTTTGTGTTTCTTCTGCTTTCTAAATGTTTAATTCAAAAGATTAGTTTTTTGTGTTTTTTTTAGCATTGAGGATGGCTTGGCGGAGGTCCTTGCCAAAATATCTACTTTTATCTTCGTTATCGTTATATTTCGTTATTTTTGGTTATCGTTATTTTCGCTTCGTTATTTTCCACGGAAATCATTCTTGTTTTCATTGTTTTCATTATATTTCGTTTCTATATTTTCTCGTTTTTTGCCAAGCATAAAAATTACCTGCTTATGAGCCTAGAAGTACAATAAAATGTACTGACAGATCATATCGTTCTGCAAAAACTTACAGACCCCTTTCACTACAACAGCTTCTGTACCAAAACCTCCAATAAGTGTAAATCTAAAGCTTTCGTTATATTTTCGCTAAATATTGGAAAATGGATCTTATTTTTTAATTCCAATTTATTTGAATCTTACAAAGGATATGCATACGAAATTATAAAAGAAGTCACTTTTCAAAATGCGAAAGATATGAGAAAAGAAACCTATGCCTCCTCCAGAAAGTATCATGCATGAACTACAAAATATAATCAACCCTGACTCAAAACCCTTGCCCAAAGTGTGAAATAAACTCTTTCATAAAACACCATTTGTATTACACCGCGCAGAGCAATCGCGATTTTATAAGGTAGGGTAGCAAATCACTTGCAGTGAAATTAATGTTCTGAATGAGAGAAAAAACGAGAAAATTCGAAAAAACAAAAATCCAAAAAAAAAATCGAATTTTGTATACTGTTAAACATTGTAAGAACAATATAAAAAATCTGCATATTTTAGGAAAGCAAGCACAGAATTGAAGTTTCTACCTCCAAGTACATGGCCCATTCGGATTAGCTGAAAAACCACAATAGCCAAAGAGAATGAAAAACTCATAAACATCCCCCAAATTAGCGTGAGAAGATAGGGATTAAAAACTACTAGCACCACAGTGCAGTATCTCATGCATTCAGTGGCGTAACTTAGGGGAGGAGGGTAGGTGCAGGAGGGGAGTGTAGGAGGCCTGTGCTTCCCTAGATTTGTTGCTCCCCTCTCAGATTTTAAAAATACCTTTTTCTGATGTTTGTTTCATCAAGAAATGCATTTTGGGATTTCCATTTAAAGGAACTGAAAAAAATGACAAGGTTTCTTTCCCCTTCAGACATTGAAAAATAAGTTTTCTCCCATACCAGCCCCCTTCAAATTCTTAAATTGACACCACTCGGCAGCTTCATTAGAAAAGTAGAAAATTTCCAAGAAAATCGGAAAATTTGCATAGCTAATCTGTAATACTGTTGAATTAAAGCGAAAATTTCTCTACAAGTGATTTTTTCTTTCCTAGAATTACTTCAAGTCAAAATTCATCCTGCACAAACTATTATTATAAAGAACCACCTCTTGCCTGTACTAAATTTTATACGCCACTTAATTATAGTATAGGTTAGTAATTTCACAGATAGCTTGGCACTGGAACATCGTAGACTGTTGTTCAATGGTTACATTAAAAATCCGGGTTGCAGCGGTAGCTAGCAACCTAGTAAGAGACGATCACGTCCAATGTTAAAAATATAAAAACCCATAGTTCCTAACAGAGGAGTCAGATCAAAACAAAAAGCACACCATTAGAACCGCCTTGTCCGGAACCCCTGTATAGGGAACTTTCTGTCCCTTGGCTTGAACAGCAAGGGAAATATATTGGCTTGAAAATCAAGAAAAGTGGCAGCTACTACAACATTCTGCCTAAACGGGATATTTTTTTCTTTTTTCTTTTTCTTTTCCAGACATAGCTTGGCACTGGAACATCGTAGAGGGTTGTTCAATAGCTCATTTTAAAGGAAATTAATTGGGTTAAAAATCTATAGTAACTAAAATAAATTATTTCTAAAAGAGAATAAATTTTTCCACCAAAAACTGCATTTTCGATGTCTTTTCACACTGCAGTCTTTCAAACATAATCGCATACCAGCGGTAAGATTTGAACCCACGCCTCCGAAGAGATATAATAAAGATCGAACTCTTCCCTATACTAACTTGCATACGCAACTTCACTATAGTTAAGATTACAGTATTTATATTATACATCATTATAGATTATAAAGGTTCAAATGTTCGAAGATTATAGAGTTAAAAATTTCCCCACATCGGTAATCGAACCCGAGCCTGTTAAGTGAAAGTTAACTATCCTAGCCACTAGACCATGTGGAACCATAAAGAAGTATGATTTAAGAGCCATATGCATATTATTATTTCACCATACCAATTATAATAAGGCCAAAACAAAATCGTCGACTTGCAACCTTACTTTTGACACATTAGTTAAATCTTCATCAGGCTTAAAAATTTTTTTGCTAGTTTTACATGAAAGAACGAACCTTAGCCCATAGTAGCAGAAATAAGAATATCTAGGTTGCAGCGGTAGCTAGCAACCTATTACATAATCTGGGTTTAAGTGGTAGCTAGAAACCTAGTAAGAAACGCCAAATTAAATTTTATAGTAAAGAGCGATAACTAGCCCATGGTTAAGTAAAGGAATATAAATGGGGCCAGCAGTGTTATGGATGAAGAGATATTTGAAACCTAGTAAAGAACAAACCACGGGACATAGTAACTAAAGTGAATATAAAACAAGAGTCTTTCGAAAACTTTTATAGTAAACAACGAACTTTTGCCCATGGTATTCCGGGTTGCAGAGGTAGCTAGCACACTGGCAAGAGATCACGTTTACTACTAATCCGGGTTGCAGCAGTAGCTAGCAGCCTATTTAGAGACGACCACAACCTATAGTAAAAACTAAATCAAACAGTTCGTGGTAACGAACTGTATAGTAAGAGCGACTCGTCTCAATAGTTATAGTAAAGAACGGGTCGTCTCTTACTATTCCAATTAAGAAAAAGCCATAGGCTTTTTCCTGTTTGTAATAACAAAAACCAAAGATGTTTGACCTTTGAATATTATAACGGATCGATATATTTCATCATACATTTTGTCAGTCAAGAGTTATAGAACGATCTCCTGCCCTTAGTTTACATTAAAAGACGATCATTGGATTAAAAAATCCTCCGGGTTGCAGCGGTAGCTAGCAACCTAGTAAGAGACGATCACACCCCATAGTAAAAACTAAAGTAACCCATACCTCCTGAAAAAAGATTCAGATCAAAATCATAGGCAGCGCACTACCGCTGCCTAAGTAAAGAACGATGTGGGCACAATGCGTTTTTTTTCTCCATACCCGGACACTTCGTATCGAAGTAGTCGTCGTAGAAACTTCGAAAAGGGCTTATTCGATTGGAAATTGAAAGGGCTAGTGCCCTTTTTAATAGTCGAAAGTGATTGGAGGACAACTAGCCCCCCACGCCCATCATTCCTCCAAATAAATCCAATCAAAATTTTGAGATAGCCATTTTGTTCAGCGTAATTGATTTCCAGATAGAAAATATCTTTTTGAGGAGGACACTCCCCCACAACCCACGGGGCAAGGGTTTTAAATTATGGCCTGAGGGCATATAAGGTTTTTATAGAAGGAGTTGCCATAGAAACCTCAAAAAAGGCTCATTTGATTGGAAATTCAAAGGGCTAGTGCCCTTTTTAATAGTCGAAAGTGATTGGAGGACAACTAGCCCCCCACGCCCATCATTCCTCCAAATAAATCCAATAAAAATTTTGAGATAGTCATTTTGTTCAGTGTAGTTGATTTCCAGATAGAAAATATCTTCTTGTGGAGGACAATCCCCCACAACCCTCGGGGCAAGGGTTTTAAGTTATGCCCTGGTGGCATATAAGGTTTTTATAGAAGGCGCTGTCGTAGAAGCTTCAAAAAAAGCTCATTCGGTTGGAAATTCAAAGGGCTAGTGTACTTTTTAATAGTCGAATGTGGTTGGAGGGCAACTAGCCCCCCCCTCACCCATCATTCCCCCAAACACATCCAATCAAAATTTTTAGATAGCCATTTCGTTCAGCGTAGTTGATTTCCAGACAGAAAATATGTTTTTGAGGAGGAAACTCCCCCACAACCCCCAGGGCAAGGGTTTTAAGTTATGCCCTGGGGGCATATGAGGTTTTTATAGAAGGCGTTGTCGTAGAAACTTCAAAACAGGCTCATTCGATTGGAAATTCAAAGCGCTAGTACCCATTTTAATAATCAAAAGTGATTGGAGGCAACTAGCCCCCTCCCTTACGCCCTTCATTCCCCCAAACACATCCAATCAAAATTTTGAGATAGCCTTTTTGTTCAAAGTAGTTGATCTCTAGATAAAAAATTTGTTTTTGAGGAGGACACTCCCCCACAACCCTCAGGGCAAGGGTTTTAAGTTATGCCTAGGGGTATATAAGGTTTTTATATAAGGTTTTTATTGAATGAGCCCTCGTGAGAGGGCTCATTCAAACGGAAATTGGAAGCTCTGATGTCCTTTTGAAGTAACCAAAAATATTGGAGGGCTACTAGGTTCCCTCCCTCGCACCTTTTTCCGATAAAATAAAAGTTCAAAATAGGGATAACATCCTTTTTAATAGACAGTGTATAGAACTTCACAAAATTACCAGATATTTCGGTCACATATACAGTGACCGTCATCAGTAGTAAAACTAAGCTAAAACATCAGTAGCTTAGTTTTACTACTGATGACGGTCACTGTATATGTGACCGAAATATCTGGTAATTTTGTGAAGTTCTATACACTGTCTATTAAAAAGGATGTTATCCCTATTTTGAACTTTTATTTTATCGGAAAAAGGTGCGAGGGAGGGAACCTAGTAGCCCTCCAATATTTTTGGTTACTTCAAAAGGGCATCAGAGATTCCAATTTCCGTTTGAATGAGCCCTCTCACGATTTTCTAGGACCACTGGATCGATACGATCACCCTAAAAAAAAAGAATAAAAAAAAAAAAAAAAAAAAAAACGTATCTGTGATCTTTCTTCTGGCAAAAAATACAAAATTCCACATTTTTGCGGCTAGGAGCTTGAAACTCCTACAGAAGGGTTATCTGATACGCTGAATCCAGTGGTGTGATTTTCATTAAGATTCTGTGATTTTTAGGGGACGTTTCTCCCTTTTTTCGAAAATTAGGCAAATTTTCTCAGGCTCGTAACTTTCAATGAGTAAGACTAAACTTAATGAAACTTATAGGCCTATGTTTCAGATCAGCATAATAAGCAGATTCTTTTGTTGTATCTATTGGTATCAAAATTCCATTTCTTAAAGTTTCACCTTAATACCCTCAGCCTTTTTGGAGACCCAGGATCAAACATAACCTCTTTTCCAATAAAAATCCTTTTATGATAACAATGGGCAAATTGCAGACCTTGCTCTGAAGCTGGTGGGGAGTGTCAGTCCCGGAGACATAATTATTCTTTAAATTATTTTTAACAAAATGACCATAAAATTTTGATCTGATACATTTGGGGAAGGACGTTAGGGGGGGGGCTGGTTGCCATTCAATCACTTTTGACTCTTAACAAGGACTTCCAATCGAAGTTTACACGGCCAACCCTTCCTTCAAAACATTATATGTTAACAACAAGCAACATACATAGCTTACAGTCCTTGCCCAGGTGCTAGGGGGAGGGGGCAACCCCAGAAGCATAGTTATTTGGCCTTTGGGCTATTTTTAATAAAATGGTTATCTCAAAATTTTGATCAGAAGCATTTGGGGAAAAAGGACGTGGAAGGGGGGGGGGGGTTGCCCCTTGATCACTTTAGACTCTTAAAAAAGGGAATAGATTTTTCGATTTATAATAGAATGAAATTCTAATAGAATGAGCCCCCTCCAAATTTTACATGGCCACCTCTTCCATAAATACCCTATACTTTAACAATGGGCAGTTTGCAAAACTTACTGCCCTTGCCCTGCTGGAGGGGGGGATTGTCAACCCCAGAGTCATAATTATTTTCCCTTTGGACTATTTTGAACAAAATGGCTTTCTCAAAATTTGACCGGATGCATATAGGGAAAAAAGGGCTGGTTGCTCTCGGATAACTTTATACTCTAAAAATGATACTAGAACTTCTGATTTCCAATAAAGTGAGCCCATCACAAAGTTTATGCGATCATCTCTTCCATAAAAACCTTACGTGTTAACAATGAACAACTTGCATAACTTAAAGCCCTTGCCATGGGGGCTGGGGTATCAAACCAGAACCATAGTTACTTGACCTTAGGACTATTTTGAAAAAAATGGCCATCTCAAACTTTGATTGGAAGCCTTTGGTGAAAAAGGACAAGGGGGGGGGCTGACTACCCCCCGGCCACTTTTGGCTTCTAAAAAGAGAACTACATCTTTCGATTCCAATCGAATGAACCTCCTCCGAAGTTTTTACGACCAGCTCTTCCATAAAAACCTTATATGTTAAAGATGGGCAACTTGCGAAACTTACGGCTCTTGCCCTGGTGGACGGGGGGGGGTGTCATCCCTGGAGGCACAGTAATTTTTCCTTTGGACTATTTTGAACAAAATATCTAACTCGAAATTTTGATCAGATACATTTGGGGAAAAAAGGGCTTGGGGGGGCTGGTTGCCCTCAGATCATTCTTAATTCTAAAAAGGACACTAGAACTTCTGATTTTCTATAGAATGAGCCAATTACAAGGTTTATAAGACAATTCATTCCATAATAACCGTATGCGTTAACAATGAGTAACTTGCATAACTTGAAGCCCTTGCCCCGTCGGCATGTATCAACGGAACCATAGTTATTTGACCTTCGGACTATTTTGAACAAAATAGTTATTTCAAAATTTTGATCGGAAGCCTTTGGGGGAAAAGGCGTGGGGAGGGGATCTGGTTGCCCTCCGGTCACTTTTGAATCCTAAAAGGGGAACTACAACTTTCAATTTCAAATCAAATCAGCCTCCTCCGAAGTTTATATGACCACCTCTTCCACAAAAACCTTTTATGTTAACAATGGGCAACTTTCATAACCTAGAGCCCTTGATCCAGGGGCTACATAGGCGCCCATAAGAGGGGGAGGAAGGGGGCCCAAGCCCCCCACCCCCTGGCTGAATGACGGTGTCATATGTTTGTATTAATTTAAAAAACTTTTTCCACCGAATAAGTTTTCAAAGAAAAGTAAAGAGCCCTATTAAGCCAAAAATGGGCAGAAATAAAGTCAAATAATCTTCCAAGCGTAAAACTACCACAAATCACTATCGACAATTAAATGAGACTCAAAACGAACGGAAATTATAATAAATAGCCTAGTCAAATTCAAAACGAGCAAAAATTAACATTACTAGGGCTGACAACCCCAATGCCTTCAAAGGACCAGAACATAACTTAGGCAATACAGAAAAAAAAACGAATGACCCTTGATTGTCAGTTTAATATACCTATACTGATATTTATTCCTTAAAATAAAAAGAGGTTAAACAAAAGTGAGTAAAAAAAGTATTTAACTTATTTAAGTAAAAAAAGTGAAAACATTTAAACATATCTTGTTTTCAGTAAAGCGCAAATTATGTTCTGGTCTTGAGAAGGCATGGGAGTTATCAGCCCTATTAATGCTAGTTTTTGCTCGTTTCGAGTTTGATTCGGCTATTTATTCTAATTTCTGTTCATTTTGAGTTTCATTTATTTCTTGATAGTGATTTGTGGTAGTTTTGCGCTTGGATGATTACTTGACTTCATTCCTGCCCATTTTTGGCTCAATGAAGAAGCTGTTTTGTTTTCTTTGAAAAACTTGTTTTACGGAAAAGGTTTTTTTAGATGAATTTCTGTTCGTTTTTTATTGACAAAGTCATTTTCAAAAAAAAGTTTTATATCTTTTCGTTTTTTTTTCTATAAGAATCTAGTTTGGTATAATTGTGGGGGTTTGACATGCCCAATATCCCTAAAGAAATATTTGCTGGACCATTCTACTATGCTGAACAAATTAGTTGTCTAAAAATTTTGACTAGATGTGTTTGGGAAATAAGTTGGCTTGAGAGACGGGCTGATTGCCCTCCAATCTCTTTTAGGTCTTAAAAAGGACCGTAGAACTTTTAATGTTGAATCGAATTAGCTTCTTTAAATGTTTCAATGATATTTCTAGCTATTATAGAGTGGTGCTGCCTATGATATTGCTTATATGCCTTTTTGAAAACCTGCATGCATACAGTTTTTTCGTTTAATTGGAACGCCCTGTTGCATTTTCCCGAAACGCATCTGATGGAAGTTTTAAGATGGCCATTTGTTGTCATTAATCTAAAAAAAAAATTCCACTAAAATAAGTTTTTCAAAGAAAAGTAAAGAACTCCATTGAACAAAAAATGAGCAAAAATAAAGTCAAATAATTTACCAAGCGTGAAACTACCAGAAAAGTAGAATGGCCATAATATCTCCGAACGGGGCTCCTTATATGGGCATAGAATACTGACGGGGCTCCATATATGGGCATAGAGTCATTAGGGAGAACACGTGGTTAATGGGGTCAATGACCTCTTTTTCCAAGGTCGATTTATTTGATGTTTCTATGTGTAATAACTCCGGAACGAAGGTTGCACATGCGCATTGAATTCTAACGGGAACAATGTTATTGATCTAGGAGTCGAGGGGGAAGTGAATTTCCGAGAACTTGATTGCGTAATCGATTGTGAATGTCATGGTGTCCAGAAATAGTATTTGTTGTTGTGGATAAAATTGTTCAATGTTTTAATCAACCCGGAAACAGTTAGATCACGTGTTTCCTTCTCAGCCAATCAGAGGGCTTGTTTACACAACAATTTGACCTTGAGATTTCGTATATAACGGGCATGCAATGTGATTCAATTATCAGAAAGTAAAGTAACCTGACAATGGATAGAACAATTAACATAATTGATGAGCTTGAGGCCTTGGCATCTGCAATTTACCATGTAAGTACATTTTTTATTTTCAAACGAATTTTCCTTGGACATCCTCCAGTATATTCAGCAAAACGTAAATATATTCCTTTACCCCCAAACCCCTCCCCCCCTCCAAACCATAAAAACATCATTATAATCAATGGAAAACATAAAATATATTCTTTTTACCCTCAAAACCTAACCCCATCCCTCATTGTTTTACAACCAAAATTCTAGCAAAAAGAAATAACTTTCTTTCGAAAAATTATAGCCTTTCTCTATTGTGATTTAAAGTGTCTACTGACTTCCGTCACTGTTGTTATTAGCCCGCTCTGGTTTGACACAAGGCTCTCCGGCGCGAGGTTAAAATTAGCTGTCACCCTTTTTCCTATGTGTTTACGAACGCGGCAGCCAAAGTCAAAAGGAACTGTTTCTCCGTCAAAATTAAAACACTTTGAGGCAATTGTAATAATTAGGCGCAGACGCAATGCGCTATTTTGGAGAAGTGAAACAGATTATTTTCAAGCTTTCTTTCGATAAAGTTTCTTTTATATTCCCGGGAGGGGAGCGTGAATCCAGAATTTTTTGCTGGGGAGGGGGTTAGCACTTTTAATAGTGACAAATAGAAATGAAAGATTGTTTTTACCATAATTGTTTTCAGCTTCAGTGTCTAACCATTTCTCTTTTGATATTTTAGTGATTTTAGCTATAGCATTTGAATAAAAGGTAGTAAGATATATTCTTTTTTGATATGCCTTTCGCTTGAATATATCGCAAGATTAACTCAATGAGAGGGATGGCTTAATTTTCCTAAATTTGGGGCCGGGAGGGGAGCGTGAATCCAGAATTTAATGCTGGGGAGGTGGTTAGCACTTTTAATAGTGACAAAATAGAAATGAAAGATTGTTATTACCATAATTGTTTTCAGCTTCAGTGTCTAACCATTTCTCTTTTGATATTTTAGTGATTTTAGCTATAGCATTTGAATAAAAGGTAGTAAGATATATTCTTTTTTGATATGCCTTTCGCTTGAATATATCGCAAGATTAACTCAATGAGAGGGATGGCTTAATTTTCCTAAATTTGGGGCCGGGAGGGGAGCGTGAATCCAGAATTTTTTGCTGGGGAGGTGGTTAGCACTTTTAATAGTGACAAAATAGAAATGAAAGATTGTTTTTACCATAATTGTTTTCAGCTTCAGTGTCTAACCATTTCTCTTTTGATATTTTAGTGATTTTAGCTATAGCATTTGAATAAAAGGTAGTAAGATATATTCTTTTTTGATATGGCTTTCGCTTGAATATATCGCAAGATTAACTCAATGAGAGGGATGGCTTAATTTTCCTAAATTTGGGGCCGGGAGGGGAGCGTGAATCCAGGACTTTTGCTGGGGAGGGGGTTAGCATTTTTAATAGTGACAAAATAGAAATGAAAAGATAATTGTTTCTTACTTCAGTGTCTAACCATTTCTCTTCGAAATTTAGCGATTTTAGCTATAACAATTTTCCTAAATTTAGGGGAGGGGACGTGAATCCGTGATTTTTGTTGGGGGGGGGGGTTAGCACTTTTAATAGTGACAAAATAGAAATGAAAAGATAATTTAAGCACTTTTTTTTCAGATATAATAATGTTTGGTGTGATTGACACAGAATATATTGGTCTGAAATATTCATCAACTGGCATTATTTTCGAAGCAGCTTTCTTACTCCTAGACAATCAACGACGTGAAATTCATTGCTATAAATGGAATATCAGATACAAAATGTATGAGTACGAGAAAAACAGATGGAGTCCAACACTAAATTTTATAAATCGAAATGGCTTTTACGCTAAAACCATACGACCACATAATGAAAATGGCTATGAAATAAAACATGTACAAGAGGAAATTCAGGAAATATGCAGTTTTTTCGGTGTGCAAGCTGTTTATGTTAAGGGAAACGTGCCAACTGATAAACTCTTACTAGAAAAATGTGATAAAAACATAGCATTATTCAATTTAGAAGACTTCAAATGTGAGAAATACCTGCATTCAGTCCATGACCCAGAAGATGAAGTTAGATATTTCGTTAAATGGATACCGGAAAAGATACCTGACATGGAAAAATGCATCAGATATCCAAAGTCCTAAACTTGCTCCTCCTCATATCAAATGGATTAAGCTTCTTTTTTTTAAATATGTCATTATTTTTTTCAAATGTTTTTAAATATGTTTAAGCAATAAATATCTTAAGCCTCAATCGTTTTTATTCTTTAGAATAGTCCATCGCCATGAAAATTATACTTTCAGATTCAACATGTTAGGGAACACACTTTCAAGTTCAGCATGTTGGAGAACCCTAAATAGTCATCCCTAAAAAGGTAAGTTAACCCTAAAAGGTTAAAGAATTTTTCTGAAATTATCTTAAGCCTGAGACGTTTTTATTCTTTAGAATAGTCCATCGCCACGAAAATTAGACTTTCAGATTCAACATGCCAGGGATCACACTTTCAAGTTCAGCATGTTGGAGAGCCCTAAATAGTCACCCCTAAAAAGGTAAGTTAACCTAAAAGGTTAAAGAATTTTTCTGAAATTATCTTAAGCCTGAGACGTTTTTATTCTTTAGAATAGTCCATCGCCACGAAAATTAGACTTTCAGATTCAACATGCCAGGGAACACACTTTCAAGTTCAGCATGTTGGAGAACCCTAAATAGTCACCCCTAAACAGGTAAGTTAACCCTAAAAGGTTAAAGAATTTTTCTGAAATTATCTTAAGCCTGAGACGTTTTTATTCTTTAGAATAGTCCATCGCCACGAAAATTAGACTTTCAGATTCAACATGTCAGGGAACACACTTTCAAGTTCAGCATGTTGGAGAACCCTAAATAGTCACCCCTAAAAAGGTAAGTTAACCCTAAAAGGTTAAAGAATTTTTCTGAAATTATCTTAAGCCTGAGACGTTTTTTATTCTTTAGAATAGTTCATCGCAATGAAAATTAGACTTTCAGATTCAACATGCCAGGGAACACACTTTCAAGTTCAGCATGTTGGAGAACCATAAATAGTCATCCATAAAAAGGTAAGTTAACCCTAAAAGGTTAAAGAATTTTTCTGAAATTATCTTAAGCCTGAGACGTTTTTATTCTTTAGAATAGTCCATCGCCACGAAAATTAGACTTTCAGATTCAACATGCCAGAGAACACACTTTCAAGTTCAGCATGATGGAGAACCCTAAATAGTCATCCCTAAAAAGGTAAGTTAACCCTAAAAGGTTAAAGAATTTTTCTGAAATTATCTTAAGCCTGAGACGTTTTTATTCTTTAGAATAGTCCATCGCCATGAAAATTAGACTTTCAGATTCAACATGCCAGGGAACACACTTTCAAGTTCAGCATGTTGGAGAACCCTAATAGTCATCCATAAAAAGGTAAGTTAACCCTAAAAGGTTAAAGAATCTTTCTGAAATTATCTTAAGCCTGAGACGTTTTTATTCTTTAGAATAGTCCATCGCCACGAAAATTAGACTTTCAGATTCAACATGCCAGGGAACACACTTTCAAGTTCAGCATGTTGGAGAACCCTAATAGTCATCCATAAAAAGGTAAGTTAACCCTAAAAGGTTAAAGAATCTTTCTGAAATTATCTTAAGCCTGAGACGTTTTTATTCTTTAGAATAGTCCATCGCCACGAAAATTAGACTTTCAGATTCAACATGCCAGGGAACACACTTTCAAGTTCAGCATGTTGGAGAACCCTAAATAGTCACCCCTAAAAAGGTAAGTTAACCCTAAAAGGTTAAAGAATTTCCCTGAAATTACACTTTCAGATCCAACAGGTCAGGGAACACACTTTCAAGTTCAGCATGTTGGAGAACCCTAAATGCTCATCCCTAAAAAGGTAAGTTAACCCTAAATGGTTAAAGAATTTCTCTATTTATGTAGAGTTTCAACTAGCTATGGCTAAGTTTGCTAAAGACAAGCTATTTTCTTGCGAAAACACATAAAATCAGAAAAAATGTTCAATGTTCCTTTAGTCCCTACGCAATTAGGCTAAAAATGAAGATATTTATGCAGAGTTTCAACTAGCTATGGCTAAGTTTGATAAAGACAAGCTATTTTCTTGCGAAAACACACAAAATCAGAAAAAAATGTCCAATGTTCCTCTAGTACCGATGCAATTAGACTAAAAATGAAGATATTTATGCAGAGTTTCAACTAGCTATGGCTAAGTTTGCTAAAGACATGCAATTTTCTTGCGAAAACACACAAAATCAGAAAAAATGTTCAATGTTCCTCTAGTACCTACGCAATTAGACTAAAAATGAAGATATTTATGCAGAGTTTCAACTAGCTATGGCTAAGTTTGCTAAAGACAAGCTATTTTCTTGCGAAAACACACAAAATCAGAAAAAATGTTCAATGTTCCTCTAGTACCGATGCAATTAGACTAAAAATGAAGATATTTATGCACAGTTTCAACTAGCTATGGCTAAGTTTGCTAAAGACAAGCTATTTTCTTGTGAAAACACACAAAATCAGAAAAAAATGTTCAATGTTCCTCTAGTACCTACGCAATTAGACTGAAATGAAGATATTTATGCAGAGTTTCAACTAGCTATGGTTAAGTTTGCTAAAGACAAGCTATTTTCTTGCGAAAACACACAAAATCAGAAAAAATGTTCAATGTTCCTTTAGTACCTACGCAATTAGACTAAAAATGAAGATATTTATGCACAGTTTCAACTAGCTATGGCTAAGTTTGCTAAAGACAAGCTATTTTCTTGCGAAAACACACAAAATCAGAAAAAAAGTGCAATGTTCCTCTAGTACCGATGCAATTAGACTAAAAATGAAGATATTTATGCAGAGTTTCAACTAGCTATGGCTAAGTTTGCTAAAGACATGCAATTTTCTTGCGAAAACACACAAAATCAGAAAAAATGTTCAATGTTCCTCTAGTACCGATGCAATTAGACTAAAAATGAAGATATTTGTGCACAGTTTCAACTAGCTATGGCTAAGTTTGCTAAAGACAAGCTATTTTCTTGTGAAAACACACAAAATCAGAAAAAAATGTTCAATGTTCCTCTAGTACCTACGCCATTAGACTGAAATGAAGATATTTATGCAGAGTTTCAACTAGCTATGGTTAAGTTTGCTAAAGACAAGCTATTTTCTTGCGAAAACACACAAAATCAGAAAAAATGTTCAATGTTCCTTTAGTACCTACGCAATTAGACTAAAAATGAAGATATTTATGCACAGTTTCAACTAGCTATGGCTAAGTTTGCTAAAGACAAGCTATTTTCTTGCGAAAACACAAACAAAATCAGAAAAAATGTTCAATGTTCCTTTAGTACCTACGCAATTAGACTAAAAATGATGATATTTATGCAGAGTTTCAACTAGCTATGGCTAAGTTTGATAAAGACAAGCTATTTTCTTGCGAAAACACACAAAATCAGAAAAAATGGTCAGTGTTCCTTTAGTACCTACGCAATTAGACTAAAAGTGAAGATATTTATGCAGAGTTTCAACTAGCTATGGCTAAGTTTGCTAAAGACAAGCTATTTTCTTGCGAAAACACACAAACTCAGAAAAAATGTTCAATGTTCCTTTAGTACCTACGCAATTAGACTAAAAATGAAGATATTTATGCAGAGTTTCAACTAGCTATGGTTAAGTTTGCTAAAGACAAGCTATTTTCTTGCGAAAACACACAAAATCAGAAAAAATGTTCAATGTTCCTTTAGTACCTACGCAATTAGACTAAAAGTGAAGATATTTATGCAGAGTTTCAACTAGCTATGGCTAATTTTGATAAAGACAAGCTATTTTCTTGCGAAAACACACAAAATCAGAAAAAATGTTCAATGTTCCTCTAGTACCTACGCAATTAGACTAAAAATGAAGATATTTATGCAGAGTTTCAACTAGCTATGGCTAAGTTTGCTAAAGACAAGCTATTTTCTTGCGAAAACACACAAAATCAGAAAAAATGTTCAATGTTCCTTTAGTACCTACACAATTAGACTAAAAATGAAGATATTTATGCACAGTTTCAACTAGCTATGGCTAACTTTGCTAAAGACAAGCTATTTTCTTGCGAAAACACACAAAATCAGAAAAAATGTTCAATGTTCCTTTAGTACCTACGCAATTAGACTAAAAATGAAGATATTTATGCAGACTTTCAACTAGCTACGGCTAAGTTTGCTAAATACAAGCTATTTTCTTGCGAAAACACACAAAATCAGAAAAAATGTTCAATGTTCCTCTAGTACCTACGCAATTAGACTAAAAATGAAGATATTTATGTAGAGTTTCAACTAGCTATGGCTAAGTTTGGTAAAGACAAGCTATTTTCTTGCGAAAACACACAAAATCAGAAAAAATGTTTAATGTTCCTCTAGTACCTACACAATTAGGCTAAAAATGAAGATATCTATGCACAGTTTCAACTAGCTATGGCTAAGTTTGCTAAAGACAAGCTATTTTCTTGCGAAAACACACAAAATCAGAAAAATGTTCAATGTTCCTTTAGTACCTACGCAATTAGACTAAAAATGAAGATATTTATGCAGAGTTTCAACTAGCTATGGCTAAGTTTGCTAAAGACAAACTATTTTCTTGCGAAAACACACAAAATCAGAAAAAATGTTCAATGTTCCTTTAGTACCTACGCAATTAGACTAAAAATGAAGATATTTATGTAGAGTTTCAACTAGCTATGGCTAAGTTTGCTAAAGACGAGCTATTTTCTTGCGAAAACACACAAAATCAGAAAAAATGTTCAATGTTCCTTTAGTACCTACACAATTAGGCTAAAAATGAAGATATTTATGCACAGTTTCAACTAGCTATGGTTAAGTTTGCTAAAGACAAGCTATTTTCTTGCGAAAACACACAAAATCAGAAAAAATATTGTTAGGTTAGGTTAAGTTAGATTAGGTTAGGTTAGCCTACGTACGCGAGCATATAGGTTAGGTTAGGTTAGGTTGGATTAAGTTAGGTTAGGTTAAGTTAGGTTAGGTTAGATTAAGTTAGGTTAGGTTAAGTTAGGTTAGGTTAGATTAAGTTAGGTTAGGTTAAGCTAGGTTAGGCTAGGTTAGCCTAAGTACGCGCGCGTACGTAGGCTAACCTAGCCTAACCTAACTTAACCTAACCTAACTTAATCTAACCTAACCTAACTTAACCTAACCTAACTTAATCTAACCTAACTTAACCTAACCTAACTTAATCCAACCTAACCTAACCTATATGCGCGCGTACGTAGGCTAACCTAACCTAATCTAACTTAACCTAACCTAACAATATTTTTTCTGATTTTGTGTGTTTTCGCAAGAAAATAGCTTGTCTTTAGCAAACTTAGCCATAGCTAGTTGAAACTCTGCATAAATATCTTCATTTCAGCCTAATTGTGTAGGTACTAAAGGAACATTGAACATTTTTTCTGATTTTGTGTGTTTTCGCAAGAAAATAGCTTGTCTTGAGCAAACTTAACCATAGCTAGTTGAAACTGTGCATAAATATCTTCATTTTTAGCCTAATTGTGTAGGTACTAAAGGAACATTGAACATTTTTTCTGATTTTGTGTGTTTTCGCAAGAAAATAGCTTGTCTTTAGCAAACTTAGCCATAGCTAGTTGAAACTCTACATAAATATCTTCATTTTTAGTCTAATTGCGTAGGTACTAAAGGAACATTGAACATTTTTTTCTGATTTTGTGTGTTTTCGCAAGAAAATAGTTTGTCTTTAGCAAACTTAGCCATAGCTAGTTGAAACTCTGCATAAATATCTTCATTTTTAGTCTAATTGCGTAGGTACTAAAGGAACATTGAACATTTTTCTGATTTTGTGTGTTTTCGCAAGAAATAGCTTGTCGTTAGCAAACTTAGCCATAGCTAGTTGAAACTGTGCATAAATATCTTCATTTTTAGCCTAATTGTGTAGGTACTAGAGGAACATTAAACATTTTTTCTGATTTTGTGTGTTTTCGCAAGAAAATAGCTTGTCTTTATCAAACTTAGCCATAGCTAGTTGAAACTCTACATAAATATCTTCATTTTTAGTCTAATTGCGTAGGTACTAGAGGAACATTGAACATTTTTTCTGATTTTGTGTGTTTTCGCAAGAAAATAGCTTGTCTTTAGCAAACTTAGCCATAGCTAGTTGAAACTGTGAATAAATATCTTCATTTTTAGTCTAATTGTGTAGGTACTAAAGGAACATTGAACATTTTTTCTGATTTTGTGTGTTTTCGCAAGAAAATAGCTTGTCTTTAGCAAACTTAGCCATAGCTAGTTGAAACTCTGCATAAATATCTTCATTTTTAGTCTAATTGCGTAGGTACTAGAGGAACATTGAACATTTTTTCTGATTTTGTGTGTTTTCGCAAGAAAATAGCTTGTCTTTATCAAACTTAGCCATAGCTAGTTGAAACTCTGCATAAATATCTTCACTTTTAGTCTAATTGCGTAGGTACTAAAGGAACATTGAACATTTTTTCTGATTTCTTGTGTTTTCGCAAGAAAATAGCTTGTCTTTAGCAAACTTAACCATAGCTAGTTGAAACTCTGCATAAATATCTTCATTTTTAGTCTAATTGCGTAGGTACTAAAGGAACATTGAACATTTTTTCTGAGTTTGTGTGTTTTCGCAAGAAAATAGCTTGTCTTTAGCAAACTTAGCCATAGCTAGTTGAAAATCTGCATAAATATCTTCACTTTTAGTCTAATTGCGTAGGTACTAAAGGAACACTGACCATTTTTTCTGATTTTGTGTGTTTTCGCAAGAAAATAGCTTGTCTTTATCAAACTTAGCCATAGCTAGTTGAAACTCTGCATAAATATCATCATTTTTAGTCTAATTGCGTAGGTACTAAAGGAACATTGAACATTTTTTCTGATTTTGTTTGTGTTTTTGCAAGAAAATAGCTTGTCTTTAGCAAACTTGGCCATAGCTAGTTGAAACTGTGCATAAATATCTTCATTTTTAGTCTAATTGCGTAGGTACTAAAGGAACATTGAACATTTTTTCTGATTTTGTGTGTTTTCGCAAGAAAATAGCTTGTCTTTAGCAAACTTAACCATAGCTAGTTGAAACTCTGCATAAATATCTTCATTTCAGTCTAATTGCGTAGGTACTAGAGGAACATTGAACATTTTTTTTCTGATTTTGTGTGTTTTCACAAGAAAATAGCTTGTCTTTAGCAAACTTAGCCATAGCTAGTTGAAACTGTGCATAAATATCTTCATTTTTAGTCTAATTGCATCGGTACTAGAGGAACATTGAACATTTTTTCTGATTTTGTGTGTTTTCGCAAGAAAATAGCTTGTCTTTAGCAAACTTAGCCATAGCTAGTTGAAACTCTGCATAAATATCTTCATTTTTAGTCTAATTGCGTAGATACTAGAGGAACATTGAACATTTTTTCTGATTTTGTGTGTTTTCGCAAGAAAATTGCATGTCTTTAGCAAACTTAGCCATAGCTAGTTGAAACTCTGCATAAATATCTTCATTTTTAGTCTAATTGCATCGGTACTAGAGGAACATTGAACATTTTTTCTGATTTTGTGTGTTTTCGCAAGAAAATAGCTTGTCTTTATCAAACTTAGCCATAGCTAGTTGAAACTCTGCATAAATATCTTCATTTTTAGCCTAATTGCGTAGGTACTAAAGGAACATTGAACATTTTTTCTGATTTTATGTGTTTTCGCAAGAAAATAGCTTGTCTTTAGCAAACTTAGCCATAGCTAGTTGAAACTCTGCATAAATAGAGAAATTCTTTAACCATTTAGGGTTAACTTACCTTTTTAGGGATGAGCATTTAGGGTTCTCCAACATGCTGAACTTGAAAGTGTGTTCCCTGACCTGTTGGATCTGAAAGTGTAATTTCAGGGAAATTGTTTAACCTTTTAGGGTTAACTTACCTTTTTAGTGGTGACTATTTAGGGTTCTCCAACATGCTGAACTTGAAAGTGTGTTCCCTGGCATGTTGAATCTGAAAGTCTAATTTTCGTGGCGAAGGACTATTCTAAAGAATAAAAACGTCTCAGGCTTAAGATAATTTCAGAAAGATTCTTTAACCTTTTAGGGTTAACTTACCTTTTTATGGATGACTATTAGGGTTCTCCAACATGCTGAACTTGAAAGTGTGTTCCCTGGCATGTTGAATCTGAAAGTCTCATTTTCGTGGCTAAGGACTATTCTAAAGAATAAGAACGTCTCAGGCTTAAGATAATTTCAGAAAGATTCTTTAACCTTTTAGGGTTAACTTACCTTTTTTAGGGATGACTATTTAGGGTTCTCCAACATGCTGAAATTGAAAGTGTGTTCTCTGGCATGTTGAACCTGAAAGTCTAATTTTCATGGCGATGGACTCTTCTAAAGAATAAAAACGTCTCAGGCTTAAGATAATTTCAGAAAAATTCTTTAACCTTTTAGGGTTAACTTACCTTTTTATGGATGACTATTTATGGTTCTCCAACATGCTGAACTTGAAAGTGTGTTCCCTGGCATGTTGAATCTGAAAGTCTAATTTTCGTGGCGATGAACTATTCTAAAGAATAAAAAACGTCTCAGGCTTAAGATAATTTCAGAAAAATTCTTTAACCTTTTAGGGTTAACTTACCTTTTTAGGGGTGACTATTTAGGGTTCTCCAACATGCTGAACTTGAAAGTGTGTTCCCTGACATGTCGAATCTGAAAGTCTAATTTTCGTGGCGATGGACTATTCTAAAGAATAAAAACGTCTCAGGCTTAAGATAATTTCAGAAAGATTCTTTAACCTTTTAGGGTTAACTTACCTTTTTAGGGGTGACTATTTAGGGTTCTCCAACATGCTGAACTTGAAAGTGTGTTCCCTGGCATGTTGAATCTGAAAGTCTAATTTTCGTGGCGATGGACTATTCTAAAGAATAAAAACGTCTCAGGCTTAAGATAATTTCAGAAAAATTCTTTAACCTTTTAGGTTAACTTAACTTTTTAGGGGTGACTATTTAGGGCTCTCCAACATGCTGAACTTGAAAGTGTGTTCCCTGGCATGTTGAATCTGAAAGTCTAATTTTCGTGGCGATGGACTATTCTAAAGAATAAAAACGTCTCAGGCTTAAGATAATTTCAGAAAAATTCTTTAACCTTTTAGGGTTAACTTACCTTTTTAGGGATGACTATTTAGGGTTCTCCAACATGCTGAACTTGAAAGTTTGTTCCCTGACATGTTGAATCTGAAAGTACAATTTCCATGGCGATGGACTATTCTAAAGAATAAAAACGGTTGAGGCTTAAGATATTTATTGCTTAAACATATTTAAAAACATTTGAAAAAAATAATGACATATTTAAAAAAAAAAGAAGCTTAATCCATTTGATATGAGGAGGAGCAAGTTTAGGACTTTGGATATCTGATGCATTTTTCCATGTCAGGTATCTTTTCCGGTATCCATTTAACGAAATATCTAACTTCATCTTCTGGGTCATGGACTGAATGCAGGTATTTCTCACATTTGAAGTCTTCTAAATTGAATAATGCATTTGTTTTTATCACATTTTTCTAGTAAGAGTTTATCAGTTGGCACGTTTCCCTTAACATAAACAGCTTGCACGCCGAAAAAACTGCATATTTCCTGAATTTCCTCTTGTACATGTTTTATTTCATAGCCATTTTCATTATGTGGTCGTATGGTTTTAGCGTAAAAGCCATTTCGATTTATAAAATTTAGTGTTGGACTCCATCTGTTTTTCTCGTACTTATACATATTGTATCTGATATTCCATTTATAGCAATGAATTTCACGTCGTTGATTGTCTAGGAGTAAGAAAGCTGCTTCGAAAATAATGCCAGTTGATGAATATTTCAGACCAATATATTCTGTGTCAATCACACCAAACATTATTATATCTGAAAAAAAGTGCTTAAATTATCTTTTCATTTCTATTTTGTCACTATTAAAAGTGCTAACCCCCCCCCCAAAAAAAAATCACGGATTCACGTCCCCTCCCCTAAATTTAGGAAAATTGTTATAGCTAAAATCGCTAAATTTCGAAGAGAAATGGTTAGACACTGAAGTAAGAAACAATTATCTTTTCATTTCTATTTTGTCACTATTAAAAGTGCTAACCCCCTCCCCAGCAAAAATCCTGGATTCACGCTCCCCTCCCGGCCCCAAATTTAGGAAAATTAAGCCATCCCTCTCATTGAGTTAATCTTGCGATATATTCAAGCGAAAGGCATATCAAAAAAGAATATATCTTACTACCTTTTATTCAAATGCTATAGCTAAAATCACTAAAATATCAAAAGAGAAATGGTTAGACACTGAAGCTGAAAACAATTATGGTAAAAACATCTTTCATTTCTATTTTGTCACTATTAAAAGTGCTAACCACCTCCCCAGCAAAAAATTCTGGATTCACGCTCCCCTCCCGGCCCCAAATTTAGGAAAATTAAGCCATCCCTCTCATTGAGTTAATCTTGCGATATATTCAAGCGAAAGGCATATCAAAAAAGAATATATCTTACTACCTTTTATTCAAATGCTATAGCTAAAATCACTAAAATATCAAAAGAGAAATGGTTAGACACTGAAGCTGAAAACAATTATGGTAATAACAATCTTTCATTTCTATTTTGTCACTATTAAAAGTGCTAGCCACCTCCCCAGCAATAAATTCTGGATTCACGCTCCCCTCCCGGCCCCAAGTTTAAGAAAATTAAGCCATCCCTCTCATTGAGTTAATCTTGCGATATATTCAAGCGAAAGGCATATCAAAAAAGAATATATCTTACTACCTTTTATTCAAATGCTATAGCTAAAATCACTAAAATATCAAAAGAGAAATGGTTAGACACTGAAGCTGAAAACAATTATGGTAAAAACAATCTTTCATTTCTATTTTGTCACTATTAAAAGTGCTAACCCCCTCCCCAGCAAAAAATTCTGGATTCACGCTCCCCTCCCGGAATATAAAGAAACTTTATCGAAAGAAAGCTTGAAAATAATCTGTTTCACTTCTCCAAAATAGCGCATTGCGTCTGCGCCTAATTATTACAATTGCCTCAAAGTGTTTTAATTTTGACGGAGAAACAGTTCCTTTTGATTTTGGCTGCCGCGTTCGTAAACACATAGGAAAAAGGGTGACAGCTAATTTTAACCTCGCGCCGGAGAGCCTTGTGTCAAACCAGAGCGGGCTAATAACAACAGTGACGGAAGTCAGTAGACACTTTAAATCACAATAGAGAAAGGCTATAATTTTTCGAAAGAAAATTATTTCTTTTTGCTAGAATTTTGGTTGTAAAACAATGGGGGATGGGGTTAGGTTTTGAGGGTAAAAAGAATATATTTTATGTTTTCCATTGATTATAATGAAGTTTGTATGGTTTGGAGGGGGGGGGGAGGGGTTTGGGGGTAAAGGAATATATTTACGTTTTAGCTGAATATACTGGAGGACGTCCAAGGAAAATTCATTTGAAAATAAAAATGTACTTACATGGTAAATTGCAGATGCCAAGGCCTCAAGCTCATCAATTATGTTAATTGTTCTATCCATTGTCAGGTTACTTTACTTTCTGATAATTGAATCACATTGCATGCCCGTTATATACGAAATCTCAAGGTCAAATTGTTATGTAAACAAGCCCTCTGATTGGCTGAGAAGGAAGCACGTGATCTAACTGTTTCCGGGTTGATTAAAACATTGAACAATTTTATCCACAACAACAAATACTATTTCTGGACACCATGACATTCACGATCGATTATGCAATCAAGTTCTCGGAAATTCACTTCCCCCTCGACTCCTAGATCAATAACATTGTTCCCGTTAGAATTCAATGCGCATGTGCAACCTTCGTTCCGGAGTTATTACACATAGAAACATCAAATAAATCGACCTTGGAAAAAGAGGTCATTGACCCCATTAACCACGTGTTCTCCCTAATGACTCTATGCCCATATATGGAGCCCCGTCAGTATTCTATGCCCATATAAGGAGCCCCGTTCGGAGATATTATGGCCATTCTACTCAGAAATCAGCATCGATATATAAATGAAACCCAAAACGAACAGAAATTACAATAATTAACCGAGTCAAACACAAATCGAGCAAAAATTAACATAAGTTGGGCGCAAAACCCCTATGCCTTCCCAAGGCCATAACAAAATTTGCACTTTACTGAAAAAATTTAAATGTTTGTACTTTTATAACTTTAATAAATCAAATAATATTAACATTTGGATTACTATTATCAGTATATGCATATTAAACTGACAATGCACATTCATTTGTATTTTTTGACTCGGTTAATTATTGTAATTTCTGTTCGTTTTGGGTTTCATTTATTTATCGATGCTGATTTGTGGTAGTTGCACGCTTGGTAGACTATTTGATTTTATTTTTGCACATTTTTTGTTTAATGGAGTTCTTTACTTTTCTTTGAAAAACTTATTTTGTGGAAAAAGTTTTTTTTTAAATAAATTTCTGTTCGTTTTATGTTGACATAGTCTTTTCAGGGAAAAAGAAAATAATACTTTAAATCTTTTCGTTTTTTAAGACTGTATAGTTTGGCCTGCTGTTTGTAAGCTGGAGAGAAATTTTCAGAATTTTTTAACAATATACACCCATTTAAAAATCTGGACACAAATAGTACTGTTTAATTTAGTTTCATACCTCCTCTAGTTGACCTGAAATGGAAAACTTGATACCACTCGCAAAAAAAATCTGTTTACTTTTTTTGATAGCTTGGATACACTTAAGCTATTTTGATTTGGTTAAATTTTAAGAGCGGAAATGGGAGGGCTGGCGTGGAGGGTGGGCGTGTGAAGGTGGGAGTGGAAGGGGGATTACTTGCCCTCCAATCACTTCCGACTATTAAAAAGGGCATCAGCCCTTTCTAGTTTCAATCGAATGAGCCCTTTTCGAAGTTCCCAGGACAACTCCTTCGGTACGAAGTGCCCTGGTCTAAACAACAGTAACAACAACAAATAATACATTATACCCACTTCGATCTTTACTATAAAAATGTCAAGCCTTCCAATCACTTTCGACTATTAAAAAGGGCATTAGGTCTTTCGATTTCCAATCGAATGAGCCCTTTTGGAAACGACAACGCTTTCTATAAGCACCTTAAATGCTCCCAGGGCATAAATACAACCATTACCCTAAGGTCTGTTAGGGAAGTTGTCATCCTCTAAGACCGAATTCCCGGAACTTTCAACTACGTTAAACAACATGGCGATCTGAAAATTTTGATTGGATGTATTTGGGGAAATGGTGGGCGTGAGATGGGGGTTATTTACCCTCCAATCGCTCTCGACTATTACAAAGGGCACTAGCCCTCTCAATTTCCAATGAGCCCCTTTTGAAGTTTTACGACGACTCTATCTATAAAAACCTTATATGCCCCCAGGGCAGATCTTACAACCTTTGCCCTTGGGGCTCTGGGGGGTTTGTCATCCTTACGTACATAATTTCTAGAACTTTCAACTACGTTGAACTAAATGACTATCTCTAAACTTTGATTGAATGTTTTTGGGGAAATGGCGGAAGTAAGAGGGGGGTTAATTACTCTCCATTCACTTTCGACTATTAAAAAGGGAAATTTCAATTTCCAATCAAATGAGCACTTTTTGAAATTTCTATGACAACTTTCTATATAAAGTTTATATGCCACCAGGGCATAACTTAAAACCCTTGCATTGAGGGCTCTGAGGGGCTTATCATCCTAAAAGACCTAATTTCAAGAACTTTGAACTACGTTGAACAAAATTGATATCTCAAAATTTTGATTGGATGTGTTTGGGAAAATGGTGGGCGTGAGAGTGGCGTTAGTCGCTCTCCAATCCCTTTCAACTATTAAAAAGGCACTAGCCCTTTTAATTTCCAGATGAATGAGCCCTTTTGAAGTTTCTACGCTTTCAATAGAAACCTTATACGCCCCCAGGGCATAACTTACAACCCTTGCCCTGAGGGCTGTAGGGGGGGGGGGAGGGGGGGGGGGGAGGGGTTGTCATCCTTAAAGGCCTAATTTCCAAAACTTTCAACTACGTTCAATAAAATGACTATCTGAAATATTGATTGGATGTGTTTGTAGAAAAGATAGGCGTGAGAGGAGGTTAGTTGCCTTCAAATCACCTTTGACTATTAAAAGGGAACTAGCCCTTTGAATTTCCAATCAAATGAGCCCTTTTTCAAGTTTCTACGACAAAGATTTCAATAAAAACCTTATATGCCCCCAAGGCATAACTTATTTCCCTTGCCCTGAAGACTGTGGGGGGAGTGTCCTGCTCAAAGGTATAATTTTCTAAACTTTGAACTGCTTGGAATAAAATGGGTATCTCAAAATCTTTATTGGATGTGTTTGGGGAAATGGTGGGCGTGGAAGGGGTGTTAGTTACTTTCCAATTACTTTCGACTATTAAAAAGGGCACTAGCCATTTCAATTTCCAATCGAATGAGCCCTTTTTGAAGTTTCTACGACAACGCGTTATATAAAAACCTTATATGCCCCCCTGGGCATAACTTACAAACCTTGCCTTATGGGCTGTGGGGGACTGTCTTCAAAAACATAATTTCTATCTGGAAATCAACTACGCTGAACAAAATGGCTATCTCAAAATTTTATTGCATGTGTTTTGGGAAATGGTGGGAATAGAAGGGGTGTTAGTCGCCTTCCAATCACTTTCGAGTATTAAAAAGGGCACAAGCCCCTCCAATTTCCAATTGAATGAGTGCTTTTCGAAGTTTCTACGACAACTTCTTCGATACGAAGTGCCCTGCTCTAAAGGAAAAAATTAATAAATAATGCATTGAGCCAACATCGTTCTTATATGCCCCTAGGGCACAACTTGAAACCCTTGCCCTGAGGGTTGTGGGAGAGTGTCCTCCTCTTTACTCAGTCCCCGTTTCTTGTCTCGTTCTCGAGTGGCCCCGTTCTTTACTTAGGCAGCGCGATCGTGCTGCCTATGATTTATACAACAATTTTCTATATAAACCTTATATGCCCCCCGGGTATAACTTATAACCCTTGCCCTGAGGGCTCTGGGGGGTTATCATCCTCAAAGACCTAATTTCCAGAACTTTCAACTACGTTGAACAAAATGGATGTCTCAAAATTTTGATTGGACGTGCTTTGGAAAATGGTGGGCGTGAGAGGGGTGTTAGTCGCTATCCAATCACTTCCAACTATTAATAAAGGCACTAGCCCTTTCAATTTCCAATTGAATGAGCCCTTTTGAAGTTTCTACGACAACGCTTTCAGTAAACTTTATATGCCCCAGGGCATAACTTAAAACCCTTTCCCTGAGGGCTGTGGGTGAAGGGGTTGTCATCCTTAAAGACCTAATGTCCAAAACTTTTAACTACGTTGAATAAAATAGCTATCTAAAAGTCTTGATTGGATGAGTTTGGGGAAAAGGTGGGCGTGAGAGGGGGGTTAGTTGCCCTCAAATCACTTTCGACTATTAAAAAGGGTATTATCCCTTTGAATTTCAAATCGAATGAGCCCTTTTTCAAGTTTCTACGACAAATATTTCAATAAAAACCTTATATGCCCCCAGGGCATAACTTATAATCCTTGCCCTGAGGGTTGTGGGGGAGTATCCTCTCAAAAATATATTTTCTACATGGAAATCAACCACGCTGAACAAAATGACTATCACAAAATTTTTATTGGATGTGTTTGGGGAAATGATGGGTGGGGGGGTCTAGTTGCCCTCCAATCACTTTTGACTATTAAAAAGAGCACTAGCCCTTTGAATTTCCAATCGATTGAGCTTTTTTAAAGTTTCTACGACAACGTCTTCTATAAAAATCTTATATGCTCCCAGGGAATAAATTAAAACCCTTGCCCTGAGGGTTGTGGGGGAGTGTCCTCCTCAAACACATATTTTTTATCTGGAAATCAACTACGCTGAACAAAATGGCTATCTCGAAATTTTTATTGGATGTAATTGGGGGAATGATGGGCGTGGGGGGCAGTTGCTCTCCAATCACTCGACAATTAAAAAGGACACTAGCCACTCCAATTTCCAATCGAATGAGCCCTTTTCAAAGTTTCTACGACAGCTCCTTCGATACAAAGTGCCCGACTGAAGAAGAAGAAAAAAAACACATTGTGCCCACATCGTTCTTTACTTAGGCTGCGCTAGCGTGCTGCCTATGATAGAAAATTCGAAAAGGGCTCAGTCAGTTGGTAATTTAGAGGGTTAGTGCCCTCTTTAATAGTCAAAAGTGATTGGAGGACAACCATCCCCCCCTCTCACGCCCATCATTTCCCCAAACACTTCCAGTCAAAACTTCGAGATAGTTATTTTGTTTGACGTAGTTTAAAAGTCCAGAAATTATGACTTTGAGGATGAGAACCTCCTCACAGTCCTCAGGGCAAGGGTTGTAAGGTATGCCCCGAGGAAAATTAAGGTTTTTATGGAAACTGTGGTCGTATAAACTTCGCATAAACATTGGATTGGAAATCGGAAGTTGAAGAGCCATTTTTAAGAGTCAAATGCATCGGAGGGCAGCTATACCCCAACCCTACGTCATATTTTCCCCAAATGCATCCGATGGAAATTTTAAGATAGCCATTTGTTAAAAAATAGTCCAAAGATCTCATAACATGGTCTTTGGGGTTGACACAACTCCCTGGAGTATGGGGAAGGGTTTTAAGCTATGCCCCGGGGGGATGTAAAGTTTTTAGGAAGAGGTGGTCTTGTGAACTTTAGAGGGGGCTCATTTGATTTGAAATGCATAGTTCTAGTTCCATTTAAAGAGTCAAGCTTGATGGAGAGAAATAGTCCCTTCCCCTGATGTACTATTTTCCCCAAAACACATTCGATCGAAATTGTGAGATAGCCATTTTGTAGCCAATAGTACAAAGAGAATATAACAATGTCTTCAGTAAACAAATATAAGAAATATTTAGGCGAACGTTGAACTACATCAAAACTAACAATGAGCATGTGGACTTTCAAAAGGTGACAAAGCAATATCTCAAGAACAACTTATATTATTAAGTTAGATCTCTAAGAGTAAGCTGTGGGGGATTTTGAACTAGCCGAAAGGCACTATGTGTATACTTCTAGTACTACAAATACAGTTACTGTAACTAATGACACCAAGAGTATTAAGGTGAAACTTCTAGGAAGTGTTTAGTACTAAAAGTACTAAATCTTGTAAGAAAAACTAAATATTATAAAAGTACTAAATATCATTAGCAGCGCTATCGCGCAGCTGATGATATTTTGTCTTGGGATTTCAATTATACAGTACTGGAAGTGCCGACTAGACCAGGTAAGCCCCCCACTAAAATTCAGCCTATGGGCGCCCATGAGGGGCTATGGAGAATTTTACCGACCCCACAGGGATAGTTATTTGACATTTGGACTATTTTTGACAAAATGACAATCTCTTAATTTCGATCAGATTCATTTTTGATGAATCTGATCCAAATAGATGGAGTTGATCAGTAGATAGATGGAGTTGTACCGTTGCCTTCGATAAAGTTATATTTTCGTTATCAATTAATAGAATATTATCTAATCATTGTGTAACACGCAAGTGATTTAATAAATTTAAGATATTTTCTAATTCACACTAGTATTGTAGTGTATATTCAGCTCACATCTTCAAATATTTGTAGAATGCCTTAAGGTTTATGCTACAAAGGAATTTTCAACATTCTTGTTGCTGTAACTTGCGCCAAAAGGAAAAGATACTTATGTCACTCGGTTCATTAGTGTTAGCTATATACCTTCACCTACCCAAAATTATGATGTTGATTATACTTGTTCTTGAAGAAGGATCTAAACTTTCTAAAGAAATGGGAAAAGAGCCCCCTCCAAAGTTTATACGACCATTGCTTCCATAAAAACCTTATACGTTAACAATGAGCAACTTATGATATTTAGGATATCAGAATTATGATGTTGCTTGTACTTTCTCTTGAAGAAGGATCTAAACTTGCTTAAAAAATGGGAAAGTTAGTTCTTCAAAGATTTTTAACTCATATTCAATGTGTTTTGAATTTAAAAACTATATACACTTGAGTTCAAAAATGTAATTCAGCAGATAGATATAGTTGAATCTCAGTTATGGAATAATAGCGAAATTGTCGTCTTTTGTTATACATTAAAGCCGTAAGAGACTAGACAAATAACTTAGACCCACCAGACATTTTGCCGTAAATATAAACCTTAATACTCAGTCTGATCACCTGAGAACTTTATACAGCCTCACGTATAATATTTTTGGATGAGAGAAACCTCATACTAGACAGAAAAGGTACAACAAGCCTCCTGTTTTTCACATTTCACATTCGATACGGTATTTAACTATATTTGTAGTAACTAGATTGCGATAAAGCGTTGATTCAGCCCTACTTTATCAGTCCTACTCTCATTAAGGCCGTTCTTTTGTTGATCATTGTGCTAAGATCTTACATCTTTAGACAGAAAACGATTTTAAGGGCCATCTTAGGACTAAGAGCTTAATTCTTATGCCTTTTTTATGCAAACATCTTTCTTCAATCTGCTTTCATCAGTGGTCTAAGAACAATGATGAGTATACCACCAAAGTTCTCTCATCATTCTTCTATGTGGCAAGAAAATGGTTTTCTTCGCACATTTTGTAACATCACTAAGATGTAAGATCTTAGAACAATGATGACCTAAAAAACGGAAATCTGTGAAGAAAGATAAAAGATCTTAGAGGCAAGATCTAAGGAACATGGCTATTAATGAAGCCGCTATTGCTTAATTATCCCTACTAGTCGGTTTGTTTGTTATGTCCAGTGTTGCATATGACAACAAAATATTCGTTCAGCCGCAGATCGGTTCAGCTAATTTTCCTCTTGGCCAAACATCAAATGTCTGTTTACTAATTGTCTAGCTACTCCAAACTTGTTGGGAATGTTGGCCAGTCAATGTTAATTAGCTGTGAAATGAATTTCAACAGTCTTGAATCCACAAAAACCATCATAGAAAATTTCGCAATTTCATATCCTTACAAAAACTTGTAATACATAAATGTTTTTAAATACAGCAGCAATAGAAAGAGAAGGAATAAAATCTTAGTACAGTATCAGTAATGTCGAAGTAATGTTATACAGTGACTGGGCATTATAAACAATACACAAATTAAAAAGTTTGAAAAGTCTGTCATTGAAAACATAACAGAAAGAAGATATGTAAATTTTTAATTTGGAAAAAACTTACTTGACCTTCAATAACAGGAATTAGCACAGGCATAATGCCAGGGTGTCCAAGATTGCCAAGTGCAGTTAATGCAACAAATTTGTCCATTCTTGGTGAATCCTTCCTAAGTGTATGTGACAACAAGGGTATGAATTGTGCCACAATCAGAGGGTCCGATGGAGGACAGAAGGGGTCATAAAGAGTAGTAGGAAATCGAGCTTTTGCCTCTGTCTGATTAACGCAAGCCATTCTTAAGAGAGTGCTAGTTGACAACAATGAAGTATAGAAAAGTCCACGCTCAGTTTTGGTTGATAGTGTCCGGCTCATTCTCTGAAACAAAATTCAATATATTACAATGTTGAATCTCTACTAGAAACACTCGTCTTTGGTCGTCAGTTTTTGGTATACCTAGTTAAGAGATTAGACCCCAAAAATGGTATTGAAAATAGAAGACTTACGAGACACCTGGAAAAAAAATTATTGCAACGAGAATGATTTTCATAAATTTCATTGACTTTTCTTGAAAGTAAATGAGAAATTTTGATTTCTAGTGATCTTGTTTAGTAGAGGTAATGTACTTTGGTGTACCGACGGGTACCATATTAAAGGGCTGAACATGTGTGGCAGTCTTTAGTAATAAAAGACCACTCAGGCCAGGCGCTGGTTAAACAACTTCAAAGGGCAGAACAGAGTTTGCGTGTTTGAAGCTAAGGACAGCTGTATTCAAAGATATTAAATGGTTAAAAATTCTTGTAAAACATAGTTTAATTTTGTGAAATTGCCCTCAAAAATTAGACAGGGGCCTATAAGGTATTGCTCAGTGCTAGCCATTTCATAGCTCTGAGCACCCAAAAGGATGCCTGGCAAGTTCCTGTGCCTCAATTACTATATTATTTTCCATATTTTGTACTGTTCATGTGAAGCTGACTGATTTGCAGTTGATTTTCAGTGGGGTGTTTTTTGCTTGTTTTCCTGGCCAAAATACGATCCTTGGGGCCCCAAAACTATTACCGTGTCAAACAGCCGTTACTGTTTGGCACAAAAGTCCTATCAGAAAATAAAATTGTTTTATTTTCTGTAAGTTCAGGAGAGCTTTACAGCGAATATGGGAACCACTTAAAAAACAAGGAAGTATTCTTTTCACCGAAAAAAAGTCAAACAGTTTAAGCTGACGGTAAAAAAAGAGATATAACCGTTTTATTTTATACCATATATTCAAATCCAGGGTAATAAACGTGGTCCAGCTGTCTCATTTGATAATACCGCAGTATCGCTATTTCAACCAAAATTCGGCGAAAACGATGCTGGAGCCGTAATTTTATCTTTAAACTTGTACCACAAGTCTCAAATTTGAACCATTTGTAGCGTGGAATTCAAATTTTTTGGTAAAAAAAACACAATTTTTCATTTTCTTCTCTTCAAGTAATTAATAAGATCGTGGGAAGGGTGATTTTGGCCATATAGAGCACCAAACATTGCGCAAATTTTCAATTAGTATAAACAACAAACCCCCTCTCCATCCAACAAAATTCTGTAGTAAAATTATTATTAGAAGCAAATTGAACAAAACTACTGTTGTTCAGAAATTTTAACTGAATCTTCAAATTTTATCCAAAGCTAATTACAATCAAACATTTAATTCTCAAGCAGAAAACTTAATTCAAAAGTATTTCTATTATTACCAATGATAGAAGCAGGTCAATTGAAAACGAACAAAAATTAATTAAAAACAACTTTTCCCAAAAAAGAAGTTTTTTGAAGGACGAGAAGAGCAATCCGAAACATATGACAAGCAGAAATGGCGTTCTTTAGTAATTCAAGTTTAAAATGAAAAGAAATTATTATCAATAACCACATTAAACATAAAGATTAGTATATATCCTAAAACAAACAGATATTAAAATTAATAGCCTAGAAATTACAGAAACAGAGGCTGGGCTACAGCCCAGCCTCTGTCCAGCCTAATTTGCGCTTAAAAACAAAACAAAATATATTTCAAGCAATTTCTATTTATAGTTACAGCATTGAAAAATCAAAAATTGCTGGGACTTTCCGATGTTGTTTTTGTCGATGTTTAGGCGAATAAAGTCGAAACTGTTCTACATTTCTATCACTTTCAAAATACTTAATGATAACAAAGCCTTTTGGAAGGTTTGAAAGGGGGAGGAAGTAAAACCACACTTGTTTGTAAACCTTGGCCAGCCTTGTGATATTGATTTTTTTTTTTTGGTATGTGGTTATTGAAGTTACTACAAACTAAGGCTACACTGCTTAAAATAAAAATCGTTTTTGATACAGCACATATAACAACCTGGCATTTACAATGTTTAGGAGAAAGTAGACAAGCTCCTGGATGTAGTAATTTCCCTTCCTGTTAAGTTTAAACTGATTGTTTTGTTTTTTTACTTTTTTTCGTGCTGGATTCATTTTATTCATTTGCGGTAGTATCTGTAACCTTTATATTTGATGGGATAATTTTTAGCATTTATTTTAATTTCTGTTCGTTCTCGGTTTAATTTATTTATTGGAAAATATATGCTCGTTTTAAGCTAGAATTACTATATGACATTAATTCTGCTCGTCTTAGGTTTTAATATGGATCTTTGATTTCCACTAAAAGCTCCTTTTTGGAAAGCATTATTTTAAAATTAATTTCTAGTAAGTTAATTTGTAGTAAAACATTTTTAATGGGGTGGACGACAGGGGTAAATATTCGGATACTCAAGGGGCATGGGCTATAAAATAATTTTCCCCCAAATAATTGGGGGAAGGGCAACTGCACCCTTGTCCCCCTCCCCCCAAACAATGTCCTTGGTAAAACCTGAAATTAAGACTAGTTTTTTGATTCGAAAGGAACAAATGTACTTAGAGTCAGATTAAATGTAACTAGTCAGACTATGAAAAATAGGCAGTTTTCAATTACCATGAGTTTCTGAAGAATTTCTCCACTTGGCGTGCGTAGAACTAATGGAAGGGCCGCTAAACCTTGAATTGCACGGGCACCTGAAATGTGGCCACCGTTTATAAGCTCCAAAACCAATGAAATAGCTGGATTAGAGCCACTCGCCATCAGCGCATCCATGAATAGCTCACTTTGGCAATAAGAAAAGTCATTATTTAAAATTGGGAATTGCTTGAAACAAATATTGATAAGGGGACTACTACTAAAATATGTTAGCATTAGATATTTATGGATAAATTATATATTTAAGGTTGAAAAAATCAGCCAGTTACAAAACTAATTTTCTTATTTTGCATTAAAATAATTTCCTCCAGTGTCCATTGAATTATTGGCTTTTTATTGTGTCCATAAAACCTCCAAATAAAAATACGGATTTATGTCCAATTAGAGAGTCATACTTACTCCCACCATTTACCCGTGCTATTTAAACATTTTTGCATCTCAATTACTCGAACTATCTGTCTTTTTCTACAATTAGCCATGTCTTGATGCCTACTGCAAAATACTTTATTTTCAATTCAAAATCAAAGAAATAAATGAATAAATCTTGACTAATGAAATTGAAAATCAAGTATTTTGCAGTAGGCATCAAGACATGGCTAATTGTAAAAAAAAGACAAGACAGATAGTCCGAGTAATTTAGAGGCAAAAATTCTTGTATCGGGCTATTAATATTAATATTGATTCTTTTTGTCTAAGATTTATTCTAAGTTCTGCTTTTTTTCTAAATATTTTACTACTGTCAGCACCAGATTTGTAACAAAACTCCGATATTGTATATTTAAAAATACCAAAACTAAAGATACAGAATTAAACTACAAACAGTAAATAGCGACGAAGACCACACTACCTTTCCATCATAAACAAATAAGTAGAACAACAGGGAAACTTTTCATACAAGACAGTGGAACGCAACTTTAAATGAATATTTCGACCCTATATCCAATGGCCGTCCTCAGCAAAACAGACGAAGAGAATAAAAACAATATAAAAGAAACTTACATTAAAATTCAATCATTAAAACTGAAAGGTTTTTTTTTAAATGTTTTAAAACAGCCCTAATATCATTACTTCAAGGAAGTTCAACCAGGACTGGTACTCCAAACGAAATGGACAGAGAACAATTCATTCAGATGGAATTCAAATACTTACAGACAAGCTTTAAAAGCTAATCTTGCCTTCTGGGCAGCCAGCCTAGATGGTTTATTCGTAATAGGTGGAGTGGAGTTATTTACTGGTTTTTTAATATAATTAGTTAAACCATTTTTAATTAAATTTGTGTATAGGGCATTAAGCGAATATTCCCCCAAATCTCTATTTAAAGAAATATTACTATTTATTTTGATTTTAATTTCAATTGCCTCTCGAACAACCTGTTTTATGCCTAAATCATTGCTAATAAGGCAAGGTTCTTCAAAAAGCATTTTATGACTAGGGTTATCATATATGTGACTGCTTAAAGCAGAATCAAAGGAAATATTTATACTATTAGAATTTAAAGCTTTAGTTATGTCATCTTTGTGTTGTTGTAGGCGTTTTTCTAAATTTTGATGGGTTCTACCAATATAAAAATGGCCAAAGTCACACGGTATTTGATAAACCCCTCTCTGGCGAGTAACTGGGGTTATATCTTTACCAGAATTTAATAAATTCATGATTTTAAAATTATTTGTAAATACGACATAAAAATTATTTTGTGTGCAAACTTTTTTTAAACTTGTAGTGACTTTTGGAATTTATGGAAGGTAAATTATATTTGAGGGCTTGACGGGAACTTCACATTGCAAAAGACCCTTAATTTTACGGGAGTGTCTTGCCAATCTTCGGCTAATTGTATTGTTAATAAAAACAATAGGATAACCGTTTCCAAAAAGTATGTCTTTAATAGAACTAGCTACCACTGTAACCCGGATAAATCCAAAACCATGTCGTTGTAAATATATTTAAAAATAAATCAAAGATAATTTCAAAACATTATTATATATCAGTAATTTCTGATGAGACTTGTATACTTCCCAGTTCTAATTAACTATTTTGATCCATCATGTATTAGTATAGGCAAGAGTCCGTTCTTTATTATAATTTGACAAAATTGATTCTACTTTAAAAACTATTTTATTTTAAATTAAAAAAGGCACTATATGTAGAAATTTCCTTTAAAATGATTATAATAAAGAACCACCTCTTGCCTATACTAAATTTTATACGCCACTTAATTATAGTATAGGTTAGTAATTCAACAGATAGAATGGCACTGGAACATCGTAGAGAGTTGTTCAATGGCTCATCTTAAAGGAATATCCGGGTTGCAGCGGTAGCTAGCAACCTAGTAAGAGACGATCACGTCCAATGTTAAGAAATATAAAAAACCATAACTCCTAAAAAAAATTAGGATCATCCGGGTTTATAATAAAGAACGACCTCTTGCCTATACTAAATGTTATACGCCACTTAATTATAGTATAGGTTAGTAATTCCACAGATAGCTTGGCACTGGAACATCGTAGAGAGTTGTTCAATGGCTCATTTTAAAGGAAATTAATGAGGTTGAAAATTTTTTGTAATTAAAACAAATTTTTACATTAAAAGACGATCACTGAAATAGCAAACCATTCCATACATTGGATTTAGCTACTTGATTGTTTGAGTTTCGTCTCTTACTATTTAAAGGAAGAAAAAGCCGTAGGCTTTTTCCTGTTTGTATTTACAGTTAAAAAACGAACTCAAGCCCAAAGAAACTGAACCCTGTGGTTCATTCATATTTTTCCGGGTTGCAGCGGTAGCTAGCAACCTAGTAAGAGACGATCACCTCCAATGTAAAGAAATATAAAACCCCCCAACTCCTAAAAAAAGAGTCAGATCAAAACAAAAAGTATACCATTAGAACCACCTTGTCCGAAACCTCTGTTAAGGAAACTTACCGCCCTTTGGCTTGAATAACAAAGAAAATATATTGGCTTGAAAATCAAGAAAATTGACTTGTACCACGTTATTCTCCACAAACGGGATATTTTTTTCTTTCCGCTTGATTTTTCTTCTCAGCTAGCTGGGCACTGGAAAATCATAGAGAGCTGTATAATAGCTCATTTGCAGGAAATTGCAACATCTAGTCACTTTTGTAATTAAAAATAAAATACTTTTTAAAGTAGAATCAATTTTGTCAAAAATATTGCATTTTGATGTATTTTCATGCTGCAGTCTTTTCAAAGATATTTCAATTTTGAAGCAATCAAACCGTTCATGGTAATGAACTCTTTAGTAATAATAGCTACTTGTCTCAATAGTAACCGAAACTCCTGGAACCAAATTTTTCTTTTTTGGCTTAATCGCTAAAATTATTATGTAAACTGCAAAAATATCTTTGATGCCTAATCAGTAATAGTAATTTCTTAATTTAAACAACAAAAATACATGAAAATTTTATAATTAGTTTTACTTTTTGTCTCCTGAAAGAAAATTTTTTTTCATCTCAGTTCAAAGTTATTATTGTATCCTGGAACCAAACTTTTTTTGGTTTGTAACCCGTAAAGTACGTATCTCCATATTATTGTCTTATAATTGCAATTATTTTAGTTTTCAGTCCAGAATCGCTAAACTTATTATGTAAACTGCAAAAATATTTATGGTGTCTAACCAATAATTCTAATTTTGTAATTCAAACAAGATAAATACCTAAAAATTTAAAAATTAGTTTTTTTTATGCTAGGTTTTAGATACTCGACACGGGGTATTGTGTACTTAATAATTTTAAACCTTGAAAAAATATGGTCTCACGGGAGTGGAAAAAAAGAAAGAATAACCAAAAAAACTATCAAAATAGAGCAATCCAAATTTCTACTAATAGAAAACTTTACTACACAAAAAGTAAAGCTAACATCCTGAAATATAGGAAAAGTTTATTTAAAAGAGATAAAAATGCCACCGAACGCAATAAAGCTCGAGAACGCGTAAGGATTGCTACTAAGATTTCTTGTGATCCAGAATTTAAGAAAATGAAATATGACAGAGCAAAACAGAGGTATGTTACGGATCAGGGGTATCGAGAAGGGAAAATTGAGACAGCCAAACAAAAGAGCAAGGAACGGTATGATAACGATATAGATTACCGAAACAAACATAAGAAAAAAGTTGCTACCAGAATAATGGGTAGATACTGGGGTGACAAAAGCTATAATGAAAAAATTAAATTCTCTGCGAGGTTGTACCGAAGAACGCATAAGGACAAAGGGAAAAATTACATTCAGAAATACAAGAAGATGGCAAAAATGCAGGCTGATCTTTGTAAATTGAGAAACATTTTACGCATGTTTTATCGGGATCACGAAAAGTATTCAAAATTACAGATTAAAATTCTCTTTGAAAGAGCGGATGCTGTTGAAAAGTTGGCTAGAAATGCTTTGGCAAAGCTTCATAGCAATATCCAAAAGAAATTTTGTCAGTTTAATGAAAAGCTTCCAAGGTATGGACTGGCAACTGCGGAACAGTTTATAGATACAATGGAAAATGTTCGACAACACAGTGAATATACAGAGGCGTACTTCTTAGAAAGTTCGTATATTAATTTTGGAAGGAGCAATTGCAGTTTATGTAGCAGCAATAAAAATATATATACAAGCATACCTATCAACAGCGAAGGAAAAGCAATGTTTTTCAATTATGGCGAAAACGAGCCTGTTAGGGTTATTAGTAAATGTGTTTGTAAGACTAATGATTTAGAACAAATTCCTGGAACACCGACTCAAGAAAAAAGTATTTCTAACTGTGTTTTAAACAGTTCTTTTAGTTCTATTGAATATTTGGAAAAAATGCTCTGCGTAGTAGAACAAACTGTCTTGAAAAGTACAACTATCGAAAAATGCTCTGAATCTAGATCTGACAAGGAAATTATGATGGCTGGAGTCACCTATAACAATCTGAGTAAACATTCAAAACCAAAAATTGGGCAGCAGTTTACTTGGCAATGTCACCCTGATATCTGCAAGCTCTATCCGACGGATATTGAATTATGTCAAATTCTTTTTGATATCCTTGAAAATAATATAGCATTAAAATTTTCAACTGACAAAGTGGTTAATTTCTACCTTGGCGGCTTGGATTATTGTGAAATCAATTACAGGGACACAAGAAAGCATGGGCATTCGTTATACTGTAGCCCAAATGAGGGATGTCAGAGCTATTTGCGTTCTCTAAGGGCACTAGCTCCACATTTTCCTGTCTTGACCTGTTTCATTAATAGCGTATATAAGGCAGTATCAAAATCTAAGATTATACAACATATTAATCTACTAAAAGTCGAGGGCTCGTACAAGGAACTAAGTCATTATATAGAAGAAGTGTCAAGTAGACTCTGTCGTAATAATAGTCAAGACTTTATCTACGGTGATAGCAATTTTAGAGTTTCTGTGGATGAAAATACAATAATAAAATTATTTGGTGAGAGCCTTGATAAGATAGTTAACATCAGGGATGTATACCCCACAGTGCATTGTGACAGTTGCGAGCAGATAAAGACAAAATACCAATTGAAGAGTCTAAGATCCCTTTCAAATAAGAAAGGTTTTGATGTAATGATGGCCACGATTTTAGAACACCTACAACAGGACATACCCAAAGATGACAGAGAACAGCTAATTCATTGTACAGGTTGGAAAGAGGATGTCATAGATTCATTCTCTGTCTGTGAATACTTTGCTGGGAAAATGTTGAAAAGTCATGTTTATTATGAGGCATGAGGCAATGTTGTCTGTTGTATAGACAGACCGTCTATCCGGCTAGTAAATATCCAATTGCCAGAGCAAGCAGGTGACTATCAAGTTATGGGCTCCCATTAGTAAAGATACGGTTAAATTTCTGATTGTAACAAGCAGAAAATTATCAAGTTATTAATACGCTGCAGCTCCCGTTATTAAAAAAAAAAATTCTAGGCGCTGCCGTTATTTTTAAAATTTCGTACATTTTAGAGCTGCACTTTGTCAAAACTTGAATTTTACCGTGGGCACCCAAACATGAAACCGAATGTTAATGTTAACCGAATTTCTCAGGCCTACGTCTTACATCCCTGTTGAAAATCTTTGAACTTGGTGAATTTATATAGCATTTATATAAATTTTTATTTACTTTGTTTCCATTTCAGATGCCACCTGCCCACCAGCCCACCTCTCTACCTGCCCGTAGTCTATTTGCTAGGTATTTTCATGATTTGAGTTATAGAAGACGTCAGTTAAACACAATCACTGGAAATAATAGCATAGACTACTTGGAACTACTAAAACTCACTGGACACAATCACTGGATATAATAGCATAGACTACTTAGAACTACCGAAATTCACGGCAAAATATTTAAAATTCGCTTCACAAAAACAAGAATCAGCTCCACCTATACTTTTTGTAGACCTTTCTTTAGTAAATATATTAACATTTTGGAAAATTGTATGCGAATGACTTATGGGCTATAGAGACAATTAAGAAGTTTAAAGGTTTTTAGGCTGAGTTTTTGTTTTGAGGCTTTTTTTAATATATTTTTTATCGAAGATTTGTAGACATACCACCTCACTCGATATAGTTGTTGATTGCAAGTGTCCAAGCAAAGTGTCTTATTTGGACGATCCGGTTTTAGAAGTTAATATAGCCTAAAATGGGCAAAGACTGTTTTTTGTATCAACTTTAAACTTCTATTCCTAAGTCCCTGGAACTGGGAACCCAAACACAATTGCTAGTTAAAAAAAAACATCTGTTCCCCCAATAAAGGCCAAATTTTTCTTCCGAGCAACTTGGAACAACTTACCAAAGCAATTTCTTGGACTAAGGGGGCCTTAGTGTACAAACAAATGATTCAGCGACAAGGGTCATCTAAAAATCCTAGTTTTGACTGGTTTGAAACTTGTTATTGAAATTCCTTGTTACGAAGATTATTTTAAAACTTTGAATTGCTTCGTCAATAACGTTATTAAATCTTCATACTCCTGTATTTTAACATTGTTATTTAAGGGAAGGGGGTCAAAAGCTTTTGGATAATATCAAATACCAACGAAACTAGTAATTCTATCCAAGACACAAAAAACTGAATCTACATTTGAACTAAATCAAACGATTAAAGTATACCGATATGAAATTTTCGTACAGAATTCTTGATTCCATTCAGCATTCCATATTTTTTTTATACTTCAATATTAAGGCTCTTAAACTTACTGACTCAGAGACTTCAGTTCATGGAAATTAGGAGAGTTAAAGGGTGTATGTGTAAACACCAATGTTTAAAATACATTATTACAGTCCCCCTAAACAAATGAGGAGCTATTTTAAGACACAGGTTCTGTTTTTTACATTTTACTCACATGAGTTTGTTACGTCTTAGTTTTAGCAAGGGCTAAAACTGCCACTCTTAGCAGCAATAGGTGTTGACTTGGAAACGTATCCTCCACAAAAACGTATTTGCGAAACGTAACATATATTTTTGGCTTCTGACAGGTAAAAGTACGGATGATCCCCGTTATATTTCTACAGTAAATCGCAGTTCGGCGCACTCGGTGGTTTACCACTTAGTAAATCACTGGGACACCGTGGTGGATCCAGAGGGGGGAGAGGGGGCGCGCCCCCTCCTAGTGTCGTCTTAAGTAGTGTAATTTACTTAATTAACTCAAGTTTGCGTTAATTAAACTTGTTCCTAACGCAAGTTTATCGGATCAACCTGTTTTGCCCTCCCCTATTTTATTTTTCGGATCAACCTATTTTGAACCCCTCCCCCCCTGAAAAAAATCCTGGATACACACCTGCTGGGACAGGACACTTCGGCTGAGCAAGACAGTTCAACTGTGGTAACTCAAAAGGTGCTATGAAAGCCACCTAAATAATACACACCCCCCTTTCCTTTAATGCATACTTTCAACTATAAGGTAGAAAGTCTACCAATGACAAGCATATTCAACTTTGTTTAAACCAGGATCATTCAAGGAATCTCAATTTTAAGCTTCATCTTTGCTAAAGTTGGATTTAAGTTCTTCCTTCTAAAATGAATCAGATCCACCGATTGACCATCTCATTCTATCCAATTTGCTTCTCAAACAATTCACAAGTTATGCGACTTTTCTAAAACGTGCTATACTCTCTTTCTTCCTTCAAAGAAACAGTAGAAATCCAAGCTTTTTTATGTCAAAATTATTTTCCTTTCCATTACTATTGTTTGTTAGGTTGTTACATTACTACAGTTATCATTCGGACAAATCTTCAGAAAGCCAAGCAAAATTTTCAAGGTATGTATAGTCACCATAAATTATTTTGGTTAATATTCGGGTCATTTTTCTTACATATAACAAGATAACAATTTTAATTTTTCAGTGCGGTGATGCTATTGGGCAATGCCCTAAGATACTATGTGTAAGACCAAACACGTGCGCAAAAATTTCTTACAAAGAGGTCTTATACAAAGAGGTCGAAAGGGACAGGGGGGAGACAAGGCACAGATCCAAAGAAATATAAAAATTGATATACTATAAGACAATAAATAACTTGTAGGATTAATCAAATCGAAATGCTAAAAGTCAAAGAGTGGGCCGTGGCAGTTGACGAGAGAGGGCCTAAATTACTAAAAACTTATCTAAAAGCAGCGCTTTAAGATGCAAGTACAATGATTTTATTAATATTATATATAAACCATGGATTTTCATAATTCGACTTATGAAATGTTTTCCAAAGATTATTCAGTATGGGTAATCGACTAATTTAAAACAATTCTCCGAAAATAAGATGTCCCTTCGAACATTCTAACCAAGATTGATAACACAAAGACCTTGACAGATAGGTAAACACAAGACTCATAATGGTGACAAAATAATGCTGAACAACTTGAAAAGGTTCAGACTTTCCGCGGGCAGAATTATTGAGCTTTATCTTACTGTTACTTATTCGGGACCAGTGACCTTTTTTAGTCAGGAATAATTTCAATCAATCTCATTTAGAATTTGTAATAGTTTTGGTAGTTAATGCTTCTTCTTTTTTTGGCTTTTTTGGTTATTCGATAAAAATTGGCTTGCTAGATATTCAAATTCCTTTTGCCATTTTCTTATACGAGCTGAAAAATAAATTATTGTATCTTTAAGATAAATTTCTACCATCTCAATTGCTAGCAATATTTTGCTAATAACCTAGCGAAGTTACCTCTACACATATTTAAGTTACCTTTACACATGGTCAAAATTTTCAAATTTACTTTTGTTAGTAATATTTGCCCAAAGACCGAAGAATAATAATGGTACATGATAGTGCTATATTAAGCCATCTCTATTCGTCCTTAGTTACGGTAAGAGCCCATTTGCGCGAGGATGAGAACTAGATTGGACTCATAACATCCAAGCGAACCTGAGGTTTCAGGCTGGATTCGTTCAGCGAAAGTACGTTTTTTTCCATCCTCCCTTCATCAATCTCTTGTTGAACTTAAAGATGAGCTCTAGTTCAACTCGACATCAGAGTGGCCAGATGCGGTGCATTTATGCCATTTTGGTGCTTTTTTGAGGTGGAGGCGCGTTGAATTTTTCAAATCGGTGCATTTTTTTTACAGGAAAAATCGTTAACTCGGCATATTTTAGCTAGAAAAATTGCACGATTGATTCTTAATCAAAATCAAGTAGTTGCAGTTATCAAGCCCTGACTAATCGTGCTGCCTAAGTAAAGAACGATGTTGGCACAATGTATTATTTATTTTTTATTTTTTTTTTTGTTCTAGACAAGGGCGCTTCGTATCGAAAGAGTTGTCATAGAAATCCGGGTTGCAGCGGTAGCTAGAAACCTAGTAAGAGACGATCACGTCCAATGTTAAGAAATATAAAAACCCATAGCTCCTAAAGCAGGAGTCAGATCAAAACAAAAAGTACACCATTAGAACCGCCTTGTCCGAAACCCCTGTATAGGAAACTTTCTGTCCCTTGGCTTGAAACAGCAAGGGAAATATTTTGGCTTGAAAATCGAGAAAATTGACTTTAACCACGTTATTCTCCCCAAACGAGATATTTTTTTCTTTTTTTTTTCTTTTTTGTATCCAGAGATAGCTTGGCACTGGAACATCGTAGAGGGTTGTTCAATAGCTCATTTTAAAGGAAATTAATTGGGTTAAAAATCTATAGTAACTAAAATAAATTATTTCTAAAAGAGAATAAATTTTTCCAATAAAAACTGTATTTTTAATGCAGTGACGTCATAATTACTATATAAGAAACGTCAAAACTGTAAATGGTCTCATTCATGAATACATAATGGTTAGATCAAAGCAAGCTACACACAAGTTAAAAAATCAGTACTAAAAAATCAAGAAAAGTGGCAGCTACTACAACATTCTGCCTAAACGGGGTATTTTTTTCTCTTTTCTTTGTTTCCAGTTTACATAAAGGATCGATCACGTCCCATGGCAAAAAATAAAATAGCCCATAATTCGTAAAAATAGAGTCAGATCGAAACACAAAGTAGACCATTATAATTATAATGTTTTGTCCGAAAACCCTATGTAGGAAACTTACATCCGGGTTGCAGCGGTAGCTAGCAACCTAGTAAGAGACGATCACGTCCAATGTTAAGAAATGTAAAAACCCATAGTTCCTAAAAAAGGAGTCAGATCAAAACAAAAAGTACACCATTAGAACCGCCTTGTCCGAAACCCCTGTACAGGAAACTTTCTGTCATTTGGCTTGAACAGCAATGGAAATATATTGGCTTGAAAATCAAGAAAAGTGGCTGCTACTACAACATTCTGCCTAAACGGGATATTTTTTTCTTTCTTGTTATCCAGAGATAGCTTTGCACTGGAACATCGTAGAAAGTTGTTCAATGGCTCATTTTAAATCCGGGTTGCAGCGGTAGCTAGCAACCTAGTAAGAGACGATCACGTCCAATGTTAAGAAATATAAAAACCCATAGTTCCTAACAAAGGAGTCAGATCAAAACAAAAAGTACACCATTAGAACCGCCTTGTCCGAAACCCCTGTATAGGAAACTTTCTGTCCCTTGGCTTGAACAGCAAGGGAAATATATTGGCTTGAAAATCAAGAAAATTGACTTTAACCACGTTATTCTCCACAAACGGGATATTTTTTTCTTTTTTTCTTTTTTTGTATCCAGAGATAGCTTGGCACTGGAACATTGTAGAGGGTTGTTCAATAGCTCATTTTAAAGGAAATTAATTGGGTTAAAAATCTATAGTAACTAAAATAAATTATTTCTAAAAGAGAATAAATTTTTCCAATAAAAACTGCATTTTTGATGTCTTTTCACACTGCAGTCTTTCAAACATAATGGTATACCAGCGGTAAGATTTTATAATAAAGATCGAACTCTTCCCTATACTAACTTGCATACGCAACTTCACTATAGTTAAGATTACAGTATTTATATTATACATCATTATAGATTATAAAAGGTTCAAATGTTCGAAGATTATAGAGTTAAAAAATTTCCCACACCGGGAAAACAATAAAGAACGACACCTAGCCTATGTTAACTGAAACATAAATAAAAATTATTTAATTTCCATTTATAATTAAGAACGAGCTCTTGCCTATACTAAATTTTATATGCCACTTAATTATAGTATAGGTTTTACATTAAAAGACTATCACTGGAATAAAAAACAATTGCATGCATTGGAATTAGTTAGCTACTTGATTCTTTGAGGTTTGTCTCTTACTATTTCAAAGAAGAAAAAGCCGTAGGCTTTTTCCTGTTTGTAATTATACATAAGGATCGATACTTTAAATTGGAATTTTGTAAGTATCGTCGGTATCATGGGTTTTATAATAAAGAAAGAGCTCTTGCCTATACTAAATTTTATACGCCACTTAATTATAGTATAGGTTAGTAATTCCAAAGATAGCTTGGCACTGGAACATCGTAGAGAGTTGTTTAATGACTCATTTTAAAGGATTTGTAGAAAAAATCGAAAAATCCTTAAGAAATCATCATAAGTTAAAATTTCCCATACAAAATTTGAACTCAAGCCAACTGGGTGAGAGCTATCCCAACCTCTGGACCATATAGGATTTATCAAAATATCCGATTAATAACGTTTATGTTAAAGAATTATAATAAAGATCGATGTCTTCCCTATACTAACTTGCATAGGTAACTTCACTATAGTTAAGATTACAGTATTTATATTATACATCATTATCCGGGTTGCCGCGGTAGCTAGCAACCTAGTAAGAGACGATCACGTCCAATGTTAAGAAATATAAAAACCCATAACTCCTAAAAAAGAGCCAGATCAAAACAAAAAGTACACCATTAGAATCGCCTTGTCCGAAATTCCTATAAGGGAAACTTACCGCCCTTTGGCTTGAATAACAAAGAAAATATATTGGCTTGAAAATCAAGAAAATTGACTTTAACCACGTTATTCTCCACAAAGGGGATATTTTTTTCTTTCTTCTTCTTTTCCAAAGATAGCTTGGCACTGGAACATCGTAGAGATTTGTTCAATGGCTCATTTTAAAGGATTTAAATTAGACAGGTTCAAATGATATAATGATGTCATGTGCGAGTTGTAAAGTTCATGGCTAAGCCTAAAGCGGTTTTGTTAATTTGAATTTTGTGTGAGTAACTTTTTGATTTAATGGTTAATAAAACTTATGCTTCTCTGCAGGAAGAAAGGAGCAATTCCCAATATTTCTTCGTTTATTGGAATTTATGTAGAGGCAAGAAGGGGGGAAGGCATACCTTGAAAACATGAAATAAGTGGGAAAGTATAAATAAATATAATAAAAAATGAATGGTATAAGAGCACGGACTAATAGCTAAAACCAGACCTTGGTACTTGTCCATTATTGAGAGCACACCCAAGAAGTGAAGATAGGTTATATAAATATGTAAATATATAATATAATATATATATAAATAATATATAAATATACCTAAATATGATGAAAATATAACACTTCATTTACAAATGGAGACTACAACAGAGAATATTGTTAAGGGGGGGGGGGGTGCGGAACGCGTTATATTAAATACCTAACCCAACCAAAATATCATCTCTATAGCCTATATTAAATATTTAATAGAAATATACGTACAACGTAGATTTCAACTGAGCCTAAGCTAAGTTTCTTCAAATACTGACAGGTATAAACCAGTTATTGTCTGATCTGCTGATCCAAATTTTTGAATGTGTTCTGAATAATGTACAAGTACCCATACCTTTTCTATAGTTATACAGCTGAACCTAGTTTTTTTCTCTGGTGACGAGTTGTGCAATGTCGTACTTAAAATATAATAAAGTCAGCAGCAAAAACAAATCAGGCGTACATAGTTATCTACGCATTTTTTCATCCTTTTTCCAGAGTGGTTCCCAGTTTTTGTGCACGTAGAAACTCCGGGCACACACCAGGGGGGGGGGGTAAAATAGTTTGATCCGATAAACTTGCGTTAGAGCAAGTTTAGTTAACGCATTTATTTGTCATGAGTTTTGCGATTGTACCTACAGTTTGTTATGTTTTTCATATTGTTCATTTTTGAATTAATCCTCCCACTAAAATACATTCCTGCTTATTTCTCTCCCAAAATGGTATATGAACGTTAAGTTTTACGAGATGAAACAGCTTTTATGTTCACATTGTCCGGAAAAGGAAAAAATGTTTGATAATGATTTAAAAGATGTTTCACTTAATAATAGACTTTCAAATAAATTCTCGAATGCCTTTGAAATTTTGAAAGGAGAATTATATTTTGTTATGCTCAAAACATGAAAATAATGTTGGTGCTATTTGCAATTCAATAATATCACCGTTATCCTGAAAAAAAAAAGGATTACATTTCTTTCGCTAACATTCGATCTATTTAAAATCCAATATCAGTTGGAATTTTCTAGTAGTTTCTAGATTAATTTCACAATAATTTATGGTCCTTCAGGAAGGTCTTTTAATGCTAAAACTGAGGTTTCAAGTGATCCCTATTTATTGCCAAAAACCTGGTTGTGGCCCTGTTACCGATCTTAGCCATTGCAATAAATTACAGGTTTTGCTACCAATATTTCCCTCTAGTTTTGGCAGGGCCGTATCCAGGATTTTTGTTCGGGGGGTTTGAGGGAGGTAAAAAAAAGTTAAAAATGCATCGAAAATTTGTTTATATGCACTTTTGTTACTTTTTCGGGTCGGTCAAATATTTCGAGGGGAGGGTGTTCCTAACCCCCTCCTACCAGTTTGCTCTACAAAGCCTACTAATTTTGTGAAACAAAATTATATCCGTCTACTCAAAAGATCTGACGGAGAGAGATTCAAAGTGATATTCAAATCTAAGAGACTCGAGGGCTCAAAATTAACAATTGGGCGCCTTTAAAAGCGAAATTCTGGTATATTTTTTTTTTGCGTTGAAATTAATTTACATTGTATTTGCCCGAGTCTCCATCCTCTAATATCAGCTTGGAGCTTTAAATAGATTTGGCTGGAATAACGATATTTTGGAATTTTTGCGTGCGTCTCCGCATCATCTGCAGGATTATAAATTTTATTTCCTATATTGTCATAGTTGACCTTAGCACGCATCCTTGAGGCACTCCAGTTGTCACTCGATACTCCTTCGATGTGGTATTGCTAAGGAAAGCTCTTATTTGACGAAGGCACAGCTTCATCCCACCTTATTTGGTACTGGTCACCTCTCAGTGATTCTTTTATCCCTGTGTATGCTGTAATATTTAACTAAACTTTTTCAAAGATACGCCAGTATCTTTTAGTCAGTTTCGCCATGAGCTCTTGGATCAGCGTAGTTATAATGCGATTGCAAATAAAGTTTATCGCTTATCAAAACGCGTATATCTTATCTTTAGCGTAAGCTTAGTCAATTATATTGTTTCTGGAGGTGTATTTAATTATTGATGAAACGTCATGGATGTGTTATTCTTGTGCTAATTCAAGTAAAATAAGTTCCTGTTTCTTACTTTGAGGAAAAATAATCGCCAAGGCTTCCTTAATAGCAAGACACTTTGTGGCTTCCTAATTATAGCCTACATTCAACTTGCCTTGATTTTTTTTTCAAATAATTTGGGACCTAAAAGCTATGCACTGACTATCTTATTGCGAACAATGATTTAAAAGGGATTTTTCTTGACTATGCACTTGACTATGACTATGACTTGACTATGCACTGACTATCATATTGCGAACAATGACTTGACAGTGATTTTTATTGAATATGCACTTGACTATGCACTGACTATCTTATTGCGAACATTGACTTGACAGTGATTTTTATTGACTATGCACTTGACTATGACTATGACTTGACTATGAACTGACTATCATATTGCGAACAATGACTCGACAGTGATTTTTATTGACTATGCACTTGACTATGACTATGACTTCACTATGCACTGACTGACTATCATATTGCGAACAGTGACTTGACAGTGATTTTTATTGAATATGCACTTGACTATGCACTGACTATCTTATTGCGAACATTGACTTGACAGTGATTTTTATTGACTATGCACTTTACTATGACTTGACTATGCACTGACTATCTTATTGCGGACATTGACTTGACTGTGATTTTTATTGACTATGCACTTGACTATGACTATGACTATGACTTGACTATGCACTGACTATCTTATTGCGAACATTGACTTGACAGTTATTTTTCTAATATCACTAGCAGACATTAGCCAACATGAGCCTAAAAAATGTTCCTTAATTATAGCATAAATTCAGCCTGTCTTTAATTATTATTTTTAATTAAGAAAAAGGACCCAAAAAATTATGCAGTTACCTTGTTGTTACCCATAATAACTTTATATTGATTTCGGCAAAGACATTAATTACTGCTACAGATTATTGTCAATATTACAGTATGAATATCATCTTTGTCTCTGTCAAAACAGCACTTCCACAGTCTCTTATTGTTACAATTTTACTGTCTTTGGAGTGATAGCTGTTACGACTCGCAAAGACGATTTCAACGCAAAACGACTCGCTAAACTACGAACGTTCTGATTACTTCAGCGGGAAATATCTCTAGCAAGTCGTTGCCGAGAAACAAAGGCGAATCCCATTTGAACTGTTGGTGTAAGCCAGACACTTATGCATGATTTATTTAGGGGGGGGGGGGTAACAATAAAACTAATTTTGGTACTTGTCAAGAATCCGGTAAACACGCGAGAAGTGAAGTTTGGTTGATGCAATAAAACAAAATAGGATGAAATACAATAGATTATGAACAAATTTGGCCTACACATTTGCAAATTGGTGGGGGGGGGGCTAAAGCATAGCATATATTAAATACGTAACCTAACCTAGGTAGCTTACCTTTTTTGCTCCTTCAACCCCCAAAAAACTAAAGGTTTAAATCTTTGTCACATAGTGACGAATACCTCACAAGATAACAAAAACCTGTTTTTCATAAAGCATCTTTGAGATTTCGATGCGGTCTTTCTCGCGTGTTTACCGGATTCTTAACAAGTACCCTAATTTTATTAGGTAATTCGAATTCTGAAAATTTAGTATTTATTTGGAGGGAGGTCCCCCCCCCCACGTACGTTGCTGATATTAGTTATGGTTCATCTTCTCACACCGACTCTATGTGTCTTGTTGTTCTACTGTGTGTCAAATACGCTGGAAAAGTTGCTTCTAGTTGGTTTTCCACTAGATAGCACTCTCGATCCATCAAGAGGCAACGAGGGTGCATATTTTTCTATATTGCTCGTCATTAATAAATTCTACAAATGCTTAGGTTCTGGGCCGAGGCTGGCGATGCAAGTTGAATTATGCCCTGTGTAGAATCTTGAGTTAAGAATTCATATTTTTTTTGTTGATCCTCTGTTGTTTTTGGCTGCTTTTCCTCGTTCACCACGTTAATTATAAGTAATTTATTGAAATTATTTTTTTCTTTCAGTACACGTGTTCTTAAATCTACCACAGGCCTTATGATTGGGAAACGTGTAAAATTACGTGGAAAAAGTGCATTACAAGCAGTTGGCTCAGTCAACTCCCATCGTAGGGATCCATCACCAGTGCATAGGACCCACTTAAGACCGGTGACAAACACTTCATCACCATCACCAATTCAAGGGCGATTGCCAGCACCTAGTTCAACAAGCCCTGTTCCAGTTAAAGGTGTATCACCCAATCATCCTCTCCCTCCTGTGGCTAGTAGCCCGAGTCCCCCAACTACCATTCCAGAACTTATGAGAAGACCTCTTAAAGAAAGGATTGTTCATTTATTGGCTGTGAGACCCTATAAGAAACCAGAAATCCATGGAAGACTTATTAAAGGTAAAACCCTTTCTGGTATTTTGAATATTGAAATATGTTAAATGTTGAGGTACTGTATATTGAGGTTTCATTTCCCATCCCGAACTTTTCCCGTTTACCGTCCGGGAAACAATAATAAGCTAAAAAAAAGTGTAAAAGTAGGAAAGTGACAAAAAAAGCCATTAAGAAACTAGAAATCCATGGAAGACTTGTTAAAGGTACAACACTTTCTGGTATTTTGAGTATTGAGGTATCTTGTATACTGAGGTACTGTATAGGGAGGTTTTCTTTAAATGTAAAAGTTAATTTCTGTATTTATTGTATTTATAACACCGGTTAATTTCTGTATTTATTTTATTTTGGAGAGGTGAGCTGGGCTTGCCGGATTTGTGCGCACATTTGTGCCACAAAAGAGAAATCATTGGAAGATTTTTTTATGCTATCGTATTAAAGCTGCTGTCTGAGCATATGGCATTTTTATTACCTACCATCAATCGAACTTGAGCTTTTTATTAGATTCGTGTTTATTTTTTTTTATTTCTGCCTGTAGGGACTTGTGATCCTGAAAATTACATGCAAATACTAACAATTCAATAAACAAGTTCAATAAGTCTAGTGCTAAAAAAAAAAATCAGTGAAGAGGATAATAGTAAAAAAAAGCCAAAATTCGTCTACAAAAAAGGCATAATGTTACATAACAGGAATTTTACAAAAAAGCAAAAGAAAGTATTTCATGGATGAATATGGTCTCCTAACCCCCCCCCCCCCTCAAGCTCGCAGCTTTGTGTAGAGACTGGGATGCGAATTTTCCATTCTCTAATTGGTTTTGCGAGGCAAATAAGGATTTAATGGGTGCTATAGCACCACCTTGATACTTTTTTGAGGCCTTAGTTACCCGCCTCCCTTAAAAATATATGGCTTCCCCCTCCCTCCACCCTAATAGCCCGTGAGCAGCTATGCGCTACTCTATAACAGTTAATCAAGGGTGTATCCATGAATTTTGGCCGGGGGAGTTTTTACAAAAAAAAACTTTATGAAATGCATCAAAAATTTGTTTATGCATTTTTTTACTTTTTTTACGAGTCGGACGGAAATTTCGAGGGGGGTCCAAACCTGGTAACACCATCCCCTCCTGGATATGGCCTTACAGTTGGTTCAGATAGTTATAACATCGTGGGCTACGGTGTAACGGGATATACTAGTCTACTTGATACTACATACTGAATTCAAGATAGCTCGCTATTATTCCGATTTGGGCCATATTACGGATGTGACATGCTGCTACTACTACTACTACTACTACTAATTTGCTGCAGCACTAAGCCGCCTGTTGCCAGCACAGCTACGTACGCTTCTCCTGCGTCCCAATCTATTGAAAGCCTCCCTTTTTACACCTTCCCAGGAATTTCCCTTAAATCTTTCCTTACGACATCCTCCCACCCCATTTGGGGACGACCTGCTTTTCGTTTGGCCCTAGACAGTTGGCCGCCAAGCAAGCGATAAATCACTAGGAACGTAAATCTGATTTGTCGAATTTTTAACATTCCCTTGGAAATTTCTGATGAAAATTTGAAACGGCTTGAGTTTCTCTTTTCCCGTTCACATCATAATTAAAATGTCAATAGTTTTTCCTCTCGGTTTTGGATTCTTGCAGTTCTGAACTGAATTCTTGACCACTTCCGTATACAATGTAAATAAGATATTAGAATGACATTGATGAACGAAACTTGCACTTAAGGCAAAATAATAGTTTGTAGATCAATTGCTATCATTTATTTTAAAATTACTTACTTTCTTGGTAAATATATTAAGGGCTGAATGAATGTGAGGGGTGTCCCACTTTCAGATTTATATACGCCAGGCGCCGCGCGCCAGGCGTGATGGAATTATACCTTCCGCGGCTCGAATAGACAGGGCAGGGGTATACTGGATGTTTTATTCCAAGATTTAAACCGTGCGGTGGAGTGGGAAACCCCTTGAGCGAAAGCAAAAATGATCATTTTGGATACAGGGATGCCCAGCGGTTTAGTTTTACAGTTGCCCTCCTTATTCTATGGACTTGTTTTAATTAGGCCTACTGAATATAGGAGGATGATGGTTAATATGTGCTATAATCCAAAAATTGTTCTGATTTTAGGCTTTTTTTCCCCTGAAATTTTTGTCCGGCTCCTAACAATTTAACAAAAATGCCTTTAAACCAATTTTTTATGCGTTTTTGAATTTTAAGCAACCCCCGATAAAATACCCCCCCCCCACCCGAACACAAATCCTGGATACGCCGTTGACTCTGGATTAATAGTGAAAACGAACTACCAAAGTTTGCTGAGTCTGGCCTCCATTCTTTCTCCTATCTCTATGGGCGCAGAAGCAGTGTCTAATTGTATTTTATTTGCAATCATTTTTCGAGTTTCATCAAGTACATATTTTCAAACTTGTCTATTATTGATCTGTATATGTATTTTATTTTTTTATTACTGGCTGGGTAAAGCTGAATTTGTTTCAAGATGTTTTCATCACCAATAGATCAATGGAAGATAGGGGGGTTTGTATTTTTCTATATTTGGGCAAGGGGAATGTGTGACAATTGAGATCTTTCTATCGTAAATTTGAAGAAGGGATTTTCAGCGCTGAGATTTATCTCGAGAGGTGTAGTATATTTGAAAAAATATATAGGCGAAACACAAGACAAGTATTGGAAATCATGTAGATCATCGAATTTTGAGGTAGACACCCCCCCCCCCCTCATTATGTTTTCCTCTGTTCAGTAGTAACATTGCCTTGATTATTAATGCAAATCCACCATATTTATAAAAAAAATAAAAGAGTTTTTGTTTATAAACAAATAAATAAACACCTGTTAAGTACTGTCTAAATTGGCGAAAACAATTGAGTTGAAGAAAACTCTTTGAACTTTCTATTCTTCCTGATAAATAGGACAAGGTTTTAAAAGTAATAAATGTATTAATTTTCAAATAATTGGTTATTATACATGTCTACTCTCTACTTTTTGAACTTCAATTGTCGGCATGATTCACTCCTATCAATTACCTATCTGACTATATTAGGAAAGCTATCTCGTTGGACATATATGGAATGATATCAGTTTTTATTGTTTAATATTTTTTAAGCGTGAAAAAAAACCCAACTATTTTTGTGTTGAGTTTAATGTGCCCTATTTGTGCAGCGTATTTTGGAATTTATTAAGAAATTTCTAAAAAAAAAAACCAAAGAGGTTAATTTTCAGTAAAGGGCTTGGCAAAGAAAGAGGATAAACTATTGACTTAATGTTATATTTCATGTTAAAATAAATATTTCTCAATCCTGGGGTGTATTTAAGCAATAAAAAGTGAACACGAGATAGGGATTTTTTGTGGAATCTGTGCTTTAGACAGAAGTAGTATTTCCATCCTTTGACTTTGAAATACGTCACCTTTCATCTGCCGAGCCTTCCTGTAAAAGGTAAAGAATACGGCATTGGACCTTACAGTCCCTACCGGCGGTGATGTTCTCCGTTTCTTGGCCCTTCATCCAGGAGGTGCAATGGGGGGGGCAACCATCCTGTGCTTTCGCACACCATTCCTGTTTTCCTTCCCCAGATTTCTCCAGGTACCCATTTAGAGCTGGGTCGACTCTGGCTGAGCTTAAGGAGTCATGCCACTGACCCCCGTCAGTGGGGGGGGGGGTCAGCTTATGGAGAAATAGAAGCGATGGCGCATCGAGAATCCTGGTTTGAGGTTCGTGTGCTTGAACCTTGCAATTCCAGGCTTAGGTGAGGCGAGTGAAGTTCATTGCTACCTGGTTTCTAAACTTTTCGATAAAAGATGAGGGGTGAAAATAGCTTATATTGCAAATTTATTCATTTGTAAGCATTTTTACCAAATAGTAAATTATTTATTAGTCATGGATGCACACAGGGTCTTAGTTGGGAGATAGATTAAAAAAAAAAAGTAAGTGTAAAAGGCCCACCCTCTCAAATTAATCAAGCTGTATCGATTGATTCGGTGGTTTTTCTCCTAAACTATTTGACTTCTTAAGATATTTGGCTTTTTTTCTGAATACGTCTTGTAAAAGAAGTCGGGATTCGTTCTCGGCGGTTCGATACTTTTTGTCCTATCCTAGATTCCCTTGAAACTAGATTCCCTAGATTCTGATGACAATTATAAACCCGAAGCACATTTTCTGCTCTCCTACAATAATTTGTTCGTAAAATCCATTATGAATAAGAGCTTTGTACATTACAAAAGAATGAAATATAGGAGGGGGTTGACAAATACAACCCCACACCCCTAAACTAAGCAAGCTCTAATGATCAGCTTATTCCGTATTCTGTCTTGGTTCTCAAAATATTTAACTTTTCTTCAATTCTCGGCAATATAATTAGAAATGACCTCGAAATTATTTATTTTTGTCCTACCCTGAAGGCCTTAGAAACCTTCCTTGAGGTAGACAACTGTTCCTTTTTTCACAAATATGTAACATGGATCGCATTTTCCAGTTTTTTCGTTCTTCTGCAATAATTTACACATTCCTGGAATTTCAGAGGAGAGGGGGTGATTCAAAGAAGCAAAAACTAATCCGAGTAAACTTCACTGATTGGTTCAATTTTCTGATTGGTTCAATTATTGTCCTATCCTGGTTCTCAAGATATTTAGTTGTTTTCCTGAAAACCATTCGCAGATATAGGCCTAGTCGAAAAATAGTGGTTTCGATATATTTTTGCTCTATTCTTAATGCCTTAACAGTTATCAAAACCGCACTAATATGCTAATTTATTAAGACTTCGCAGTTTTTGTTCTTAAACCGCGTTGTAATATACTGTAAAACTGCAAAGCCGAAAATACGGCGCATGGAGTACTGGAATATTGTTTTGAGAGATATTGGAAACAAGTCTGATAACATCAACACAGTGTGGTCACAGTAGGTCGAGTACGGCTTGGCCATTGGTTCACAGCACAGTTTATAGACAGTAAGCTTATCGCAGATCATTTCTGGTCTTCGTTCTCGGTGCGAACAAAAAGCTCCTCCCACTTATTTCTCCATTAGCGGGAATGCGGGTTAGTCTGTTTCCGATTGTTTCCATGCACTTTGTTGGAAACAATCGGAAACAGACTAACCCGCATTCCCGCTAATCTGACTTCGCCTATGTTTATATCTGCAAAAACGTTCTCCGGAGCACTCGCACCCCGGTCCGGGTTTTTATAATGGGTGAGATAGAGAATGATCATGCTGGATAATTCTATAAACTGTGGTCCACAGTTACAATTCATGTTTACTAAATGTATTTATTTCAGAGGGCGTACGAGATAAGGAAAAAAGTCAAATAAGCACCGTATTACACAGTGTTGCCAACTACAAAGATAATACGTATCACCTTCATAAATATATATGGAATGAGATTAAGGAGGATTGGCCATTTTATAGTGAACAAGAACGCCAACAATTAAAACGGTAAGAGCTTTTGACTGCTTTTGAGAACTTTAGGACTGTTTTGGATCCCTGGGATCAGGGCCATTCCTAGGATTGGTGGTGCGCAGGACAAAATTAATTGCAGCTCCCCCTCCCTCCTCAAATATAAGCAAAACAAAAACTGAATCAAAGTGAAAAATTTGATCAAAGTGGACAACCCCCCAGCTGTGCCCCCCCCCCCCCCGCCATGGTGCCCGGGAAGATGCCTCGTTGCCCTCCCATCTCCCTTGAACGGCCCTGCCTGGGATGGTCAGAGTAGATCATAAAGCCTTTTGATTTGCCTGCTAAAAAATAACGGAAATGCTGCAAGAATCAGAAAAAGCTAACTTTGGTGATATTTCTATTGCTACAAAGCAACACAGTGTAAAGTCATGGCACTTTCTTAACTATAATTACCTCAAAAATTGACACTCCTCGAGGGAGATGGTTTGGTGCCTAGCAGGTTTACACCCTATTCCAGGGTTGCCAGGAGACGTGCCTTGATAGAAAACTGTTTTCTCCTTGGAAAGTTTTTGTTTCCAAGCTCTGAAACAAAGTGTCTCCACGTGTATACAGTTTTTTTTGCTGTAATTAAAGAATACTAAATCCCTATACCTAGAAAGCCATTTGAACAGTAAGATTGAATAAGTAAAAGTCATATAAGAGTAATTTGGTAGTATAAAGATGCGGTTACATGAATATTAATTTTGTAACTTATCACGTTGCAGGGCCATATCCAGGATTTTTGTTCGGGGGGGGGGGTTACCCAATTTTTTTCCCATGGACTTTGTCTAAGATCCTCGAGATAGGTATTTTTTAGACTAATTTTCGACTCGGTCATTTTTTTTTTTTTGGGGGGGGGGTCAAACCGGGTAACCCCCCCCCCCCCGGATACGGGTCTTGTCACGTTGTCTATGACGTCGATAGACAGGCAGTTTTTGAATCGTGATTCAGAGTCTAGAGGAGGCAAGAAGAAGAAGAAAAGGCGCGCTTTGATAAAAAAAAAACAAAAAAACTTCCGTGTTTTCCTTGAATAAGGTTTGGATTCCTTAAAATACAAAGGACAGTGAAATTTAGATTTGGTCGTTTGAATTGGCTCAATGGAAACTTACACAACCATAAAATAAGGAAAACTTGGGAACTCAAATTTTTAATGAAATAGATCTCTATATGCAGTTCTATAGTTTTTGCTTTTAGCGACGCCGTATTGAAAAAAAAGAAATGCGGGTGATAAATCAGCAAATAATAAGCTAAAAATGTGGAATACGGCTTAAGGTATGCTGCTTTACCTTGAAGGTGTAGTTGTCTTCGAGAATCAACATGTTGTAGTTTTGCTTATTTATTTTCACGGTTCAACGTGGCAACACTGAAGAAAATGTGGTACTGTTATAAAATTTCATAATTTTGAAACAAACAAAAAAAATCGTGAAAAATCGCTGTTTTCAGGTATGAATAGACCTAAGATTGGCCCTCATGGTTCGATTTTATATTTATTTACTATGTGATTTTTTACGATTTTTTATTTGATACATATTTTATGTATAGCACGCATATAAGGCTCTGGTACTAAAATAAAGATTGACCAGATAAAGATAAATAGCACGGAAATAATACTTACAATAAGATTACTATACTCACAGTAATATTGATAAAGCAAAGGGAAATCCTCTCCAGAGCATTTAGAAATTAAAATATAATTAAGCGTAATTTGGCAGTCTATAAATGCAGTTCTAGCAATTATACAGCTTATAACTTATTAATTAATTAGAATATAGCTTATAACTGTATATATTGGCTTTTATATATTGAAAAATATGCCAAATTATTAATTTTATAACTTGCGACCGTTTTTTTTTCAAAGCTATATTTTGCTCATCTATTCTCCGTAATAAGATAAAAAGTACATTACTTAATAATAAGGCTATGCTACAAAAATAAAGATTGGCCAGGAAAAAATAAACAACCTTTAAATCAATGTTTGCCCTGCCCCCTACCTTTTGGTAAGAGTGGTACGGTAAGGAACCCACCCTTTTGGTAAAGTAATTTTGAATATGCTAAAGATTAATGTCGACAGAATGTGATTTTTTGAAATTTTAAGTGTAACTGTAAGTTTAATTATTCATTGCTTGAATGTTGCAGGCGAAGGGGGTTAAGATTTTGAATTTGTTAACTAGTAAGATCCCTATATACTAGGAATATTAAAGGCGCCTGTCGATCCTGTTTCAAGCTTGTGTCTGTGAGGGTTCAGGCCTGAAGTACTGATTCGGCAGTGGCCCTGGCTCATTAGTCCTATCCCTCCCTAGAGTCGGCACCTGTGTATCAGTTTAATAAAAAAAAGAAGGTATAATAATTGTCTTTAATTTTCGTATCGTATTTCATTGCAACACTCAGGGGAAAAAATCAGGGCCGTATCCAGGATTTTTGTTCAGGGGGTGTTTTACTAATTTTTGACTTTTTGGTTTTTTTTTTTTTACTAATTTTAGACTCAGTTTCGACTAATTTTACTGATTTTTACCTAGGTTTTACTAATTTTCGACTTATTTTCGAGTCGGTCAAAAATTTCGGGGGGGGGGGGGGGGGGGTCAAACCGGGTAACCCCCCGTGGATACGGCCTTGGAAAAAATACTGCCTTTTCTAGAAATGTTTGTCCGAGTCGTTAAAACGTAACAAAGATAAATACGTCTTTAATTTTTTTTGTAACCCCTCCCCCCCCCCCCGAAAGAAAAACCTTGATATGACTCTAAATCTTGAGAAAGTTTTTAAATTTTCGGTAATTTAATGGTATCTGTAATTTTATTAATGAGAGTCCAATCAGAACAAAATGCAAAGAAACAAGCATGTTATTGAATTTGAAGGCTGTAAAGGACTTCCTCTGTGGCATATTTGTTTCTACCTAAGTCTTGCTTTCGATGATCTTAGGTTAGAAAAAGTGGAAAGATTTTGTATCCTCGAGTAGTTGTCCTTCAATCATCTGACCGTTATTCGATAAAAAAAGTGCAGACTTGATTTTCATATTTGTGTTTGTCTAAGTCTTATTTTCTATAATTTTATCTCACTTCGTTTCCTCGACACGTCTCCTTCTTCCTCCCTCGACTCACTATCTAATTGGAAAAAAGTGGGAAAGCTCGTTTTTTCCATTTTTGTGTTTACCAAAGTCTTATTTTTTGTTATTTTAACTAAGAGAAAGTTGAAAGATTTAATATCCTTGATAGTTCTCTTTCTTCATCTTATGATCTGCCATCCAATAAGAAAAAAGGGCAGACTTGTTTTTTTGTATTTGTGTTTACCTAAGTTACCTCCAATTTTACTTCCGCAATTTTACCTCCAAAAAAGGAATACTTCGTATCCTCGATATGTCTCTCCCCCTCCTCATTCTCTGACCCGTGACCCAATCAGAAAAGAGCAGACTCTTGCGCAGGAGTTATTTGATTTGAAGGCTATCCAGCACTTTAGCTGTGGCATATTTTGTGTTTGCCAAAGTCTTGTTTTTCCCACAAATATCTGGTTTTTATTGTTTAGAAAGTACTTTGGCACTGTATGTACGCTGTCAAATATTGTCATGCCTCTTAACCGCTTAATTCCGGTTTTAATTAGTAATGAGTGTAGATTACACAATTGTTTTTGTATTAACCACATTGGTAAAAAAGAAGATAAACCCTATTTTTAGATGTAAATCAGCAAATTATTACAAATTTCAATTGTTTTATTCAAGTACGGCCGTGAAATTACGCTGCCAAAATTACAAAAATGAATGTTATGACGTCAAACGCATTCAAGGGTAGTTCTTTGGCTAGATAAGACGTCAAGATAGCTGCTTAGACTTTTATAATAAAGAACGACCTCTTGCCTATACTACATTTTATAGTCCGGGTTGCAGCGGTAGCTAGCAACCTAGTAAGAGACGATCACGTCCAATGTTAAGAAATATAAAAACCCATATCCGGGTTGCAGCGGTAGCTAGCAACCTAGTAAGAGACGATCACGTCCAATGTTAAGAAATATAAAAACCCATAGTTCCTAACAAAGGAGTCAGATCAAAACAAAAAGTACACCATTAGAACCGCCTTGTCCGAAACCCCTGTATAGGAAACTTTCTGTCCCTTGGCTTGAACAGCAAGGGAAATATATTGGCTTGAAAATCAAGAAAATTGACTTTAACCACGTTATTCTCCCCAAACGGGATATTTTTTTCTTTTTTCTTTTTTTTTCTTTTCCACAGATAGCTTGGCACTGGAACATCGTAGAGGGTTGTTCAATAGCTCATTTTAAAGTAAATTAATTGGGTTAAAAACCTTTTGTAACTAAAATAAATTATTTCTAAAAGAGAATAAATTTTTCCACCAAAAACTGCATTTTCGATGTCTTTTCACACTCCAGTCTTTCAAACATAATCGTATACCAGCGGTAAGATTGGAACCCACGCCTCCGAAGAGACTGGTGGCTAACACCAGTGCCTTGGACCACTCGGCCAGGCTGCCTCTCATAAATAAATATATATGTGAATTTGGGTTGCAGCAGTAGCTAGCAACCTAGTAAGAGATGATCAGTCCAATGCTAAGAAATATAACAAAACTCCTAAAAATAGAGTCAGATCAAAACAAAAGTACATCATTAGAATTACCTTGTCTGAAACCCTACTAGATAAATAATGAATGTCATCATAGTTTTATATTAGAGCTATGACGTGAATAGAAAAACATGAAATTATATTGTTGTTTCTGAAGACGTCATGAAATAATATCATTGCTCTATGACGTCAACAAAATCATTACGCTGTGACGTCATAATTACTACTTAAGAACTACAAAGATGAAAATGTTCTCATTCATAATTACATAATGGTTTCAATCAAGCAAGTCGCACGCAAGTTGAAAAAACAGTACTACACAAACAACAGAGATAGTATCTTGAAAAGAGAAAAGCAAAAATATTCAACCGACCAGGCGCATCGAGAAGTAAAAATTGAGAGAGCAAAACAAAGGTATTCAACCGACCAGGCGTATCGAGAAGTAATAATTGAGAGAGCAAAACAAAGGTATTCAACCGACCAGGCGTATCGAGAAGTAATAATTGAGAGAGCAAAACAAAACAGCAAGATGTGTTATCACAATGATGAAGATTATAGACATGCAAAAATTGAGACAGCCAAACAAAAGATCAAGGAGAGTTATCACAATGATGAAGATTACCGCATCAAATATAAGAAAAACCAAAAGCAAAGGTATTCAACCGTCCAGGTGTATCGAGAAGCAAAAATTGAGACAGCCAAACAAAAGATCAAGGAGCGTTACTGGGGTGACAAAATCTATAATGAAAAAATTAAATTCTCTGTGAGGTTGTACCGAAGAACGCATAAGGACAGAGGGAATAATTACATTCAGAAATACAAGAAGATGGCAAAAATGCAGGCTGATCTTTGTAAATTGAGAAACATTTTACGCATGTTTTATCGGAATCACGAAAAGTATTCAAAATTACAGATTAAAATTCTCTTTGAAAGAGCGGATGCTGTTGAAAAGTCGGCTAGAAATTCTTTGGCAAAGCTTCATAGTAATATCCAAAAGAAATGTTGTCAGTTTAACGAAAAGCTTCCAAGGTATGGATTGGCAACTGTGGAACAGTTTATAGATGCAATGGAAAATGTTCGACAACACAGTGAATATACGGAGGCGTACTTCTTAGAAAATTCGTATATTAATTTTGGAAGGAGCAATTGCAGTTTGTGTAGCAGCAATAAAAATATATATACAAGCATACCTATCAACAGCGAAGGAAAAGCAATGTTTTTCAATTATGGCGAAAACGAGCCTGTTAGGGTTATTAGTAAATGTGTTTGTAAGACTAATGATTTAGAACAAATTCCTGGAACACCGACTCAAGAAAAAAGCATTTCTAACTGTGTTTTAAACAGTTCGTTTAGTTCTACTGAATATTTGGCAAAAAATTCTCTGTGTAGTAGAACAAACTGTCCTGAAAAGTACGAGACAACTATTGAAAAATGCTCTAGAACTAGATCTGACAAGGAAATTATGATGGCTGAAGTCACCTATAACAATCCGAGTAAACATTCAAAACCAAAAATTGGGCAGCAGGTTACTTGGCAATGTCACCCTGATATCTGCAAGCTCTATCCGATGGATATTGAATTATGTCAAATTCTTTTTGATATCCTTGAAAATAATATAGCATTAAAATTTTCAACTGACAAAGTGGTTAATTTCTACCTTGGCGGCTTGGATTATTGTTAAATCAATTACAGGGACACAAGAAAGCATGGGCATTCGTTATACTGTAGCCCAAATGAGGGATGTCAGAGCTATTTGCGTTCTCTAAGGGCACTAGCTCCACATTTTCCTGTCTTGAACTGTTTCATTAATAGCGTATATAAGGCAGTATCAAAATGTAAGATTATACAACATATTAATCTTCTAAAAGTCGAGGGTTCGTACAAGGAACTAAGTCATTACATAGAAGAAGTGTCAAGTAGACTCTGTCGTAATAATAGTCAAGACTTCATTTACGGTGATAGCAATATTAGAGTTTCTGTGGATGAAAATACAATAATAAAATTATTTGGTGAGAGCCTTGATAAGGTAGCTAACATCAGGGATGTATACCCCACAATGCATTGTGACAGTTGTGAGCAGATAAAGACAAAATACCAATTGAAGAGTCTAAGATCCCTTTCAAATAGGAAAGGTTTTGATGTAATGATGGCCACGATTTTAGAACACCTACAACAGGACATACCCAAAGATGACAGAGAACAACTAATTCAATGTACAGGTTGGAAAGAGGATGTCATAAATTCATTCTTTGTCTGTGATTACTGTGCTGGGAAAATGTTGAAAAGTCAGGAGAATGTCCGATCAGTATTAAATAACCTTCATATAGACTGTACACTGGGATGTATAAAGTGTTTAAATAATTTTGAAATGGCAATGATTCGATTTGTTATGCCTTGTCTTACGATCGTCAGATTAGGGCAAGTAACTGCATTGAAGAGACCTAGAACAGAACTTGTTGACGCTCTTAAGGGGAGAATAGTATATCTACCTGTTGATGTGCAAGCAAATGCAGATATTCAGCCTGAAAAACTTCTTAACATTGATAGTTTTGTAGTCATTGTCAATGGTCAGCCTACTTACAACAAGAATGTTTGGACTGCACTAATAGATCTGAGAAAAGTCCATGAAGCACTGTTGTGGTTAAGAGAGAACAACAGTCTCTATAAAACAATACATGCATACACCCTAGAAGATTTAAATAAAATACTTGAAGCACGTCTTGCTGAAAAAGCGGTTGGTGTTGATAATTTACCTGAAATACCGGAAGCTGCAATCCTTCAGAAACTGACAGAAAGCGCAAAATCTACATTGGTTGAACATTTTTCTGTCCAGCCTCTCAATTCAGCGGTAACAAAAGACTTCATTGAAGATTTTAAGCAGATGAAAGATCTTGGTACTGACCAATTTCAAATCAAGAAACTAAAAGGTGAGAGCGAAGACTTATTTCAGGAAGAACTTGATCTAAAAGTGTTTCCAAATCTTTTCCCGAAAGGCAAATATGGCTTGCGTGACAAGGTAAGACCATTTCGGATTAGGAATGCAGAATATTTTAAATCAAGGCTTCTTAGCAGACATACTAAGTTTCGTCTTGACAAACAGTTTCTTTTTCACAGCTTCCAATTGCAAGAATTCTCTTACATGTGTAATAGCGTCGGTCATATGTTGCGGACTGTGAAACCAAATCAAAATGCTCGTCAATTTATAGACAGGCTTCATTCCCGTGATGGAGAGATGGAAGCGACTTTGTTTTCTGTTCAATCAAAAATCAGAGGATCTCAGCAGTATTTTCAATCTCTTTCCTATAAAGTAAAGTCAATGATTGAGCAATTGGGTCCACCGACTTTGTTTCTGACAGTTTAATGTGCTGAGTGGTACTCTCCTGAATTTATTGAATATTTACGGACTGTCCATAAGAACTTACCTGGTGTGGCAAAAATGACCCCAGCAGAGTTGACGTGTCTAGATCCAATTGCAGTTTCCATGCACTTTGACAAAAAATGGACACCTATATTTAATGAGCTAATTTGTTCAAAGACAAATCCTTCGTTTGGTAAAATTAAGGATCATTTCTGGCGTATCGAGTATCAGAAACGAGGTGCGCCTCATGTACACTGTGTGTTGTGGATTGAAGATGCTCCTATTATTGGGAAATCAACAGCGTCTGAAGTGATTCAGTATATCAATAGTATTATAACTTGTGAAATACCAAATAGATTGACTAGTCCAACTCTTCACAAACTTGTCAAAGACCATCAAGTGCACCGCTGTAATAAATACTGTCAAAGAAAGTATAAGAGAAAAAGAGGAAGATGGGTTACGTATTGTAAGTTTGGCTTTCCTCGTCCTACAAAGGAACGAACAGAATTATATGACATCCTTGACTGCTTGGCTCATGGTACAAACCGTAAAAAGCCAAGAAAAAGAATATATCATCTGCTTCGAAGAGATGACGAGCGTTATATAAATGACTATTCTCCTGCGTTACTTATTGCTAATCAAGCAAACATTGATATTCAATATATTGGCCATTTAGGCTCTAAATTACCGTATTACATTACCGATTACATGACAAAAGCAGAGAGTGTCGAAATAGAAGCAATGTGGGAGGAAGTAAATAATGCATGCAAAAGTCTTGGTCAACGAACTATGTCCTACTTGTTGAAGTCCATAAAAACCCGTCAAGTTGGAGCAGTTGAAGCTGCTGATAGGCTTCTTGGTACTAAATTGTATAGTATTTCTAGGCAATTTAGATATATTGACCTTGCGAAAAAGAGCGAGGTAAAGAGGACACTGAGAAGGTATGAGGAGCTTGAAAAGCTTGCTAAAAACGATCCACAGAGTAGTGATCTGTACATTGCCCACTGGGTTATTGATATATACCCTAAAAGACCGGAACATATGGAAAATATCAGTCTTTTTCAGTTATTGTCTTGGTATGAACGGGAGCGTAATGGTACTGATGATAATATGATGTTAACTGACGGGTCCTTCTACCTCAGAAAAAGGCTTTTTAAACCGTATATCATACAGCACAGAAAGGTAAACCCATTTGAAACTGACGAGAAGAAAAATACTTATTATGGAGATCTTTTAAAATTGTTTAAACCTTGGAGAAATGAAAATGAACTAGTAGTCAGTGGAAATAGCAACTACGAAACCTACTGTGTTGAAAGTGTAAACTATCCCGACATGGTAGCTTACCATGAAAAATTTGTTGTTAAGAGGATAACATTAAAGAACGATGTTCAGTCCATAGTAGCTGAAGTGTTATTAGGAACCATTATATAGATGAGGCTTACATTTATATTATACATCATTATAGATTATAAAAGGTTCAAATGTTCGAAGATTATAGAGTTAAAAATTTTCCCACACCGGGAATCGAACCCGAGCCTGTTAAGTGAAAGTTAACTATCCTAGCCACTAGACCATATGGAACCATAAAGAAGTATGATTTAAGAGCCATACAGTAAAGAACGATCTATCGCCAATAGTAACTGATATACGGTGGCTCCAGGGGTAGCTAAATCCGGGTTGCAGTGGTAGCTAGCTACCTAGCAAGAGTTACAGTAAAGAACGATCTCTCGCCAATAGTAACTGATATACCGTGGCTCCAGGGGTAGCTTACAAGTACATAAAAGGATAGATATGGTTCGTCGTAAATGCAGAATATGTAAGTTTCATCAGATATAGTTTCATGATCAATATTGATCAATGACGTCATTATCATAGGTATTACCCAGATTGTCTCTTACTATTCCAATTAAGAAAAAGCCATAGGCTTTTTCCTGTTTGTAATTTCACAGTATCTCGATGTAGTGGTATCCGGGTTGCAGCGGTAGATAACAATCCGGGTTGCAGCGGTAGCTAGCAACCTATTAAGAGACGATCACGTCCAATGTTAAGAAATATAAAAACCCATAGCTCCTAAAAAAGGAGTCAGATCAAAACAAAAAGTACACCATTAGAACCGCTTTGTCCGAAACCCCTATAAAGAAAACTTACCGCCCTTTGGCTTGAATAAAAAAGAAAATATATTTGCTTGAAAATCAAGAAAATTGACTTTAACCATTATTTATAATAAAGATCGAACTCTTCCCTATACTAACTTGCATAGGTAACTTCACTATAGTTAAGATTACAGTATTTATATTATACATCATTATAAATTATAAAAGGTTCGAATGTTCGAAGATTATAGAGTTGAAAAGTTTCCCACACCGGAAATCGAACCCGGGCCTGTTAAGTGAAAGTTAACTATCCTAGACACTAGACCATATGGGACCATAAAGAAGTATGATTTAAGAACAATATGCATATTATTATTTCACCATACCAATTATAATAAGGCCAAAACAAAATCGTCGACTTGCAACCTTACTTTTGACACATCAGTTAAATCTTCATCAGACTTAAAAAATGTTTTGCTAGTATAAATTGACGGATCCAGTTGTATTTGATCTACACTACATATAAAATCACAAGTCGATCCGGGTTGCAGCAATTGCTAGCAACCTAGTAAGAGACGATCACGTCCAATGTTAAGAAATATAAAAACACATAACTCCTAAAAAAAAGAGTCAGATCAAAACAAAAAGTACACCATTAGAATCGCCTTGTCCGAAATTCCTATTAGGGAAACTTACCGCCCTTTGGCTTGAATAACAAAGAAAATATATTGGCTTGAAAATCAAGAAAATTGACTTTAACCCCGTTATTCTCCACAAAGGGGATATTTTTTTCTTTCTTCTTCTTTTCCACAGATAGCTTGGCACTGGAACATCGTAGAGAGTTGTTCAATGGCTTATTTTAAAGGAAATTAACGGCGTTAAAAACTTTTTGTACTTAAAACAATGTATTTTTAAAATAGAATCAGTTTTTTACGAAAAATTGCATATTTCATACTAAAGATTGATCAATGACGTCATAGTCGTATACCAGTTGTAGGATTTGAACCGCCACCTCCGAAAAGACTGGTGACTAACACCAGCGCCTTGGACCACTCGGCCAAGAAAAATATCCCACAAACGGGATATTTTTTTCTTTCTTCTTCTTCTTCTTCTTTTCCACAGATAGCTTGGCACTGGGACATTGTAGAGAGTTGTTCAATGGCTCATTTTAAAGGAAATCTTTAGATCTAGTGCCATTTCTACTTATTTTTTTTTAAATTAATTATTTTTTACGGAAAACTTAATTTTTTATTATAATAAAGAACGAACTCTATTATAAAATTACCGATTGTCTACTAATAACCATATATGACGTAATAAGTGACATGACGTAATATCTAAAACCTATTGTGTACTAATAACCATATATGACTTAATGAGCGACGTGACGTAAAAATTGAAAAAATTAATTTTTATTTTATTTTCGTTTTTAGTTCAGAATCGCTAAAGTTATAAACTGCAAAAATATTTATGGTGTCTGAACAATAGTTTTAATCTTTTAATTTAGACTAGAAAAATTCCTGAAAATTTGAAAATTAGTTTAATTTTTTGTTAGGTTCTTGATACTTGATACGTGACATAAACATTCAACTAATGGTTACATAATGGTTTCAATCAAGCAAGCTACACGCAAGTTAAAAAAACAGTACTACCAAAAAAACAGAGATAGCATCTTGAAAAGAGAAAAGCAAAGGTATTCAACCGAACAGGCGTGTCGAGATGCGAAAATTGATAGTGACAAACAGCGTTATTATAATGATGAAGTTTATAGACATGCTAAAATTGATAGTGACAAATAGCGTTATTATAATGATGAACTTTATAGACATGCAACAATTGAGACAGCAAAACAAAAGAGCAAGGAACTGTATGATAACGATATAGATTACCAAAACAAACATAAGAAAAAAGTTGCTACCAGAATAATCTGTAGATACTGGGGTGACAAAAGCTATAATGAAAAAATTAAATTATCTGCGAGGTTGTACCGAAGAACGCATAAGGACAAAGCGAAAAATTACATTCAGAAATACAAGAAGATGGCAAAAATGCAGGCTGATCTTTGTAAATTGAGAAAAATTTTACGCATGTTTTATCGGGATCACGAAAAGTATTCAAAATTACAGATTAAAATTCTTTTTGAAAGAGCGGATGCTGTTGAAAAGTCGGCTAGAAATTCTTTGGCAAAGCTTCATAGTAATATCCAAAAGAAATGTTGTCAGTTTAACGAAAAGCTTCCAAGGTATGGATTGGCAACTGCGGAACAGTTTATAGATACAATGGAAAATGTTCGACAACACGGTGAATGTACAGAGGCGTAATTCTTAGAAAATTCGAATATTAATTTTGGAAGGAGCAATTGCAGTTTATGTAGCAGCAATAAAAATATATATATACAAGCATACCTATCAGCAGCGAAGAAAAAGCAATGTTTTTCAATTATGGCGAAAACGAGCCTGTTAGGGTTATTAGTATATGTGTTTGTAAGACTAATGATTTAGAACCAATTCCTGGAACACCGACTCAAGAAAAAAGTATTTCTAACTGTGTTTTAAACAGTTCTTTTAGTTCTACTGAATATTTGGCAAAAAATTCTCTGTGTAGTAGAACAAACTGTCCTGAAAAGTACAAGTCAACTATTGAAAATTATAATAAAGAACGACCTTTTGCCTATACTAAATTTTATACGCCACTTAATCATAGTATAGTTATAATAAAGAACGACACCTAGCCCATTTTAAATGAAACATAAATAGGGATTATGTAATTTCCATCAGTATCATGGCTGTAGAGACGGCTGATGCCTAGTAAAGAACAAACCATTACAGTAAAGAATATTTCATGTTAAAGATCGATCAATGATGCCATAATCATAGTTTGTAGCCATACAATTACATTAAAGAACGAACTCTAGTCCATAGTTTATATTAAAGGACGATCATTAGAAAAGCACACCATTGTATATATTGGACTGAGTTAGTTTTTCAGTTTAGAATCGCTAAAGTTTTACAGTAAGGACCGAAGTCTATCTCATAGTAACTAATGCAACGGGAAAAAGAAAAGAGGTCTGTGGTATATCCGGGTTGCAGCGGTAGCTAGCAACCTAGTAAGAGACGATCACGTCCAATGTTAAGAAATATAAAAACCCATAGTTCCTAACAAAGGAGTCAGATCAAAACAAAAAGTAAACCATTAGAACCGCCTTGTCCGAAAACCCTGTATAGGAAACTTTCTGTCCCTTGGCTTGAACAGCAAGGGAAATATATTGGCTTGAAAATCAAGAAAATTGACTTTAACCACGTTATTCTCCCCAAACGGGATATTTTTTTCTCTTTTCTTTTTTTGTATCCAGAGATAGCTTGGCACTGGAACATCGTAGATAGTTGTTCAATAGCTCATTTTAAAGGAAATTAATTGGGTTAAAAATCTATAGTAACTAAAATAAATTATTTCTAAAAGAGAATAAATTTTTCCACCAAAAACTGCATTTTCGATGTCTTTTCACAATGCAGTCTTTCAAACATAATCGCATACCAGCGGTAAGATTTGAACCCACGCCTTTGAAGAGACTGGTGGCTAACACCAGTGCCTTGGACCACTCGGCCAGGCTGCCGCTCACAAATAAATATATATGTGAATTTGGGTTGCAGCAGTAGCTAGCAACCTAGTAAGAGACGATCAGTCCAATGCTAAGAAATATAACAAAACTCCTAAAAATAGAGTCAAATCAAAACAAAAGTACATCATTAGAATTACCTTGTCTGAAACCCTACTAGATAAATAATGAATGTCATCATAGTTTTATATTAGAGCTATGACGTGAATAGAAAAACACGAAATTATATTGTTGTTTCTGATGACGTCATGAAATAATATCATTGCGCCATGACGTCAATAAAATCATTACGCCGTGACGTCATAATTACTACTTAAGAACGACAAAGATGTAAATTCTCTCATTCTTGATTAGATAATGGTTAGATCGAAGCAAGCTATACGCAAGTTGAAAAAACAGTACTACACAAACAACAGAGATAGTATCTTGAAAAGAAAAAAGCAAAGGTATTCATCCGACCAGGACTATCGAGAAGTAATAATTGAGAGAGCAAAACAAAGGTATTCAACCGACCAGGCGTATCGAGAATTATAATAAAGAACGACCTCTTGAGTATACTAAATTTCATATGCCACTTAATTATAGTATAGGTTAGTAATTCAATAGATAGCTTGGCACTGTAAAATCGTAGAGTTGTTCAACGGCACATTTTAAAGGAAATTAATGTGGTTAAAAGCCTTTTGTAGTTAAAACAAATTATTTTTTAAATAGAATCAGTTTTTTACGAATCCGGGTTGCAGCGGTAGCTACAAACCTAGTAAGAGACGATCACGTCCAATGTTAAGAAATATAAAAACTCATAGTTCCTAACAAAGGAGTCAGATCAAATTCAAAAGTACACCATTAGAACCGCCTTGTCCGAAACCCCTGTATAGGAAACTTTCTGTCCCTTGGCTTGAAACAGCAAGGGAAATATTTTGGCTTGAAAATCAAGAAAATTGGCAGCTATTACAACATTCTGCCTAAACGGGATATTTTTTTTTCTTTTTTTCTTTTTTCTTCTTTTCCAGAGATAGCTTGGCACTGGAACATCGTAGATAGTTGTTCAATAGCTCATTTTAAAGGAAATTAATTGGGTTAAAAATCTATAGTAACTAAAATAAATTATTTCTAAAAGAGAATAAATTTTTCCACCAAAAACTGCATTTTCGATGTCTTTTCACACTGCAGTCTTTCAAACGTAATAATCGCATACCAGCGGTAAGATTTGAACCCACGCCTCCGAAGAGACTGGTGGCTAACACTAGTGCCTTGGACCACTCGGCCAGGCTGCCTCTCATAAATAAATATATATGTGAATTTGGGTTGCAGCAGTAGCTAGCAACCTAGTAAGAGACGATCAGTCCAATGCTAAGAAATATAACAAAACTCCTAAAAATAGAGTCAGATCAAAACAAAAGTATATCATTAGAACTACCTTGTCTGAAACCCTACTAGATAAATAATGAATGTCATCATAGTTTTATATTAGAGCTATGACGTGAATAGAAAAACACGAAAATATATTGTTGTTTCTGATGACGTCATGAAATAATATCATTGCGCCATGACGTCAATAAAATCATTACGCCTTGACGTCATAATTACTACTTAAGAACGACAAAGATGTAAATTCTCTCATTCTTGATTAGATGCAACCCGGATAATGGTTAGATCGAAGCAAGCTATACGCAAGTTGAAAAAACACTACTACACAAACAACAGAGATAGTATCTTGAAAAGAAAAAAGCAAAGGTATTCAACCGACCAGGCGTATCGAGAAGTAATCAAACAAAACAGCAAGATGTGTTATCACAATGATGAAGATTATAGACATGCAAAAATTGAGACAGCCAAACAAAAGTTCAAGGAGCGTTATCAAAATGATGAAAATTACAGAGAAGCAAGAATTGAGCAGGCTAGACAAAAGATCAAGGAGCGTTATCACAATGATAAACTTTATAGAGAAGCAACAATTGAGCAGGCTAGACAAAAGAGCAAGGAACGGTATGATAATGATGAAGATTACCGAAACAAACAATGGGTACCGCATCAAATATAAGAAAAACCAAAAGCAAAGGTATTCAACCGTCCAGGTGTATCGAGAAGTAAAAATTGAGACAGCCAAACAAAAGATCAAGGAGCGTTATCAAAATGATGAAAATTACAGAGAAGCAAGAATTGAGCAGGCTAGACAAAAGATCAAGGAGCGTTATCACAATGATAAACTTTATAGAGAAGCAACAATTGAGCAGGCTAGACAAAAGAGCAAGGAACGGTATGATAATGATGAAGATTACCGAAACAAACATAAGAAAAAAGTTGCTACCAGAATAATGGGTAGATACTGGGGTGACAAAAGCTATAATGAAAAAATTAAATTCTCTGTGACGTTGTACCGAAGAACGCATAATATAATAAAGAACGACCTCTTGCCTATACTAAATTTTATACGCCACTTTATTATAGCTAGGGTTAGTAATTCCACAGATAGCTTGGCACTGGAACATCGTAGAGTTGTTCAATGGCTCATTTTGAAAAAATTAATTGGGTTAAAAGTCTTTTGTAATTAAAAAATATTATCTTTAAAATCGAATCAGCTTTTTTACGAAAACTGCATATTTCATATTAAAGATTGATTAATGACGTCATAATCGTATACCAGTGGTGGGATTTGAACCCGCGCCTCCAAAGAGACTGGTGGTCTCTTCGGAGGTGCGTCACTTACTAGCTACCTACTAAGAGACGATCACGCCCAATTCTAAGAAATATAAAAACCCAGAACTCCTAAAAATAGATTAAAACAAAAGTACCTCATTAGAACCATCTTGCCTGATATCCTACTAGATAAATAATGAATGTGGTCATAGTTTTATTAGAATAAAGAACGAACGCTTGCTCATAGTAACTGAAAAATTAATCAAAAGTAGTAGCTCTAGCTTTAGTGGCAGTATTATCATCGGTAAACTTTTCTAGAGTATGGTGCAATAATTGACTCACTTACATGCTTTATTCTCTGAAATTCGTCTCTTACTACTCAAACTAAGAAAAAGCCGTAGGCTTTTTCCTGTTTGTAATTTCAACAAAAAATTAAACTAATTTAAAATTTTTCGGGTAGTTTTCCAGTTTCAATTAGAAGGTTAAAGTTATTGCTCAGGTACCATAAATGTTTTGCAGTTTATAATCTCGGTTGCAGGGATAGCTAGCAACCTAGTAAGAGACGATCACGTCCAATGTTAAGAAAAATAAAAACCCATAACTCCTAAAAATTCTATAAAGGATCGATATAATTGATTACAAATGGGGACTATGCAAGTTTCATTGGATATAGCTTAAATCTAGTAAACGACATACCAGAGTACATAGTAAATATAAGTTAGGATAATTCAAGCATATATTGAAAAGTTACTTGTCTGGTGTATAGTACCATAGCAAGGATCGTCTCTTACATTTCCAACTAAGAAAAAGCCATAGGCTTTTTCCTGTTTGTAATCCGGGTTGCAGCGGTAGCTAGTTATGATAAGTCTTTAGAAGCGAGCAATAATTGTGTATGTATGTATTTATTGTTTCTCGAAAAGAGCTCCAAATTTTTTCAGGAAAATTTGTATTCTGGGATATTCTGACCTTAAAAAGCGATCTAGATAGGTCAGAAGTTTGAGAAACTTCGTTAAGAGCCTTAATGTTTGAAAAAAAGATTCATTTCAGTGACGTCACATCAGTGTTGCAATGACGTTGCCACACTAATGTGGAAAAATTGAAGATTTGCATGCATGGAGAAGTTTGCATTAAATTGCTTAAAAAGAAAAAACTGCTTAAAAAGAAAATATATTTGTATATATTTTAACTAAGGATTACAACAATTCAAAAACGTTAAAAAAGAAAACCAAAAGTTTGAAGCTTAGTAGACAATCAGTGTTAGAAATCGGACTTCTTTTAATGATCAAGTATCTTTGAAAATACACCAGTATGAAAAGATATATCAGTATGAAAAACTTATCTAGGGGCAGACCCAAAAAAATAAGACTTACAAGCATTATAGATGATAATTCGTAGGAAGAAAACAAGTTTTGTCCCAACGCCTGAACAATTAATAAATCTACAAGCTGGACCATCATGTAAGACTAGACCAATAAGGGCAGCTAAAGCAAAGGGCATTGGTATTAGATTCACAATGAATGAAAATCAACAACCTGGACGATCAAATGAGACAAGTCCCAAAAGCGAATATTTACAAGCGTTATAAACGATAATTCGTTGGATGACTAAACAGAGGGAAATAAGGCGTAGACAACAATCCCACCGAAGACTATTATGTAAAAAAATTCAATGCTTTGATCAACGCTGTATCCAGGGGAGGTACGGGAAATTGCCCCCCCCCCCAAAAAAAGAAGAAAAAATCGTCCGACTTTTGAAAACGTAACAAAATGCATGTAAACGAATTTTTGATGAATTTTTAAAGTTTAAAGTTTCCCCCTGGATACGGCCTTGCCCAAAGCATTGAATTTTTTTCATAATAGTCTTTGGTGGAATTGTTGTCTACGCCTTATTTCCTGGAAATTGAGAGGACTAGTGCCTTTTTTATTAGTCAAAGTGATCAGAGGGCAAATGTCTCCCTCCACGCCTATCATTTCCGCCAATAGAAATTTTGATATAGCCATATTGTTAAGCCTATCATCCGGGTTGCAGCGGTAGCTAGCAACCTAGTAAGAGACGATCACGTCCAATGTTAAGAAATATAAAAACCCATAGTTCCTAACAAAGGAGTCAGATCAAAACAAAAAGTACACCATTAGAACCGCCTTGTCCGAAACCCCGGTATAGAAAACTTTCTGTCCCTTCGCTTGAACTGCAAGGTAAATATATTGGCTTGAAAATCAAGAAAATTGACTTTAACCACGTTATTCTCCCCAAACGGGATATTTTTTTCTCTTTTCTTTTTTCTTTTCCACAGATAGCTTGGCACTGGAACATCGTAGAGGGTTGTTCAATAGCTCATTTTAAAGGAAATTAATTGGGTTAAAAATCTATAGTAACTAAAATAAATTACTTCTAAAAGAGAATAAATTTTTCCACCAAAAACTGCATTTTTGATGTCTTTTCTCACTGCAGTCTTTCAAACATAATCGTATACCAGCGGTAAGATTTGAACCCACGCCTCCGAAGAGACTGGTGGCTAACACCAGTGTCTTGGACCACTCGGCCAGGCTGCCTCTTATAATATGGGTTGCAGCAGTAGCTAGCAACCTAGTAAGAGACGATCAGTCCCATTCTAAGAAATATAAAAACCCAAAACTCCTAAAAGTAGAGTAAGATCAAAACAAAAGTACATCATTAGAACTACCTTGTCTGAAACCCTACTAGATAAATAATGAATGTCGTCATAGCTTTATATTAGAGCTATGACGTGAATAGAAAAACACGAAATTATATTGTTGTTTCTGATGACGTCATGAAATAATATCATTGCGCCATGACGTCAATAAAATCATTACGCCGTGACGTCATAATTACTACTTAAGAACGACAAAGATGTAAATTCTCTCATTCTTGATTAGAATAATGGTTAGATCGAAGCAAGCTATACGCAATTTGAAGAAACAGTACTACACAAACAACAGAGATAGTATCTTGAAAAGAGATTACAGTAAAGACCGATCTCTCGCCCATAGTAACTGATATATGGTGGTTCCAGGGGTAGCTGCAAGATATCCAGATTGCAGCGGTATCTGGGTTGCAGCGGTAGCTAGCAACCTAGTAAGAGACAATCAGTCTAATGCTAATCCAGGTTGCAGCGGTAGCTAGCAACCTAGTAAGAGACGATCACGTCCAATGTTAAGAAATATAAAAACCCATAGTTCCTAAAATAGGAGTCAGATCAAAACAATCCGGGTTGCAGCGGTAGCTAGCAATCCGGGTTGCAGCGGTAGCTAGCAACCTAGTAAGAGACGATCACGTCCAATGTTAAGAAATACAAAAACCCATAGTTCCTAACAAAGGAGTCAGATCAAAACAAAAAGTACACCATTAGAACCGCCTTGTCCGAAACCCCTGTATAGGAAACTTTCTGTCCCTTGGCTTGAACAGCAAGGGAAATATATTGGCTTGAAAATCAAGAAAATTGACTTTAACCACGTTATTCTCCCCAAACGGGATATTTTTTTCTTTTTTCTTTTTTTTTCTTTTCCACAGATAGCTTGGCACTGGAACATCGTAGAGGGTTGTTCAATAGCTCATTTTAAAGTAAATTAATTGGGTTAAAAACCTTTTGTAACTAAAATAAATTATTTCTAAAAGAGAATAAATTTTTCCACCAAAAACTGCATTTTCGATGTCTTTTTTATAATAAAGAACGACCTCTTACCTATACTAAATTTTATACGCAACTTAATTATAGAATAGGTTAGCAATTCAACAGATAGCATGGCACTGCAACATTGTAGAGAGTTACAGTAAAGAACGATCTCTCTCCCATACTAACTGATATATGGTGGTTCCAGGTGTAGTTTACAGTAAAGAACGATCGCTCATGCATAGTAACTGATATATGGTGGTTCCAGGGGTAGTTACTTGTGGTTCGTCTCTTACTATTTCAAAGAAGAAAAAGCCGTAGGCTTTTTCCTGTTTGTAATGATATAGCATAAAAAGAATTCCAAGTTTTACATAAAGGATCGATGTGGTTCATTATAAATTATAAAAGGTTAAGAGCTTCTAATGTTCGAAGATTATAGAGTTAAAAATTTTCCAATACCGGGAATCGAACCCGGGCCTTCTAGATGAAAGCCAGCTATCCTATCCGCTACACCATATGGGACTATAAAACGGCATGATTTAAGAACCATATGCATATTATTGTTTCATCATACCATTTTACAGTAATCCGGGTTGCAGCGGTAGCTAGCATCTTTATATGGGCCTCTACTGTCAATCTGGACTTGTCCTAGCTAAAGATAGGCACGGGGTCACAATTAGCGATAAGGAAAGAGTTAAAGAGAGATGGTTAGAGCATTTTGAAAATTTGCCAGTAGAACTAAAAGGATTAGAAAACAATAAGGCCCCAGGTGCTGATTGGATTGCGTTGTAAATTAATTTCTTAAATATGGCGGATATAAGGTTATAAATAATTTACTGAAAATTATGAATATGATTTCTTAAAAAGGAGAAGTACCTAGTGATTTTAGGAAAATCACTTAATTGGTAATTAAACCAATTCATAAGAAAGATGATAAGAGTGAATGTGGTAATTGTAAAGGTTATTGTCTGGTTCTGTTGGTAACAAATTACGCAGGTTGGTGCTACTTTTTACACTTAGAGATGCTGTAGGCAAATTTTAACAGAAGAACAGTGTGGTTTTAGGAAGGGTAGAGAGTATGTCGACCAAATTTTCATTCTTAGGTTAATAATTGAGAATTGCCTGAGTCATCACACATCTTTAGTCCTCAGTCTTATAGATTATTAAACAAAACAAAACAAGTTTTATTTTAACTGAAAGTAAGGAGCGACATTAAAACTTAAAACGAACAGAAATTATTCCATATATGAAAAGGGCTGTCCCCTCCTCAACGCCTCGCTCTTTACGCCAAAGGTTTTTATTGTTTTAAAAAATAGAGATGTGAGACAGAGTCAAACTTTGGCGTAAAGAGCGAGGTGTTGAGGAGGGGACAGCCCCTTTCATATGCAGAATAATTTCTGTTCGTTATAAGTTTTAATGTCGCTCCTTACTTTCAGTTTTAAAAAAAAACTTTTTATTTAATTTCAGTACGTTTTTGAATTAACGCAGCTTTGATTTTGGTTCATCGTACATGAATAATTAAAACGAAATTTGCATATTAATTTTACTCTTTTTTGTACGATACAACAGGTACGACAGATACGGTACGATCAAATTTTGTTCGAATCACAAAGACCGTTTAATCAGAATAGATAGCTCTGTTGAAAGTACTAAAAAAAACTGTACCGTAAAGAGCGAGGTATTGACTAGGAGGTGAACTCATATACATAATAATTTCTGTTCGGTTTAAGTTTTAATGTTACTCCTTACTTTTAGTTGAAAAGTTATTTTTTCTTATTTAATTTCTAATCCTTGTTTAAATAATGCTGGGAAATCCGGCGCCCCCTTCATAGAAATGTCCCTTCCCCCTATGAAAATATCCTCCACGGAAATATCCTCCTACGTAACCCCTCCTCCAACCCCCCCCCCCCTACCAGAAAAGATTCTCCTGAAAATGTCTATACACTTCCCAATAGCCAATACTATATGTAAACAATGGGCAAAGTTCATAACTTGCAGCCCTTCCCTCGGGAACTGGGGGGAATGAAGTCATTCTCAAAGACATATTTATTAAATTTTATACCATACATAAAGAAGTATTACTATTTCAAAGAAGAAAAAGCCGTAGGCTTTTTCCTGTTTGTAATGATATAGCATAAAACGAAACCCAAGTTGTAACTAACGTCATCCTTGTTGTTATACCACTTAATCTATATAGGTTTTTCCTGGTTGCAGCGGTAGCTAGCAACCTAGTAAGAGATCCGGGTTGCAGCGGTAGCTAGCAACCTAGTAAGAGACGATCACGTCCAATGTTAAGAAATGTAAAAACCTATAGTTCCTAAAAAAGGAGTCAGATCAAATTCAAAAGTACACCATTAGAACCGCCTTGTCCGAAACCCCTTGAAAGGAAACTTACCCCCCTTTGGCTTGAACAGCAAGGGAAATATATTGGCTTGAAAATCAAGAAAAGTGGCAGCCACTACAACATTCTGCCTAAACGGGATATTTTTTTTTCTTCTTCTTTTCCAGAGATAGCTTGGCACTGGAACATCGTAGAGAGTTGTTCAATGGCTCATTTTTACATTAAAAGACGATCATTGGAATAACAAACCATTGTACACATTGAATGTTTTTTCCGGGTTGCAGCGGTAGCTAGCAACCTAGTAAGAGACGATCACGTCCAATGTTAAGAAATATAAAAACCCATAGTTCCTAACAGAGGAGTCAGATCAAAACAAAAAGTACACCATTAGAACCGCCTTTTCCGAACCCCCTGTATAGGAACCTTTCTGTCCCTTGGCTTGAACAGCAAGGGAAATATATTGGCTTGAAAATCAAGAAAAGTGGCAGCTACTACAACATTCTGCCTAAACGGGATATTTTTTTTTTCTTTTGTATCCAGAGGTAGCTTGGCACTGGAACATCGTAGAGAGTTGTTCAATGGCTCATTTTAAAGGAAATTAATTGGGTTAAAAATCTTTTGTAACTAAAATAAATTATTTCTAAACGAGAATAAAATTGTCCACCAAAAACTGCCTTTTTGATGTCTTTTCACACTGCAATCTTTCAAACATTATACCAGCAGCAAGATTTGAACCCACGCCTCCGAAGAGATTGGTGGCTAACACCAGTGCCTTGGACCACTCGGCCAGGCTGCCTCTCATAATTTGGGTTGCAGCAGTAGCTAGCAACCTAGCAAGAGACGATCAGTCTAATGCTAAGAAATATAAAAACCCAAAACTCCTAAAAATACAGTCAGATCAAAACAAAAGTACATCATTAAAACTACCATGTCTGAAACCCTACTAGATAAATTAGAGCTATGACGTGAATAGAAATACACGAAATTATATTGTTGTTTCTGAAGACGTCATGAAATAATACCATTGCGCCATGAGGTCATGAAATAAAATCATTACGCCGTGACGTCACAATTACTATATAAGAAGCGTCAGAGCTGTAAATGTTCTCATTCATAATTAGATAATGGTTAGATCAAAGCAAGCTATACGCAAGTTAAAAAAACAGTACTACACAAACAACAGAGATAGTATCTCGAAAAGAAAAAAGCAAAGGTATTCAACCGACCAGGCGTATCGTAAAGTAATAATTGAGAGAGCAAAACAAAACAGCAAGATGTGTTATCACAATGATGAAGATTATAGACATGCAAAAATTGAGACAGTCAAACAAAAGATCAAGGAACGGTATGGTAACGATGAAGATTACCGAATCGAATATAAGAAAAAAGAAAAGCAAAGGTATTCAACCGTCCTGGTGTATCGAGAAGTAAAAATTGAGACAGCCGAACAAAAGATCAAGGAGCGTTATCAAAATGATAAACTTTATAGAGAAGCAACAATTGAGCAGGCTAGACAAAAGATCAAGGAGCGTTATCATAATGATGAAGATTACCGAAAAATATATGAGAAAATAGTTGCTACCAGAATAATGGGTAGATACTGGGGTGACAAAAGCTATAATGAAAAAATTAAATTCTCTGCGAGGTTGTACCGAAGAACACATAAGTACAAAGGGAAAAATTACATTCAGAAATACAAGAAGATGGCAAAAATGCAGGCTGATCTTCGTAAATTGAGAAACATTTTACGCATGTTTAACCAGGATCACGAAAAGTATTCTAAATTACAGATTAAAATTCTCTTTGAAAGAGCGGATGCTGTTGAAAAGTCGGCTAGAAATGCTTTGGCAAAGCTTCATAGTAATATCCAAAAGAAATGTTGTCTACTAACCTAGTAAGAGACGATCACTTCCATGTACATAAAGGATCGAAATAGTTCATTATAAATGGGGACTAAGTAAGTTTCATCGGATATAGCTTAAATCCGGGTTGCAGCGGTAGCTAGCAACCTAGTAAGAGACGATCACGTCCAATGTTAAGAAATATAAAAACCCATAGCTCCTAAAAAAGGAGTCAGATCAAAACAAAAAGTACACCATTAGAACCGCCTTATCCGAAACCCCTGTATAGTTATAATGAAGAACGACTTCTACCCTATGCTAAATTTTATACGCCACTTAATTATTACATTAAAAGACGATTATTGGAATAACGAACAATTGTATGCATTGGAATTAGTAAGCTACTTGATTGTTTGAGGTTCGTCTCTTACTATTTCAAAGAAGAAAAAGCCGTAGGCTTTTTCCTGTTTGTAATCAGTTTTTTATATTTTATAGGCCACTGAAATATAGTATAGGCTAGTTAAGTTATATTTAAGGTCAATATATTCAAATTTTCCATTAAAAGACGATCATTGGAATAAAAACCCATTGCATACATTTAATTTAGTTAGTGACTTGATTGTTTGAGGCTAGTCTCTTACTATTTCAAGGAAATAAAAGCCGTAGGCTTTTTCCTGTTTGTAATAATTAGAAAGAGTTTTATAGTAAAGAGCGATAACTAGCCTTTGGTTACGTAAAGGAATATAAATGGGGACAGCAGAGTTATGGATATCCGGGTTGCAGCGGTAGCTAGCAACCTAGTAAGACACGATCATGTCTAATGTTAAGAAATATAAAAACACCTAAGTCCTAAAAAAAGAGTAAGATAAAAACAAAAAGTACACCATTAGAACCGCCTTGTCCGAAAACCCTACAAAGGAAACTTACTGCCCTTTGGCTTGAATAACAAAGAAAATATATTGGCATGAAAATCAAGAAAATTGACTTTAACAACTTTATTCTCCACAAATGGGATTTTTTTTTTGTTTCTTCTTTTCCACAGATAGCTTGGCACTGGAACATCGTAAAGAGTTGTTCAATGGCTCATTTTAAAGGAAATCTCTAGATCTAGAGCTATTTGTACTTAATTTTTTTTTAATTAATTATTTTTTATGAAAAACTTAATTTTTTATAAACAATATTGATCAATGACGTCATAGTCGTTGGATGTAGTTAGTATTACATAAAGGCTCGATCACCGAATTCATCGATCATCGATCATGCCTCCATATATTCACAGTGATGTATAAGATTTCCCATTACATCTGTAAACTGTTCCACAGTTGCCGGTCCATACCTTGGAAGCTTTTCACCAAACATGCAATATTTCTTTTGGATATTACTATGAAGTTTTGCGAAAGCATCTCTAGCTGACTTTTCAACAAAATCTATTCTTTCAGAGATAATTTTAATCTTTAATTTTGAATATTTTTCGTAATCCCGGTAAAACATTCGTAAATTTTTTCTCAATTTACAAAGATCAGCCTGTGCGTTCTTTGCAGCTTGTGTAAACTGCAAAAATATCCATGCTATCCGAGAAATAGTTTGAATATTTCAATGCAAGCTAGAAAAATACCTTAAAATAATAAAATTAGTTTTATTTTTGGTTAGGTTCTAACTACCCGATGTGGGATTGACTATGTATTTTCAGACCAAAAAATTCCATTTCTTATATATTTTATTTTTCAGTTTAGAATCGCTAAAGTTATTATGTAAACTGCAAAAATATTTATGATACCTGAGCAATAATTTTAATCTTTTCATTCAAACTAACAAAATACCTGAAAATTTAAATTTTTTTTTGTTAGGCTATGGATACTCGATACGAGTTATAAGAAGTGTTAATTAGATAAAATATTATTTCTTGTTTTGTAATAAGATGCCTTCTAAACGAGTTATACGTAATTTAAAAAAAACAGTACCATACAAAAAACAGAGATAACATCTTGAAAAGAGAAAAGCAAAGGTATTCAACTTCAAGGTGTATCGAGTTACGAATATTGATAGTGACAAACAGCGTTATTATAATGATGTAGTTTATAGACATGCGAAAATTGAGACAGCCAAACAAAAGAGTAAGGAACGGTATGATAATGATGAAGATTACAGAGAAGCAACAATTGAGACAGCCAAACAAAAGAGCAAGGAACGGTATGATAACAATAAAGATTACCGACACAAACATAAGAAAAAAGTTGCTACCAGAATAATGAGTGGATACTTGGGTGACAAAAGCTGTAATGAAAAAATTAAATTCTCTGCGAGGTTGTACCGAAGAACGCATAAGGACAAAGGAAAAAATTACATTCAGAAATACAAGAAGATGGCAAAATTGCAGGCTGATCTTCGTAATTCGAGAAACATTTTACGCTTGTTTTACCAGGATCACGAAAAACATTCAAAATTACCGATTAAAATTCTCTTTGAAAGAGCGGATGCTGTTGAAAAGTTGGCTAGAAATGCTTTGGCAAAACTTCATAGTAATATCCAAAAGAAATGTTGTCAGTTTAATGAAAAGCTTCCAAGGTATGTATTGGCAACTACGGAACAGTTTATAGATGCAATGGAAAATGTTCGACAACAAAGTGAATACACGGAGGCGTACTTCTTTGAAAATTCGTATATTAATTTTGGAAGGAGCAATTGCAGTTTATGCGGCCGCAATAAAAATATATATACAAGCATACCTATCAACAGCGAAGAAAAAGCAATGTTTTTCAATTATGGCGAAAACGATCATGTTAGGGTTATTAGTATATGTCTTTGTAAGATCCGGGTTGCAGCGGTAGCTAGTAACCTAGTAAGAGACGATCACGTCCAATGTTAAGAAATAAAAAACCCATAGTTCCTAACAAAGGAGTCATCCGGGTTGCAGCGGTAGCTAGCAACCTAGTAAGAGACGATCATGTCCAATGTTAAGAAATATAAAAACCCATAGTTCCTAACAAAGGAGTCAGATCAAAACAAAAAGTACACCATTAGAACCGCCTTGTCCGAAACCCCTGTATAGGAAACTTTCTGTCCCTTGGCTTCAACAGCAAGGGAAATATATTGGCTTGAAAATCAAGAAAAGTGGCAGCTATTACAACATTCTGCCTAAACGGGATATTTTTTTCTCTTTTCTTTTGTATTCAGAGATAGCTTGGCACTGGAACATCGTAGAGGGTTGTTCAATAGCTCATTTTAAAGGAAATTAATTGGGTTAAAAATCTATAGTAACTAAAATAAATTATTTCTAAAAGAGAATAAATTTTTCCACCAAAAACTGCATTTTCGATGTCTTTTCACACTGCAGTCTTTCAAACATAATTGCATACCAGCGGTAAGATTTGAACCCACGCCTCCGAAGAGATACAATAAAGAATGACACTTAGCCCATGTTAAATGAAACATAAATAGGGATTATGCAATTTCCATCAGTATCATGGCTTTAGAGATGGCTGAAACCTAGAAAAGAACAAACCATCACAGTAAAGAACATTTCATGTTAAAGATTGATTTGGGTTTTAGCGGTAGCTAGCAATCCGGGTTGCAGCGGTAGCTAGCAACCTAGTAAGAGACGATCACGTCCAATGTTAAGAAATATAAAAACCCATAGTTCCTAACAAAGGAGTCAGATCAAAACAAAAAGTACACCATTAGAACCGCCTTGTCCGAAACCCCTGTATAGGAAACTTTCTGTCCCTTGGCTTGAACAGCAAGGGGAATATATTGGCTTGAAAATCAAGAAAATTGACTTTAACCACGTTATTCTCCCCAAACGGGATATTTTTTTTCTCTTTTCTCTTTTCTTTCTTTTCCAGAGATAGCTTGGCACTGGAACATCGTAGAGGGTTGTTCAATAGCTCATTTTAAAGGAAATTATTCGGTTAAAAATCTATAGTAACTAAAATAAATTATTTCTAAAAGAGAGTAAATTTTTCCACCAAAAACTGCATTTTCGATGTCTTTTCACACTGCAGTCTTTCAAACATTATACCAGCGGTAAGATTTGAACCTACGCCTCCAAAGAGACTGGTGGCTAACACCAGTGTCTTGGACCACTCGGCCAGGCTGCCTCTCATAAATAATATATATGTGAATCTGGGTTGCAGCAGTAGCTAACAATCTAGTAAGAAACGATCAGTCCAATGCTAAGAAATATAACAAAACTCCAGTCAAATCAGTCAAATCAAAACAAAAGTACATCATTAGAACTACCTTGTCTGAAACCCTACTAGATAAATAATGAATGTCGTCATAGCTTTATATTAGAGCTATGACGTGAATAGAAAAACACGAAATTATATTGTTGTTTCTGATGACGTCATGAAATAATATCATTGCGCTATGACGTCAATAAAATCATTACGCCGTGACGTCATAATTACTACTTAAGAACGACTAAGATGTAAATTCTCTCATTCTTGATTAGAATAATGGTTAGATCGAAGCAAGCTATACGCAATTTGAAAAAACAGTACTACACAAACAACAGAGATAGTATCTTGAAAAGAGAAAAGCAAAGGTATTCAACCGACCAGGCGTATCGAAAAGTGAAAATTGAGAGAGCAAAACAAAACAGCAAGAAGTGTTATCACAATGATGAAGATTATAGACATGCAAAAATTGTGACAGCCAAACAAAAGTTCAAGGAGAGTTATCACAATGATGAAGATTACCGTATCAAATATAAGAAAAACCAAAAGCAAAGGTATTTAACCGTCCAGGTGTATCGAGAAGTAAAAATCGAGACAGCCAAACAAAAGTTCAAGGAGAGTTATCACAATGATGAAGATTACCGCATCAAATATAAGAAAAACCAAAAGCAAAGGTATTCAACCGTCCAGGTGTATCGAGAAGTAAAAATTGACACAGCCAAACAAAAGATCAAGGAGCGTTACTGGGGTGACAAAATCTATAATGAAAAAATTAAATTCTCTGCGAGGTTGTACCGAAGAACGCAAAAGGACAAAGGGAAAAATTACATTCAGAAATACAAGAAGATGGCAAAAATGCAGGCTGATCTTTGTAAATTGAGAAACATTTTACGCATGTTTTATCGGGATCACGAAAAGTATTCAAAATTACAGATTAAAATTCTCTTTGAAAGAGCGGATGCTGTTGAAAAGTCGGCTAGAAATTCTTTGGCAAAGCTTCATATTAATATCCAAAAGAAATGTTGTCAGTTTAACGAAAAGCTTCCAAGGTATGGATTGGCAACTGCGGAACAGTTTATGGATGCAACGGAAAATGTTCGACAACACAGTGAATATACGGAGGCGTAATTCTTAGAAAATTCGTATATTAATTTTGGAAGGAGCAATTGCAGTTTATGTAGCAGCAATAAAAATATATATTCAAGCATACCTATCAACAGCGAAGGAAAAGCAATGTTTTTCATTACAGTAAAGAACGATCTCTCGTCCATATTATAATAAAGAACGACCTCTTGCCTATACTAAATTTTATAGGCCACTTAACTATAGTATAGGCTAGTACAGTTATTATTTTTAAGGTCAATATATTAAAATTTTCCACTAAAAGACGGTCATTGGAATAAAAACCCAATATTATAATAAAGAACGACCTCTTACCTATGCTAAATATTATACGCCACTTAATTATAGTATAGGTTATCCGGGTTGCTACAGTAAAGAACGATCTCTCATCCATAGTAACTGATAAATGGTGGTTCCAGGGGTAGTTACTTGAGGTTTTTCGTCTCTTACTATTTCAAAGAAGAAAAAGCCGTAGGCTTTTTCCTTTTTGTAATGATATAGCATAAAAGAAAACCCAAGTGGTAACTGATTCACAGTATCCGGGTTGCAGCGGTAGCTAGCAACCTAGTAAGAGACGATCAAGTCCAATGTTAAGAAATATAAAAACCCCTAACTCCTAAAAAAAAGAGTCAGATCAAAACAAAAAGTACACCATTAGAACCGCCTTTCCGGGTTGCAGCGGTAGCTAGCAACCTAGTAAGAGACGATCACGTCCATTACAATAAAGAACGACACCTAGCCCATGTTAACTGAAACATAAATAGGGATTATGTAATTTCCATCAGTATCATGGCTGTAGAGATGGCTGAAACCTAGTAAAGAACAAACCATTACAGTTAAGAACATTTCATGTTAAATATTGATCAATGATGCCATAATCTGGGTTGCATCCGGGTTGCAGTGGTAGCTAGCAACCTAGTAAGAGACGATCACGTCCAATGTTAAGAAATATAAAAACCCATAGTTCCTAACAGAGGAGTCAGATCAAAACAAAAAGTACACCATTAGAACCGCCTTGTCCGAAACCCCTGTATAGGAAACTTTCTGTCCCTTGGCTTGAACAGCAAGGGGAATATATTGGCTTGAAAATCAAGAAAAGTGGCAGCTTCTACAACATTCTGCCTAAACGGGATATTTTTTTCTTTTTTTCTTTTTTTCTTTTGTATCCAGAGATAGCTTGGCACTGGAACATCGTAGAGAGTTGTTCAATGGCTCATTTTAAAGGAAGTTAATTGGGTTAAAAACCTTTTGTAACTAAAATAAATTATTTCTAAAAGTGAATAAATTTTTCCACCAAAAACTGCATTTTTGATGTCTTTTCACACTGCAGTATTTCAAACATAATCGTATACCAGCGGTAAGATTTGAACCCACGCCTCCGAAGAGACTGGTGGATAACACCAGTGCCTTGGACCTCTCGGCCAGGCTGCCTCTCATAAATAATATATATGTGAATCTGGGTTGCAGCAGTAGCTAGCAACCTAGTAAGAGACGATCAGTCCAATGCTAATAAATATAACAAAACTCCTAAAAATAGAGTCAGATCAAAACAAAAGTACATCATTAGAATTACCTTGTCTGAAACCCTACTAGATAAATAATGAATGTCGTCATAGCTTTATATTAGAGCTATGACGTGAATAGAAAAACACGATATTATGTTGTGGTTTCTGAAGACGTCATGAAATAATATCATTGTGCCATGACGTCATCATGAAATAAAATCATTACGCCGTGACGTCATAATTAGTATATAAGAAGCGTCAGAACTGTAAATGTTCTCATTCATAATTACATAATGGTTTCAATCAAGCAAGCTGCACACAAGTTGAAAAATACAGTAAAGAACGATCTCTCTCCCATACTAACTGATATACGGTGGTTCCAGGTGTAGTTACATAAAGGACGAATATAGCTCATCATAAATGGTGTTTGTCAATTATCCGGGTTGCAGCAATAGCTAGCAACCTAGTCTGGGTTGCAGCGGTAGCTAGCAACCTAGTAAGAGACGATCACGCCCAATGTTAAGAAATATAAAACCCCATAGTTCCTAAAAAAGGAGTCAGATCAAAACAAAAAGTACACCATTAGAACCGCCTTGTCCGAAACCCCTGTATAGAATACTTTCAGTCCCTTGGCTTGAACAGCAAGGGAAATATATTGGCTTGAAAATCAAGAAAATTACATTAAAATACGATCATTCGAATAACATACCACTGCATACATTGGACTTAGATAGCTACTTGATTGCTTTAGGATCGTCTCTTACTATTTCAAAGAAGAAAAAGCCGTAGGCTTTTTCCTGTTTGTAATTTACATAAAGGATCGATATCATAATTAGGGACTTTTTAGGTTTTATCAGGATCATGGCTGTAGAGATGGCTGAAACCTAGTAAAGAACAAACCATGCCATATATTGTACTTAGGTTGCCTTATTCTCTGAAGTTCGTCTTTTACTATTCTCACATAGAAAAAGCCATAGGTTTTTTCCTGTTTGTGATTTTTATATTAATCAGGGCTTCACTGGTAATATTAGTCAAGACGGTGGGTGTCATGTACTAGTTATTAATAAAGTTTTGTCTAGTTTCTATTGATAATGCTTGTTCAATTGTATCTTGCTCAATACCTGTTAAGTTGCTGATCTGGGTTGCAGCAGTAGCTTGCAACCTAGTAAGAGACGATCAAGTCCAATGTTAAGAAATATAAAAAACCCATAACTCTAAAAAAAAAAGTTTCACATCAAAACAAAAAGTACACCAATAGAACCACCTTGTCCGAAACCCCTATATAAGAAACTTTCTGTCCCTTGGCTTGAACAGCAAGGGAAATATATTGGCTTGAAAATCAAGAAAAGTGGCAGCTACTACAGCATTCTGCCTAAACTGCATCTTTTTTTCTTTTTTCTTTTCCACAGATAGCTTGCCACTGGAACATCATACAGAGTTGTTCAATGGGTTATTACATAAAGCATTGATATAGCTCATCTGTGATTTGTTCTTATTGTCTTCATTATTTTAGCTTTTAGAATGTCCTAGGGGTAACTCCCTGACCTTTCAAAAGACGATCCTGGAGGTCAGTAACATGGATTTTTTGATTTTTTTTAAAGAAATTGCCTTAAATTTCATATTCAAAATTTTTCTTCGACGGCGAAGCGAACCCAGTCGCCTATTTTATAGTAAAGGTTATGTAGTATACAAAGATGATAGCATACAAGAAGATGATTGACGTCATAATTGTAGGTCGCAATCATTTATCACGTTATAGTAAAACTAGATAATGGCGTCATTTGTAATGACGTTAGTACTATTATTAAAGGCTGACTGGTCGAGTCAGTGATGAAAGCTCCTAAGA